>VXAA01007168.1:0-46999 GCA_013399115.1 Anseranas semipalmata | reverse complement strand
TCTTTCTCTCTTTCTCTCTTTCTCTCTTTCTCTCTTTCTCTCTTTCTCTCTTTCTTTCCTTTTCTTTCCTTTTCTTTTCCTTTTCTTTTCCTTTTCTTTTCTTTTCCTTTCTTTTTTTCCCTCTTGAGAAGGGATATTTGTTATGTAAAAAGTGCTGTTCTGTAATGCTCAGTGTGTGGAAAGCTGAATGTGGAAATGATGAAGGAGAATTTTGGCTGCCTGGCCTTCCATGTGTGAAAAGACTTAAGAGGTTTGGATGTCATCTTGTTTTTCCTTTGTTGAGTGAGGAATCTGATCCAATCTCTTAGCGAGGCTTTTTCCGTTTTGGATTGGTTATGGAAAAAAAAAAAACAACAACTCTTTTGAAACATTTGAAATTGCTTTGCTTATGATTGTCCCATCAGTGAAAGGGATTTTGCACCCCTAAATAGGACTGGCAGACCAACCTAGCAGCCTTCCTGCTGGCATATGCGAATGTATCAGGCTCTTAAAATGTGGGTTATGAGCACAGAATAATAGCCTGCTATGGCTGTTATTCAGTGAAGTAAATCCTTAGAGTGGCAGAGGCTTGTGTTTCATTGCTGAGGGTCTCAGGCTAAGCTGGTACATGTGGGTCAGATTTCCATTTATAAATCTGTGTAATATCCTACCCTTAGGAGGCTGCGAGTCTTGCTCTGACTGTAAAACTTTTCTCCACCTCTAGTTTACAGTCTTCCCTGCACCACCATCCTCCTGAAAAAGCCTTGATGTAATCATTAGCAACATGGTGACGAGTGGAGAAGACATCTTTTACCTTGCAGGTAAGTCTCTAACCTTCATGTCCAAAAATGTCATCTTCTTCCACCCCCTGGCTTCCTGGAGAAAATATCTCTTAAATCTTCCATGGCCTTAAATAGTTATAAATTCCAGTACAAACCTGTGTCTGGTTGTTCTGATTCTTCAAAATCAGTCAGTACCCATGTTTAAGGCCAAAGCCTTAAGAAATGACCTAGTTCTCCCAATCTCATGGTCCCATGAGTAAACAAGCAATAGTTTATCAGAGAGCTGAGAAAACTAAGATCCAAAGCCCAGCAGTGCACATTGTAGTGCCATGTTTTCTTATAGTGTGGCACAAAAATACAGCCATGCAAAACGCTTCTTATTTCCTTTGTACTGCTAAGAGCCAGCCACTGATGGAAGGTGCAATCTGGATGTATTTGTACATAGTTTTTAGGCCAGGCCTGAGCCCAGTCTGGGTGAAATCCTCATCTTTTTCAAAGCAGAGAGTTGCACACCAGGGTCAATGGCCGGTGCAGGTTTCTAGGTTGGTTTGATGGGTAGCATCACCTTGCAGTCCCTTGTTCCCTCTGTTAAGTGTCATGATGTCTCAACCTGCTTCTGCCAGGTGCTTTGTGGCTAAAGTGAGGTTTCAAGAGTCAAGACAGAAAAGGGAGATAGATGGCCCTAAAACAGGAACTAGCAGCAGTCATCATATTCATAACCACGTGCTTTGGAGGGCAATCAGGCCCCTACTGTTAAAAACAGGGAAATGCCAGATTTCCTCAGGACTTTGCCTCAGGTTTCTCACTGCAATATCTGATTATTTGTGGAGCTTTTGGAAGGAACCAAGACCTGAAAAATACTGCATCATGTCCTGAGGAAGCGACAAGTGCTCCTTGTGGTGCGATGGTGGAGAGCACATCAGATGGCATTGTCTGATCCAGTGCAAAAGGCAATTCTGTTTTAAGGAAGATAACACTTCCATGCTTTCTTCGCTGCTTGCAGTAGTGTCTCTGTGCAGAGCACCTTATACACTTTTCAGCTATTTTATATGCTTATTCACACAAAACACAGGATGAATGCTACCTGTCATGCAGTATTTTAACTTTTTGCCAGCTTCCTAGGAAAATGCACCCATTTTGCACTGTTTGGTTGTGTCTGTTTATATGTTTGCATGTCTCTTCATCTTAGCTGCACACCCTTCTTTCAATGACTGTTTAAGAACTATAGATACTGTCCACTGAATCTGATAGATGCACTCTTAACCATACAGATTCCCCAGAGATTTTGATCCCCAGACAGAGAAATCTTACTAATAATTCCCTTACTATAAAAAAGAACAACTTTAACCTTTATAGACATTAGAGGATCTGCACAGGGAAGAGCCACTGTAAACCAGACATCCTTAGTTTCATTGCTACTTGAAGTATGGCATTTCCAAATTACAACAGGGCCCCACTGTTAATCCCAATCCTGGATGTCATCAGCACACTCTCTCTGGGCTAATTTTTCAACACATTCCACCACCTCCACATACATACTTTTCCTCTTAAGGACCTTATAAGTGCAGCAATTTAAGATCCAGCCCACTCCTTCTTCCTGTGATGAGGCTCTATGGGCAAACTCCTCACACTTTAATGTTACAGTAGAGCCCCTGAGAAGCTTGAACTTCTGGAAATAACTTTGGCAGCCAATTGGCACTTAATGAAAATTTGACTTAATACATAGGAACATATCCAAGAAAACAAGCACAATCTTATGGAGATTTGTTTTTGCTACTATTGGCAGTTAAATCAAAACTCTTCGTTGAGTTTTTTTAGCTTTCTCTGCTTGTATCTGGATGGTGTCTGGTCTTTTTTACTTTCCTTTTTAGATTTTTTTTTTTTTAATTGCAGTGCTTTTTTGAAAAGTGTGTGAGCTTGAAGAGTTATTATTATTGTCTTGCTTCTTCAGACCAAAACACTGAGAAAACAATACTTAGTTTTGATAAAAAATAAATATTACCAGGTAAAACCTTGACATGATTACTTTATGTGATGCATAGGAATCATTTATTTTAATTCTCAAAAAACAGCAAATGATGCCTTGGGAGGCATGTCCTATAAGGAGAGGCTGAGGACACTTGGGTTGTCTGGTTTGGAGAAAAGAAGCTGAGAGGCAACTTCATCACTCTCTGCAACTTCCTGAGGACAGAAATGCAGAGAGAGATGCCGGTCTCTTCTCCTTGGTCACCAATGACAGGACACGTGCGAACAGCACAAAGCTGCACTAGGGCTGATTCAGACTGGACATTAGGAAAAATTTCTTCACTGTGACGGTGGTCAGACACTGGCACAGGCTTCCTAGAGAAGCAGTTGCTGCCCCATGTCTGTCAGTGTTCAAGAGACATTTGGACAATGCCCTCAATAACATGCTTTACCTTTTTGTTAGCCCTGAAGTGGTCAGGCAGCTGGACTAGATGATCTTTGTAAGTTCCTTAAAACAGAACTATTCTATTCTATTCTATTCTATTCTATTCTATTCTATTCTATTCTATTCTATTCTATTCTATTCTATTCTATCCTATCCTATCCTATCCTATCCTATCCTATTCTATTCTATACTATACTATCCTATTCTATTCTATTCTATTCTATTCTATTCTATTCTATTCTATATATGGCCTCACCTTACACAGATTTACACATTCCTCTTTGTAGTTCCAGTTACATTTGAGAGCACTGTAATAAAATGAATATGCTACTCTCTCTGTAGTAAGAAGATACAGTTTCTAGTTCTTGTATTACTTTCTGAATAAAACTGAAAATAGTCTCTTTGATCAACCATTTCATCTTGAGAAAACCTCTCCGTAACTATATCTGTGTAGTCTCTCTCAGTAAGAGCATGAACTCTGCTGACATTTGGTGGTGGCTCTTGTGATGTGAATAGCAGCAAGTTCTTTAGGTCTCTGTCCCAGCTGAGAACAGGAGTAAAGCCAAAAGCTAGGAAGGAGAAAGCTATGAGAAGGACTTCTTTCCCAGTGCCATAGGCCTGTCTTGCTCACGCATCCTGCATCCTTCCCATCTCTATGGCTTCACTCTGAAGTTTAGAAAGGATTTCCACATTCATCCCGATGTTCATC
Source organism: Anseranas semipalmata (assembly GCA_013399115.1). NCBI lineage: Eukaryota > Metazoa > Chordata > Aves > Anseriformes > Anseranatidae > Anseranas > Anseranas semipalmata. Next base: position 43,119 of record VXAA01007168.1, on the reverse strand, counting down.
TCTGCTGCTGGATATGAAACCTATATCCTACTGTAGTGGTAGAGGAAAGATCAATGTTTGCAGTGTAGAAATTATGCCTGAACTCATCATCCCAGGATCTCTTCTTACTTTATAGCAAAGGCAATTTCAGCTCAATTCACCTGAACTACTGAACATCAGTGTGAGAGATTGCATCCTAGATCCCACTGGCTTGATTGGCTGGATAATCATTGATGTCTGTTTGGTGATTGGCGAGTGTCTATCTCAGATGAAGATACCAGAGAAATTGTTGCTTCATTTCTGCAATATCTGCATATTTCTTTTTTTCTTTTTTTTTCTTTTTTTCTTTCTTCATAATAGTTATTATTATTATTGATAAGTTCAGCCTGGGAAACACACTGTGAACAAACTTGGTAAAAATTACAGATTAATTAGCTACAAAATTAGAAGAAACCTCAGAAGACACACAACTGAATGACCATTCAAAAATAAATTCTGTTGAGAAACAGAAGTACAGGAGATGAATGACTCTCCAACAGGACTAAAAAAGCACTGAATATTTTAAGAAAGAAGAGCCTGAAAGCCTGACCCAGACTTTCCATTCTGATAGATCAAAGGCTTCTGGATAAGCATCTGGATTCTTGGGTTTTCCTGTCTGAGTCAAACTCTCCTTCCAGTCTTTTTGAGGTTCTCCTGCGACTTATAACAATGTCTGCGTAAACCTCATTTCTGTTTCCTACTCTCCCGCTTTCCTCCCCCACAGAATAAATACAAAGAAAGAGGCCTACGGTTCCAACTGCACCTATTTTCAGCTTGGATCAGTGCCAGAAAACTCATCACAACTGGAGCTTGGCAAGGGAGCTTCTAGCTGGCAGACCAAGCATTTGGCAACCAATGCAGCAAGCGAATGGCTATGGCTGGCAGTTTTCCTTGGATGTCCGAACCAGCCAGCTGTATGATGTGAACATGGGAAGTAAAAGGTCAGCTCACACTGGACTGTTAATTCCCTTGGAAGAGAGTCGATGACCTAGTTGGTTTGTCAGCCTAAGAGTCTTCATCTGTTTGCCGCTTGACTTTAGAGATGTGGACATTAGCTTAGAGGGGAAAAATGACTTAAGGAATCAGGACAGTATGAGCAACATGTATCAGATGACAAGAAAAATAATACAGAAATCTGAAAAATGTTAAGGGCATTAGCCTATTAATGGCATGTTATTACTGCAATGAGCAAGCACCCTTTCTGTCCTCCAGCTCTTACAGCCGCATCCCAACTCATGAGGAGAGAGCTTAGATTCAGTCAACAAAATAACTGGTTCTATGCTGGGAAAGAAAGCAGTTCAACTTTTTGCTAACGTTTGAGAACCTGATGAGAAAGGGCGCACACCCATGCCAGAAGACATAGCCCTGTACCATGGCAAGTCAGGTCAAGATAACAGGCTCTGTAAAAGTAGAAGCATCTGTATTCCTGATAAGCAAATCTTTATCAACATGGAGACAACAGTAGCAGCCTACAGAAGGGCTGCCAAGAGTAGCATCCAATCATAGACAGTCAAGAATAAAAAAAACTCCTAGAAGAATGACATCTAATATATTACTCTTAATAATACAACATTTTGTTCTTGTGGCAACCCTTATGAGGTTTTGTTATTATTAATTTTATATATATCTGTCTGTCTTTTCATGACATTTAAAATATTACAAACTTTTCGTTGATGTGTTAAGTCTTCTGAGAAGCTTGGGAGTTGCCTAAATATAGACAAAAAATCCTTGCTGTGAGTAAAATTAGATGCACTGACTAATCTTCAACCAATACTCGAAAGTATTCATCTCATCGTTGTCACTATAACTTTTTTCTTGCAAATCAGAAGTAAAAAGTACTGGAGAGCATTGAAAAGGGCAGCTACTTTAATTCTGAGTCAAATTCAAGAGTTTAGGAGGACCAATGTTTTTCACCACATAAATGGACAGCTATGTGATACTTCACTCAGAAGTCATGTCCTAAGGAGTCTGGAGTTAGATCCCACTATGCGTGTCATGAAGGGCTGTTGTTAATTCCTAGGTCCAGTTACAGATTTCCAGTGCAGTCTTGGACACTTAGACCATTTTTCCACTGTTGAAGTTGACCACTTCAATAAGGATATCCTGGCCTGGTGTGGACCAATCTGTCCAAGACTGTGAAGTACTTTTATACCATTGGGGTAGGGGTTATGTAGCTTGGCTTGTTGTCTTCCTGTAGGATGGCATGCTGGCAAGCACTGCTGACTAGTCCAGCATCTTATCTTCTGACTTTTCTCAACTCAGAAAAGCTGGAGCCCTAACATTTAAGACAGCCACTGAGAGGACTTTGTATATACTGCTGCGGACAAGAAACACGCTGTTTTTTAGGCCAGAGTCTTGAGGTGCTCTGCTTCAGAAGCTGGAGGACAACACTGGCCTGAAACAAGGTAGGGTCAATCCTACTGCAGATGCTGACTGCCCTCACTTCTCTTTTACTCCCAGCAAATCAAAGCCCAGAGCAGGTAGTGCTGCTTTCTAAACAGATCTGGAATCCCAACTGGCACGAATGAGACAACGTCCAGTAACACAAGTACAGCGATTTAAATCAGCAGAGGTCATGGACCTGGCAGTAATAGAAGTATTTGGAAATGGACACTTGGATGTTAAGCTTACACCAACCTTGTAAATTTATCAAGAGAATGAAAGTGCTTAGTCTTAGATGCAAGCTTAATTAGGTAATAACTAGAAAGTAAACATTATTAAGGTTTCTTTAGACAAGGTACTTCTTCAAGCTTTCTGTGCTGCTACATTCTGTCCTTGCTATGAGCTATACAGTGTCTTGCGTTACAGCATGAGCTACCTGAGGCCCTTAGTGGAAGATGGGTTAGGTACCTGGAAGCCACTGAATTATTTAAATCATGAAGTAGCATCAGAGGCATGTTTTTTTCTCCAGCCTACATTGCACATCTAGTGCCATTCTCTGGGATCAAAATTAAACAAAGCCTTGTTGCTGGTCCTGTCTCGTTCAGACTAGGACTTTCAGCTTGTCTGCAAATGAAGCAGTGCAAGAGCTGATCTGTGGTTCCATAGGAACATTCCAGAATGAAATTAGAGTGCAAAAATGGGAATAAAACTGTCATCAGACAAACAAGTAGGACAGGGCCCAGTGGTCTTTTCTTTTTGGATGGCCTCCTTCCAGCACCACAGCAGGGGAACAGTTTTCATGAGATGCTGAGTGAAGAAAGAGTGAGGGTTTCTAGAGGTTTGGTGGAGCATGAAGCTCTTCCCTCAGCCAGAACTTCCCCTGGAGCCTATGCTGTGTGTCAGCCTTCATGTTCAGGCCACTTGTTAGGGCTTTAGAATAGAGGTCTCTAGATGCCTCCAACAGCTTCCTGACCTTAGCACCATTTTCTAGGGAACATATTCCTTCTGCATTAAGCAATTTGGCCTGCTTTACGTCTAAGCACCTGGCCCCAAATTCTGTTCCAAGCTGCAGACTTTGGTTGACAGGACTTAGGGGAATGACTGCTCCAGAGGACTGACCAAGGTGCACCACTGCATACATTTGCTGGGAAGAAGAGATGCTGAGAAGGACTGGAGTATGGGGAAGATACTTCATTTGACACCTCCACCTTTGCATTCTGCTCCCTGTGATGTGCTGCACTAGGTCTCTAGCAACATGAACCACCCTGGGCACAGAGCAGCTGCCTCTGCTCTGACACTGACACAGACTTGCAGTGACAATATTGAAATTGAACCTTCTGTGAGAGTCAACAGAATGACTCACTGTTTCCTCAGACATCACACAGGTCTTAATTTGTAGCTGTACCTACAAAACGCTTTCCTGAACACACAATCTGCTCCTCATTTCTTTCATCAGCATTACTCTAATTACCTTCTTCTCAGCCACTAATTTGAGGCTATCATTAGTGCAACAGTCTCCAAGTTTGCTTCGAGGCAGGGAAGTTGATGAGTAATTATACACTTCATCTCATCTTTAGAAGAGAAAAAAAATGATTGCTTGAGGAAAGTGGCTGTGCAATGGTTTGGTTTGTTAAGCACACGCTTCACTTAGCTTGGTGGGAAAATAGTGCTGGGGGAGCAATCTCAGCTGCATCCAAGCAAGCCAGTAACATGGGTATTTCACTCCAATTAGATGTGGTTTGAGACTTTAGTTTTGTTTATTAATAATGAGTTTTATATATTTCTCCAAGATTGGTAGTTTAGGAAAGGAAATGGATAATTCAGGGCCAGAGAAATAGCCCTTTGCTCTATTATCTTCTTTTGAAAATGGCTGATATCAACTACTGTAGAGGATGATGTTAGAAATCCTTTAGATTAACAGCATGTTGCAGTTTTAGTGAACAGCCTATTTTGGAGAAAAACACTATTCTATTCCCATTGCTTCGACAGAGAAAAGCTGATATGTTTTGAGGAATGGAGATTTGCTGGACCTTCAAAGCCAGTTTGTTTTTAATTTACTATTTTAACTCCAGATATCTGTCTTCTGCTGACTCAGTCATCTTCCTCATAGTTTAGAAGCAACTTACAATTTAATTTAATATTAAACTACATTGTGCTAGTGAATTTCACAGGTTATCTATTCACTGTGGGCATATTTTGTTTCCATGCAGTCTCATTTTGGTCCTTATTTTACACTTGTTTTCCTTGACTATTGTATCCCCCTCCCTCCACCCTCTAACTTGTGAATCTCCTGTCTTAAACAAAAGAGAAAGTGAGAGAGGAAGTTTTCGTGATGTTAATTTCCTAATGATCAGCATGCTATGATGACACATCTAAATAGTAGCCATGATACAATAAGGTAAAATTTAGCCTGTGGATCAAAACTTAAGCTTGGTGTCAATGCATACGCTAGATATCTCATCTTTCATTGCAATAGATGCACACCTAGTCAACATGTGTCAACCGAATGGGGACAGCAATGCAGTTCTTCCTAAAGAGGAAACTTATAGGGGTATTCCACTGACCATATCTAGACATCTAGTGTCCATATGAGATTCCGTATGGAATCTCATTTGTTTTCCAACTGGCAGTGCAGGAAGGCATGGCTCTCACTTAGCTCATGTATAAAATTTGGCAGCCCTATGTGGATATCTCACATATCTTGAGGTGTTTCAAATGTTACTAGACTTCTAAGTTTAGGAAACTGAATCTCACCCACACTATTTTGTCTGTTAAATCACTCTCTAAACTCTGTTAATTGCAGCTTTCCATGGATGATAACATGAACTTGTGCTCCTAACTCACATGCAGACATCTCCATGTAGCCTCCTCCATTTAGGTATATTCCTCTGGGAGCTGTTTGTTACTCTGTAAGCCAAAACGCAAACATTCCCTCTATTCTGAAGTGGTGATTCTCAAATGAGCTATGGATATTATTGCTAAATAGGAATGGAGAAGCTCAGGAACTAGAAATTTCCCCTCTTTTTGGTAGAGAAATCTGGACACATTGATGTAAAGCCCAAGTTGGGTATTGGGTCTAGTCTCTGCTCCAAAAAAGGCTGTGTCTTTGTGGGACTTGTCACCTTTTCCATATATGTAGAAGAGGTGTAACTATTTGATATCCTTACCATAAATGGCGATCCTGTAGTTGTTTCAGGGCTGTCTTTGGGCCAAGAAATTTTGGGATCCCAAATCTGTCTGCATTCCTGCAAGCAGATATGACCTTAGTTCTGCTTCTTCCATTGGGTACTGTCCAGCCAAATCATTTTGCTCTTTGGAGTAAGGGTTGTCTCTAACATTTTATTTGTGAAGCACCCAGCACATCAAGCTCTGATCTTGGCTGGGGAGTTTACTTGTGGTTTCATTTAAGTCTTCACTATTATTTCATAAACTAAAATATCTGTAGAAGAAAACAGAAGAATTATGATACATTATTTCTAGTTCTTATTCTCATGGCTCTGTGTCCAGTGCTAGAAACTGTAAATAAAAAAGTATCTATGTTATTCCACATGTTGCTTTTATTTCTATTTCAATATAAGCACTAAAACTGAGAAAGTTTGGAAGAGACCTTTATTAGACTCCTATTAACAGCAATAAAGCAGGATTTTTTGAATTATCCTTTTTTTGAGTGGAAAAGTGGAACTAAGGAGCAATGATACAATTACAGCCCCCGGATAAGATCATTATATTAAAAAGCGTGAGGGGAGGGGAGGGGAGGGGAGGGTGCAGCCATGGCGGGATTCAAGTCTGCATCTCCATGCCTTCCTCCTTATTTGGTTATTTAGTGTTAAACATTGGAGAGATGCGAGCACTGAACCTGTTGCATGAAATTTTAATGACTTTTTTTTTTTTTATGTTTTATTGTTAAAAAATGAACTATCAGCTCCAATCTTTATTATGCATGATTAGTACAGTCTTTGGATGATAACAAGCATATCATAGATTAAACAGTATTTAGGTATAATCACTTCCAAACAATCTTCCTGGAAACATGCCAAAAAAAAAAAAAAAAGAAGTGGAAGACAATCTAGACAAAAAAACACACACTGCTTAAGTTCTATGCATGTCCATACTCTCCAGATGATTATTTTAGTATTCAACGTTTTTTTGTTGTTGTTGTTGTTGTTGTTGTTTTTTTTTCACACAAAATGCAGGAACAAGCCAGAGAGAGGAGTTTCGGAACCAGCATCTTCTTTCACAGAGCCTGAGCCTCTTGGATACCATCCTGTTCCTCCTTTCTCGCTCTCCTAGACCTAGAAATGTCATGTGTATCTTTACAGTCAGAGGTGCAGCTTCAGCGAGGTAAGGTGACGTGTGAGCTGTAGGTGTGACACCCCTTCAGGCAAAGAAGGGAATCCAGGAAGTGTTAAATAGCAGCAGAAGGGGCTTAAAGTCTCAGTATTGAGCTGCATTGTCTTTTGGGTCCCTGTAATGGGCATCTTCCTAATGCATTTCTTGGTGGCTTCCCAGGTAGATTAGGTAGGTGTCTACAAACACTGGACTTTCTTGCAAATCTGGACTTTTTCTCTCCCTTTCCCAGTTGAACCCAATGGCTAGTTACAGTCAATACCCAACTTGGAGGAAAACCGAGCCATGTGTTCGCACCTCATTAGGCCCTGAATTTGATCAATGATGAGCCACAAATCCTTCAGAAACCAAGCTTTCTGGTACATACAGCTCTGAAGAGATCTGAGAAATGAACCTCAGTCATTTAGCTCAGAACCAAAAGTGCAAGGCTGCCTTTTCTTTCTTCCAGCCAAGCAGGCAGAAATGCTGCTTTATTATTTACACTGGAGTTTTGTGCTCTTTTTCAGAATGGAAGATGTTGTTCCAGATAAGTTTAATGAAGCAAAATACCTGATCACCTGCAATTCCCACTGATGAAAATGAAAAATCTAGTGCATCCCCTGAAAGCTACTATTTGGATCTATTTTTACAATATTTTCTATAATAATTCTCCAAAACAAAAATGACCAGGGCAGATTACATCTTATAATCAAACTGAAAAGTAAAATGATGAGCAAGTTTTCTCTGTTGTTTACTCCTGTCATGAAAATCCACCTAAGGACCAGAGAATTTTAACACTGTGTCCTTGCAACCATTTTTCTGTGATGGAAATGAAGGTCTCTCATAGTGTATCTGCTATTGAGTAAATAAGATATTGAAACCACCAAGAGAGAAAGAGAGAGAGAAAGAGAGAAAGAGAGAAAGAGAGAAAGAAAGAAAGAAAGAAAGAAAGAAAGAAAGAAAGAAAGAAAGAAAGAAAGAAAGAAAGAAAGAAAGAAAGATACAAAGCCCAGCAACTGCATATAAAGTCTGTCATTAAATCTTGCAGTTAGCTTCCTTAGTTAGCTTTCTTTGTCATTCTCTGGCAAATTTATACCAGAATTCCTGAAGAGAACCTCTGTTTTTCAACATGCTGGAACCAATGGAGAACTACATGGTGGTCCTCAAGGGGAAAAATAGGCAAAAAGAGCCTTCAGTTCCAGCTCAGGTTAGTATCAGTCACAAATCATTGCCAGCTGAAGGCTTTCCGTGGCACAGGTGGACAGTAACCACAGTTGTGTTTTTAGTCCTCAGGTGATCTCCATGTAAAATTGACCATGAGGCTGTGTGAGGCCACCTGGCAGCCCAGTTTAGCAAGGACCATTCAGCAGCTGAAGCTGACCTGTTCTTGAAATTAAACCTTGGCACTGCTCATTCCCTTTATATGTGAAGCTTTTCCTTCCATGCTTTCCAAAAATGTGTTCTCCATACGTAATTTACTTTCTGCTTGTGCAGTGGGGAAGATGGGCTAATGCTTTAGCAATAATGCTAACATGTGGGAGATCTGCATACCTCTTCTCAGTTTCTTCTCAGACACATCATGTGACTCTGCCAACTCACTTTGGGTGGGATTCATCTCACCCAACTTTATAGGTCTGCAATGCAGACGTCTACGGCTTCACTAGTTGCACTTGGCTGCTTCCACAGTCGATGGAGACAAATCACATTTTTAAACTATGGTTCATCTGACTTGTTTTGGCCATCTCCTTTAGGATGATGACTACATTTGGCCAGATAAATTCCACAGCTGAGCCTCAGTTCTGTCTTTAGGGGTAAAACTAGGGCCCTACTCTCCATCTGAGTGTTAAGGTATGCTCTGAAATCCTGGATATCATGTGAGGTGACATGGGTAGGTAGGACCACATCCCAAAACCTATTGTCTTATTTCCTAAATTTCCAGGGACATGTGCTGTAACAATACATTTGTTACACCCTGGGCTAATTGTTCCATTGAATTATGGCAATTATGATGTACCTGGACAGAAGCTCTGAAATTTGGATAAATCAGAGTGCTGGTGGCCAGCTGGCACCTCCTGAGCTTCACTGCTAGTGTAAGAAGTTCAAATCCGGTATTAGCTAGAGCTGTGCTGGCACAGGGGACACAAGTCTCTTGTGGGAGAAATAAGATGGTAAAAGTTGTCATCACTGGGCCATCTTGAAGCCTAATTTCACACCTCACCCTGCTCTGTCCCACAGCATACTGGTGGAGACCTGGAGAAGCATGGCCCCCTCCCACCTGTGAACCACTATGAGCAGCTCCCTTTACTTCTCTTCTCCAGGGTGTGTGGCACAAGCTGAGTGGTTCTTGGAAAACACAGGCTTATATCACACAAATGCCTGGGTGCCCAGACCAGCCAGGATCAGGGGAAGGTCATAAAGAACACCTCCATCCCTTTCACCCTGATCCATTTCGAGCACTTCTGGAAAGCCCTGAAGATAGTCCAACACGTACATTTTTAAAATAAAGTTACCAAGCCAAACAAAATACCCCTGCCCACATAAATGAATTCCACATGCTTTTCAGAGTGTTACTTTAGGATGGATCCACAGATGGTGTAAATCAGAAGAATACTGCTGATTTCGAAGGAACAGCACCAGCTGACCTCTCTGAAGGAAATGCCAGATCTACTTGTTGCAGAATACTTGGCAAAACACATTTTGCACCAAAACTTTTTTTCTGCTTCTATTTTTTTTTTTTTCCCCTAATGGAGAAGAGGAAAAATGATCTATACAAATAACTAGACTGTACTGAAATAACTAGACTGTACTGCTCTGTCTAAAAGGTCAGGGAACATTTTACAAGCTGGACTCCTAGCCAGAATTTGTGACCTGTGTTTTTCAAATGCGTCTACAGATGGGGACCCTTTATACAGTAGTTAAAAAATGTGGTAAAATAATAAAATAAGGAATGTCTCAACTTGGAAAAAAAAAAATCAACCCAAAACCTCTAGTTTGTATTCCTGCTTTTTAATGAATTAAATACAGGGAAAGCATTCTTTAATTTGTGTGTGTGTTGGGAAGGGAAGGGGAAGGTACTAAGCCTACCGGAAGGATCTGAGTATTTAATAAAAGCAGTTGAAAATAATAAAATTAAAAATAAGGAAAAAATAATAAGGTAGCTCCAAATATCATCAGTTTAATTACATTTTACACCAATCTTTTCCTGTTTGGAATGCAAGATGACCTATAAACTCTCTTCTGGACATGACCCAGTGCAGATTTAAGTTAATAGAAAGAACTGGATCTCTGGGCTGAGTTTTATATGAAGAAGTCCTCTGGAACTTGACTTGGTTCTTTATGGAGATGGGAGAAGCTCAAAAGTTTGGATGGGTCAGGTCATCACCTGAGACTGATTTTGGAACAGCTGTCTTCCCAGGAACTGCATCTAAATAACTTTTAATTCATGTCAGGGAGAACAAGAGCAGAAATGTGTGCAATATATCCACAAGGCAGCAAGAACATCTCATGGGAACAAGGCTATCTTTCTCACTGGGTTTCTGATATTTCTTGGTTTTGGCAGAGGAAGAAGTAATACAGGAACAGTGTTCCTTGCAGTATTTCCTTTGTCTGACCACAGCTGAGTTTTGCAGAGGTGACCATAAAAGAGGAAAGCTACCTGAAAAATTTCAAAATTCCACCTCACACCTTCTGCAAATGACATATCTCTTCCTAATAAAATTAAGTAATCAACCTTTTCAATGCATTTTGTAACCAAATGGTAAAGCCTTCTTTAGCTGTGCCTGTAGCAGTTTCGCCTTTCATTGCCAGGGTAGATACTAACCTCCTACACAGACCTTCAGCATTCAGACTCCAGCACTAATTATGTTCACAGAATCACAGAACCATTTAGGTTGGAAAAGACCTCCAAGATCATCCAGTCCAACCTTTAACCTAACACTACCAAGTCCTCCACTAAACCAAGTCATTAAGCTCTACATCTAAAAGTCTTTTGAATACCTCCAGGGATGGTGACTCAGCCACTTCCCTTGGCAGCCTGTTCCAATGCCTGACAACCCTTTCAGTAAAGTTTTTCCTAATATCCAATCTAAACCTCCCCTGATGCAACTTTAGCCCATTTCCTCTCATCCTATCACCTGGTGTGTGGGAGAAGAGACCAATCCCCACCTCGCTACAGCCTCCTTTAAGGTACCTGTAGAGAGCGATAAGGTCGCCCCTGAGCCTCCTCTTCTCCAGGCTAAACAACCCCAGCTCCCTCAGCCGCTCCTTGTAGGACTTGTTCTCCAGACCCCTCACCAGCTTCGTTGCCCTTCTTTGGACACATGTTGTATGAAAATTCCCATTCTTTTAGCCAAAATTTCCTTCTAGATCCTTATCTTCTCTACCAGCGGTCTGATGTGGATGTGTAGACAGCCTCTGTATGTACAGAGCTTGCATAGTGTGACTGTTTTTGTTTTGGAAAGCCCAGGGTTTCCAAAAACCAAGGGCTTGGAGACTTCCACATAATCAGATCTTGTCCATCCTGTCTAACAGCCATCAAAACCTATTTCTCCTATTAATCTTTCAAATCCTTTTTTAAGGACCATATTTTGTTTTTGTTCTTAATATCCTATGCTAACAAGGTCACTACTGAATTATTCTTTATATGAAAAGAATTCCGTGTTTTTAACCGTTCTATTTGACAGTTTCACTGATGTGATTTCTCCTCACCCTATTTTTTAATGTGAGAAGAAAGCTGTATGTTCCTTATCCTTATCTCTATTACATCCCATTTCATTTTTTTTCTTTTTCTTTTTTTTTCCAGATTAAAGAGCTGTTGTCAGTTTAGTCTTTGGATGAAAACTGTCCCACCTATCTGGTCACCTTTCTCTTCCCAAATGCTTCATATTATTAGAAGACATGTAGAAGTCTTCTGGAAAAAGGAAGGAGTCCCTGATACTCTAGAAGTGTACTCATCTATCACAGTTAAAGAAAGCCCCTCTATTCTTCGTTGGAATGCTCCTAATTTCTGAAAGCCAAACATCTGTTGTCACACGCTAAAATGAGTGTTGTTCATGCTTTGGAGGTATGGTGCTAATCTGAATGTTTTCTCCCCGTGACTGTAGCCTGTTCTTCCCTCTGTTATTTTCCGTGACTACAACTGATTTATGTCACTCCAATATTTAATCCCTTGGGACTTCAATGATTTTTCTCCTCCTAGCAGCTGTGTATCAGGCCTACCTAGGCCATAACAAATATTTCCGATAGCTGTAATTTCTGGGTAAGACAGGCTTAGTGATTTGTCTGATCCAGTGAGATTCAGCCCACAGGTCAGTAAAATGTTTTTAGGTGAGTTTTTATTGGCTGGAGTAAAATATTTTATTTTATTTTATTTTGAGAAGGCAATATGCTTGCTTCACAATGTGTATTTTTAGAATTGGTCAGGAAATGGTTTTCCGGTCCAGTCCTGCAAAAAAATTTTGACATTTGAAAAAATAATTCTTTGCTGTAAAGTGGCTGAAACAAAAACTGTGTGAGTATTTTAATAGAAAGAAAACAGAACTCAGAATAAAATGCTGAGACTTCCCCAGTTGCTGTGGTGACTGGAATACTCAGTCAGAAAGTTTCATAATTTTACAGTGTGTAAGCTTTTCCTTAGTTATAGACCCAAACACATTTTGCAGTGTACTTGCCATCCCTGACATAGTGAGTTTAAGTTTATTGACAATAAGCTTGCTTTTACAGCCTCTTAGAAGCTGTTCATATACATCAAGAGGTCCATAGAAAGAAAAGCCTCCAAGCTAAGTCCAATTCTTGTTAAGCACTTTTCCTCAGTCTAAGAAAACTACCAGCTCAGTGTTCAGTCTCTTTCACTGAAAATGTTTACTGTGAGAACAAAATCGTTAGAGTGAGGATTTATTAGTGGGTCTCCTACAATGTCAAAGAATGTCTGCCATCAACTTATAATAATCTCTTGAAGACTTTGATGCCATCATGTGACCTAGAAGTAAGACAGCATTAGCAAAAAAGGTTTTGTCTTGTCTTTTCATTTTTTCAAAACTATTTTATTCTCAACAAAATTTCCCTCCAAAGAAAAACAAATAAACAAAAAAGGAAAATCTTTTGTCCATAAATTCCTTTGATCTGGAAATGTTGTTACTGAAGGTACAACTTCTAACAAAATTAAGATAGAGCTTCTAACGAAATGAAAGTATGGAATGAGCTAGAGCTTCTAATGAAATGAAAGTATGGAGTGAGCCATACAGTCATACCTCACTTGGTAGTATTATTGTGGTGTTGTCCCAAACATTCTCTAAAAATTGAAGATAAACTCCAGAGTCCAGAGCCCTGAAACTAATGTGTATAGAAAGCAAAGTCAATGCTAAAGGACTACTTAGTGTTCTTTAAGACTGACTGGAGCAGTTTCAATGTCCTGTGATTTCTTATGGACACAATTCAAAATTCAGTGAGGTGCAAGGCTGAGAAAAAGGAGTAAATCGAGGTGGCATGTACAATACTGGGATATTTTACGGCTGTTTGGAAAATTATTTGGGTAGTGAAACTTTGAGCTATTTCATGAATGTGTCATGGCAAGATAGCATCCTTAGTGCAAGCACTAAGCAATCTGCAAGCACATCAAAATGTAATTTTCAAAAAGGAGTCCTTTTCCCTTCCAAGGTAAGTGCAAAGAGCCAAGATTTCACTCAGGCCAGCAACAAGACATAGAGCTGACTACTCACTGTGGCCTGAATTTCATAGTCTTGTTGAGCTGTTGAGTGTCTATGGAGGAAATAGGGTGAGAGCGGTCTTAAAAAAAGACAGGGTAGTCTATGGAAGTGAAACCTTCCCTAGGGGCTTGAAAACCTTTGATTTCATTCAAGGTTTCCCTTGGTTGAGTCACTTCTTTTTTCAAATTCCCTTTCTTTGAAGTACTGTGATAACCCGTTTCTTATAAAATACTTTATCCCATTCTCACTACAAATGCTGATTAAAGGCTTAAATACTGCTTGACCTCAGTTTCATTAGGTTGATAGTTTGCACTCACTAAAAGTTAGTCCAAACCTGGGACATTATGTTCTGGCTTTCTTCTTCCTGAATGCTTGGAATGACATCAACTCTAGCTCTCAAATTTCTACTTTCCTGAATATGCATTTGACATTGAAAGCCCATTGCAATTGATACAATAAAACTGTGCATCTTCAGGAGAGCTGTAAATATGTATAGATATATCTAATGTAAAACCTGTTATCTACAAGTGTGTACAAAGAAAGAAAGAATTCAGCTTCATGCAAGAGCTTGTGATAACTGCTCTGATGTCTGGAGATCTAGATTCAAGTATCTTCTGTGCATTTCATCTCATATATCTCTCTAACTCTTGGACACTGTTGATGATAGTCTCTCAGTTTCTTTTATCTATTTAGGTCATTGGATCTGTGAATCCCACATGCGGCCAAGTAAGGGTCAACATATGTAGTATGCAGTCAGCACATCATCAGAAGACACACACATACGTGCACACATGCATTCATGCAGGCACAAACACATCCGCTGGACTTGGACGTTCCTTTGAATGACCTATTGGCTTTGAATGTTGCAGGTAGGAGCTATTTTGTTCATTATCTTCTGAAGTTCAAGGAGTCAGAAGTTTGGCTGAACACCACAAGGAATTTCTCAGGAAAATTCCCTGCAGAAGATCCCAAAGAGTGCATACATCTCCATGGACTTTGATGGATCAATACCAGAATATAGCTTTGTGCTCCAGCTTTATATGTTGCCATTGTTATTGCATTCCAAAAATTCATCCTGTGATGTGATTCTATAGCACAGTTCCTCCAGTCTTTTGGGACTCTTGAATGACTTGGTTAAACTTCACAAGAACACCAAGAGAACAGTTTGAAGCAGATGTGTCTTTTCCTTCTGTTATAAATAAAACACAAGTAGTGCTGGTGCTTTGTGGGCAATGGATATGCTTGTCTTTGTAATCACTTACATTTCAATGCACAGGTAATTACAATCCAGGGTGCAGTGATCAAAGAGATGGCCTAGATGTGCTTGTGGTCCCTTTACAGCTGGGGAATGGTCAGACAAATAAGATATTTCATTTGTATGAGTTATTTAGTGGGAAGATTTTGGCCTGTGATCAGTCTTCATTTGTAGCCATAAAGCCTCTCAGGGAAAGGCAGCTATTAAAGAGCATCGCTGGCAGCTCTGGGTTTGCTAATGAGAGAGTCTTTATGGAGCTCCCTGCTGAGTGAAAGGGAAAAGACTGGATTTTATTTCTTTGTGCAGCCTGTTTGGCAGCTATAGATGAAATTATGACAAAGAGGCAGAAAGATTAGAGATCGTCAGCAGATTGGACACTGCAGACCATTGAGAGACAGGAATTTGATGGTAGAAGGAGGGAAAGTGGGGGAAACTATAGATTAAGGCTGGGCGCTCTGGGATGAGATGAACCTCAGTTCTCACTAAAGTTATCTGCAATTCCATGTTTCAGTTTTTTAATCTGCTGTGGAGATTTCAGCCTGAAAGCCTAAAAACGGTGAGGAAGAAGTTGCAATAGCCAAAAATGAGTGTTAGTTAGGAAAATGCTATGACCTGGTTAGAAGCAAATTAGGTATAGCTGTATTGTTTTATTTTAATCTATAGTCAATTGGCTGAGGGAAAGAAAAGCATTTTGGCTGGAGTATTCAATTTTGACATATTTTAAATGATAGTTTTGCCATTTCAGTTTAAAATATATTTTTCTGTATCGATTTTGTTTCAAAGAAAGGATAGGATATCAAACTGTTGCTCATTGTTTTAACATCCACTGCCACGTTGCCCCAAATCAACTTTTTAACCTTTTGATTATTATTATTATTATTATTTTTTTGCCAAAGTCTCTGCCTAAGTCTCTGTTTTGTTTCAACCCAGAACACAGTTTCCTGTTAATGTTTTGGCTCAAGTTTCAAGACAACAAATAAATAAATAAATAAACCATTATTTATCTATGTCTAATCTGTAAGAACATTTTATAAAGATGATATAAATGAGTACCGAGGTAGAATTAGGATAAGAAAAAAATGAGGTAGAATTTCAGGACAAGACCCCTAAAATTGAGTTTGATTATTATTAATCTCCCAAGGGAAGATCCCTACGAATGGGCAAATAAAACAGACTGTGAGAAACATCACTAATATGAACATAACAGGGTAAACAATCTGATACCATCAGTTAACATCAGTTATCTCTGGTTTCTGCAGATAATATCAAGTAGGTTTGGTTACTCTGAGTGTCAGGGGGTTATTATTCAGTGATTTGTGGCATAGATGCAATGATAAGAAACAATAATATTTGAAGGAATGATCCAAGAATCCTTTATGTTTAACAGATTTGCTCATGCATTTGTCCTCTAATGCTCTGATTGAACAAGAGCTTCACAGAAAAGCTTATTCCATCTTGTCCATATTCAGGTAGGAATGTCTAGCTGGATTTTCTGTTTCTGTTTTGTATCTTCGGTTTCCACTGAAAGGTTTCTATGTTGAGTATTCAGTCTGACAGATGCGAGGAGTTCAATGCAACTGTCCTTTGACCACAGTGACATTCAGAAATGACAATGGCTTCAAGAAAGCATCCATGCACCAATGCTATGTGGCAGCAAGCCTCTTCTGTGCAAGGGACACTGCTATTGCTAACTGCCACATCAGGTCATTCATGTCACACAAAAACACAATGCCAGGGGGTTCATGTCTCTCTATAGACTTTAAATACCAGTGGACATCTCTACTATGATAACACAGAGATGCCAAACAATGCCTTATAGACAGATACAGTTTTGTCAAGAGCAGACTGCAAAGTATACTATACCTGAATTTAGTCTACTGTAAAAAGTAGTGGTGTTTCTGGACAATTTTGTAGTGGATACAAGCACATTTTCTCTAGCTGAAAATTTGAGTCTCTTTATATATTACAGTAACAGTTTATTCAATGCAATAAAAAGAACAGTGCATCAAAGAAGGCAAAGACCTGGCCCCTCTAACTCCACTACATGTGGTTTGGGTCCACCACATGTAGTTTGGGGATTTTGTTTCAGACTTGATTTAGTTTTGTGTCTAGATTGAACATACACACCACTCATGTGGTATAAAGCTGACTTAAAGATTAAATATTTGTTCAGATTCTTGTCACAGAATATTTTCAGTTGGAGGACACCTCTGAAAGTTGTCAGGTCTAACCCACTCAGAAAAGAACCAGCTTAGATCAGGCTGCTGGACTTGGTCTGGTGAAGTTTTTAATACGTTGAGGGATGGAGAGCCCTAATCTCCCTTGGCCTCTCTTCCACTGTCTGTCTAACCTTAAAATTAATTATTTATTTCTGCATATCTAAGGGGAATTTCCCTTCTTTCAAGTGTTGTCTGTTGCCTTTACTCCTATCACTGTGCAGGCCCAGGAAGACTCTGCCTACATCTTCTCCTTACTCTTGTTAGGTAGTTGAATACAGCAATCAGATCTCTCCTTGGCTTTCTCAAGACTGAAAACCACTGTCCAGACCTCTTGTTTTCATGAGGGTCTAAGGGAGCATATGTTGGGTGCTTGTGGTAGGGCAGCTGTTTTAATTTCCTCCCAGATGATTGTAGTTTGCACAGTCTGAGCCATCCTACTAAATGAATCAATGGGTAATAAATGAGGTGACCGTGGTGTTCACTACCACATTGCACTTGTTATGCAAAATGAAACACTGTTGTAGATTCCTCCCATAATCTTTATCTTAATTTTGGAAAGAGGATGGTGGTTGAGCACCAGACTATGAGTGTTCTTATGATCAGACTCAGTTTTGCCTCTTCTGAAAGAATATTTCTCTGCCAAAGACCTGGCACTTTGACTACCCAAAAGTCATTGACAGACTAACAGTGTCTGGACCCCAGAAATGACCCCATGGAACTACCTGGTGTTGAGGAAACTGCAATGAATATACACAGATTTTTACATTCTGTTTTTAACAAATTGTTGGCTCAAGTTAGTACAGTCTTCTAATTCTGCTACTCCAACTGCACCAGGAAGGTCTCCTATGATTAAGAGGAATAGCTGAAGGGCATGTTTTCTGCTTACCCCCAGCACACTCCTGACCACCAAACAAGAGTTGGGTACGTGCAAGTGGCACTAGGATACACCAGGGAGATTCTCTGTTGGACATGGAGTTGCTTTCCAACACTTTGTGTTTTCTAAGCAGCACTAAAGTGGGATTCTTCAACTTAATTTCAGACATCTGCATGTCATCAGATGAATGACATGCAAAGAGACCACAACGTGGAAGGAAATATGGTCCTCTCAGTATCACTGCAAATGTTCACAATGTTTTAGCAATTCATAGATGTTAGTGCCAAAAGGGATTATTAGACCACTCAGTTGGACTTATTGTACTACACAAGACCTATAATTTCACTCAGCTTCCCTCATGATGAGCCACAGGCTGATTTTGCAATGCACAACAAAATACAGCATTAAGCTCTGGTACCAAGCACAGCTCTCCAGTGCCAATTGTGCCCTGATCCTCTCATGAAAGCAAAGTATGGTAGCCAGAAACGAAGGGGTTTTGTTTGTATAGACTAAACACTTGGCATTTGAAAAATGAAGCATTTTATCCTAAACCATTTTTGAAGAGAAAAAGGTATATTTTGAGAAAAAGTTTTTTGATGGGTTTGTTGGATTAGTTTTTTGCTGTTGTTCAAAGCCATTAACGTTTTTGGATTGCAGTTGCCAAAATCCATTGGCTATAAAGTGAAAATACAAACTGTTGGATGCCAAAAGCCAGAGATTTAAAAAGAATCTTTTTCTTTTTTGCTGCATTTTTGCATTTTTTTTTTTAATGAAACCCAGAGAGTTATTTGGGGGTGACAGCAGGGAGTACTTTTCAGTTCATTCCAACTATTATTTCTATGAACGCATCCTTTTGCTTTTTAATGCTAGAAGGTGTATCTTCCAAAGTCTCTAGTATTGCTAGGAAAGAATGTTTAATTAATGCAGAATGATTTAATAAGTGTATAGTAGTCAGTCATCTTGTGATAGAGGCAGTAGGAGGAAGGCATGGTGATGTTTTCACACTGAAAGAGGAAAAAAAAAAAACTAACTTGCATCATTCTTCCTTATTTATTTTAAGTATCACCATCTGGCTTGTAAATCTTCATCTTGGCTGTTAGGGAATGTAGCCTTCCTTGCTAAAGTTATGCTTTTCTGGAGATTTAAAAGCAGGAGGAAGAGAAATATAGCTAAGAATGTAATCTGAATCCAAATACAGATGTCTATGGAATCTAAATACATTCTCGTCTCTCCAGAGACATTGTTTGGAGGTTTCAGCAGACCTTTTGCTCTAATGAAACTTGTGAATCATTCATGCTGAGATCCTGGATCAACATTAGGATTAGCATAACATTGGTGGCCTAGATGCAGTTTGACATCAATAGGTGACTTTGCTTTGACTAGTGTGAAGCGAGAGACCAAGAACACATTCCTTGTAAATGACTTCCAGCACAAATCTGATTCATTCATAAGTTAGCAGACATCTTTTCCACTGGCCTGGGATCAGAAAATCAGGCTTTTTATTCACCCTTCCTGTTTTTGTTTGATCTCCATTCTTAAGGACTATCTCCTTGAAGTTTTGTTGGCAGAAGATGCGATGAAATGAAGGATGGAGGACAGCACCCAGATGATCATCCCATCACCACCTGGTTTGAGAGAAGCAGCAGTGACAGATGAGGGACGTGGAAGAGGAAGGTGCCAATTTTCCTAGAATCTCTTTTCAGAATATATTTCAAATGTAAGCATTGCCTTTGCTTATAGCGGGAGAAGCCTTGTAGCTTCACAAAATCACAGAATCACAGAATGGTTGAGGTTGGAAGGGACCTCGGGAGATCATCTCATCCAACCCCCCTGCCAAGCAGTGGCACCTAGAACACGTTGCACAGGATCATGTCCAGGCAGGTTTTGAATATCTCCAAAGAAGGAGACTCCACAACCTCTTTGGGCAACCTATTCCAGTGCTCTGTCACTCTCACAGTAAAGAAATGTCTTCTCATATTCAGTTGGAACTTCCTTGCAAAAGGAATAGAAGCTTGTAGACTTCATTGTGTTTCCAGTTCCATGGATATGACAGTTTTTTTTTTTTAACCAAAACAAACAAAGAAACAAACAAAAAAAAACCCACAAACCAAACTTAAAAAAAAAAAAAAAAAAAGAGGAAACATCAAGATATCTCTAGAGATGTGGCTGTTATCACTGAAGCATAGGAAATAATAAGGCATAACTTCATAAAAACAGCGGGTGCCTTACCGCAATTCAATAACTGACACAGTGAGTGGGCAGCTGGGCACTTGGAAGAAGACATAGAAGTTTGGACACACAAGCAAGAAATGGTTTCCCATTAAAATGTAAGAAATATGGTCTTTAGCTCCATAAGAAACTGTTCATGTTCTCTCTTTCCCACACAGCCTGTGTTTTCTGCTATCTGTTTGCTGATCTTTTGTCTTCCTTCTCTCCACTCACAAAAATATACTTGCACTGAATTTAGTCCTATTTTGAAAATTGGACTGAAAACTGGGGAAGAGTTTTAAAAGGATTTTACTTGGATGGTTTATCTTAGGCAGGTGCAGAGCCCCTGTTGTATCGTATGATGGAAACACAACCCTCCTTCCACATTTGCTTTGCCATTGTTCAGTCTTTGCTTATGGAAATAGTGATGTGTGCATGTGTGTTTGCTCTGGATACGGATGTACAGACTAGAAAACTATGGATGGAGGGGTGGAAAGGCCCCTGCTCTAGCTGCTAAGACCACCTTGACCTGTTATGTTAATAAAAGTCTCAATCTCCTATTGTTTGCAACAGTGAGTGGGGGAAAAAGAAGTAAAGCTACTGTTGTGTTTTTAATTGACTTTGCATGAGTATAAACAGATAGATTAAGTTCAGATACACGTGGACTCAATCTTTGCTTTGTTATAACAGAATAACAAGATTAAAGTGATTACAGTAGATATGAAATATCTGGTCTGTACCAAAGCATGTGAGGCAACGTCTCATGAAATTGTTCTTGCCACATAAATTAAAATCAGCCTCTCTGTGAACAGCTGCATAGCCTGATCATTAACTGAAATGCTGAAAACAAAGAACAGAGGGTAATGAATCATGCATAATATTACATGGCATTGTGGGAAAGCAGTTTAGTGGAATATCCACATGGATCAGTGTTAGTTAACATCTTCATTCATGATCTGGCAGAGGAATGCACACAAGCATGAATGAAATTCATAGATCTTATTCAAGTGGGAAGTGCCAAGTATATCTGTGAGGACAGAGGATTAGTGGCATGGGGCCAAAAGAGGTAAGGGATATGGGTAGCCAACAGTGATACAAAACCGTAATTAGTGAAAAGGAGAGCTGGGAATTGCCCTTGCCAAAAGAGATGTAAGGGAGAACAGATTAAATGAAGCTGCACAAAGTGAAAATACCTATGTAAATGTACAGGGGAAAAGAGAAGCAACAGCACCTCTCTGGACTTATTGCTGTATAAAAGGTGAAGAGAACTCCTAGAGTTTAAATAAATAAGGGAGACACAATGATGGTTTTAGTGTCTATTCAGCCCTTAAGCAACTGTGCATAGAAGCAAGAAGCATTTGCTATCCCAAAAGCTCAGTAAAACAGTGAGAAGTGTATGAAAAGGAAAGACAACATAAGCTTCATATTTGGGTGATTAAAAACGGGAAGTGCTGCCTGATGAGAAGAGTCTGAAAGACTGTTGATAGCCATTGCATAGAGTAATGCCGCAGTGATCATGGTCTCCTTGTCTGCAGGAAAAAGGTTTCCTGCGAGTGCCAGTGGACACTCCTGTTCAGTGACACACAGATGCTGAATTCACTGGTCCTGGGAAGCTGCCAACAGACTGGGAGGAAGGTAAGAAAGTGAAATCAGTGTGTTGGAAAGTTTAATGGAGAAACAGGTCCTTTTGCAAGGGAGAGTAACTGCAATTTCCATGAAATCTCCTTGGACTTGACAATGGTTTCTAGCTGGAAGATACTCAGTAGCTGGCAGGCAAATAATAACTACTACTACTACTGCTATTACTATTACTATTACTACTACTGTTACTACTACTACTACTACTACTACTACTACTACTACTACTACTACTAATTAGACCAGGTTTTGTCATAGGGGCACTTTCCACTCTCCAATTTCCTAGCAACACACCATGCATTAGTATCTTGTAGAGATATGCTCAAAACAGTGCACTGTTAAGTCCTTGAATTATAGTTGGCAAACAATGACTTTGACAGATATACAGTGGGTAATGGGAGTAGACCAAGGAGAAGGGAAAGGGCTGGAAAGAAAAGACTGAAGCCATTGATGAGAGGAAGTGAGGCATTGCTCATTTTAGTATTTTCTTAGACTAACTTTTAAAAGCAATGTTCTCATTAATGAGTTTAGACAAGCGTAATAAAAAGTCAATCTTGCTGGACAACTGTTAAGGCTGGTTTTCAATACTGCAATGCCAGAAAATGAAAAAGAAAACATATTTATCTCTTGTTATGGCAGTCTATGGAGACCAGTTCTTCATACTTTGATCCTTTGGCTCTGAAAAAAAAAAAAAAAATACAGAAGCATATTAACAATAAAAGGCAACAGATACAGACAGAAAGCTTCCTGCCTATGGTGGATCTGCAAAAGAATAACCATATTGAGATGTGTGGCATAAATCTAGATTTAAAATTCAAGATTTGCGATACTTTATGTACAGTCAGAACATGGCCTGGCTTGTGTAGAGATTTTCATTAGGGAAAAAAAGAATAAAAACATCATTTCCAAGGGAATGAGTGATTTGGGTAAAATCAGTGTTTGGCAGCCAGTCTTAAATACCTTTTAGTAATGCAGAGCTTCAGCTTTTTCAAAATCACATTTCTTTTACTGTAATTGTAGCAGGGCTAAAGCAGAGACACCCTCAAATCACTACCATTAATGACAGCTCTCCCTGCTGAGAAATCATGAATGTGGGTCTCTATTCATAATATATGGTTCAGTTTCAGGACTCTCTCTACAGTACCTTCATCTGGGATGGAGAGACATTGCACCTGATTTTTATGGTGTTAGGAAAGAGAAGTACATTTTCAGAATCCCTCCTAAATAGACAGGCAACAATGATCTTTTCGCTGGATGCTTGGATAGAGTTTCCCCCATGATGAATGAGTAAGCACCCACTTTGCTCCTGCCTCCATCGCAGCTCTCTGCCTGCCCCTCTCCTTTTCAGCACTTCAGGTTAGTCTTTCCCCTGCAGCCCCGCAGGTCTTATCAACTTCATAGATACAGGTTGAATCAAAATTATGGCAGAGCTTCCTGATCTCTTTGACTTCACCTCTTCATGCAGAGCCGCATCCCAAGTCAGTCAAAATGGCAGTGAGATCTGGAAATAGGCACATCTGACAATGTTATCAAAGCTCTTGTTTGGATGAATATTTCCAACGTTACTGTATTTAAATGCAAAATTTAATTTTGAATTTTGTTTTATTTTCCAGAAGAATGCAACCTGTGCATGTGTATTTCTGTGTGCACAAATTTTAGCACTCGTTATCTTGCCAAGAATTTATATAGGGAGATAGATAGATACAGGTATAGATCTATTAATAATGGTTGTTGGTGGTGTCTTGGTATTGTTGTCAACACTTGTGGGGAAGTAAAGCAATTCCTTGCACATACTATAATCCATATTTCTTTCCGGTTCATAACAGCTGCCTCAGCCATGCTAAGCCATGCTTAACGTGGCCACTCTATTTCTTGGCAGACCGTAACATTGAGTATACCTCAGATCCCAAGTCTCCTACTCCAAATTCTCTCATTATGAAAATTACTGGGTACGTCTTGGCCTTGTTTGTCCAACCTGAATGACTGTTATTCCCTCCCTCAAACACCCAGTTATGAAAATCCCCTCCTCCTCTAAGACATACACTCACACATGCTCACACACACATATTACTCAACAAGACTCTATTTTAAATGCTAATAAATGTCTATGGCTGATTTTGTTTGCTTTTCTGGTAAACCATCTTTACTACTCCACCTAATCATCTCTTTTTCCAGGAATAATGTTCCATGTTCACCCCACAATTAAATTCCAGACAGCTTGTGAATTCAGCACTGAGGGAGTTCTTGGGAGATTTCATCTATTATGAAAGATAGACGAAAAAATAACAACCCTTGGTTGCTTCCAAGGTGCACAAACTATATTTGACCACCCAAACACAAGTCAGTGTTCCTTCCAGTTATAGAAAAAAATATATATATACAAAAATAAAAAGCCCAACTCAGACACTATAGGAGACTTTTTTTTTTTTTCTTTTGGGGAAAGGCAAAGGGTTTTAGTACAAACCAAACCAGAGGAGTTCAACTCAAACTATGAATGCAAGAAAAGGGGCATATGTGGTTTGCTACTTTTAATAAGCTCCCACCTGATCCCAAGAGGATTATTTATATTTTTACTACATATGGGACATAGGATCTGTATCACAGAACAGTAATTTACAAATTAGAACATCTACTTCAAGGAAATTAAAATTGGATTTGGCTGAAGCATAATCATGCTACTGTCTTTCTCAAGGTCTTCTTTATTCTCTGCTGGACTCACCTCCACAGCCCACAACTAAACCAAAGTACCATTTTTAAATTCCAGCTGGGGGTAGGACAGAAAAGCTGACACTGCTGTCAGCCTAGATGTTGTTTCATTTAGAGATGCTCTAGCAAGAATTACCTGAAAATATGGGGAAAAAGGAATTTCATTTTGTCAGGAGACCAAAGGTGGGAGAGTCCTGCCAAGGGAAGAAGCCACAGCAGGATGGAGAATTATGAGGAAAGGAGAGAGAAGGAGGTAATAGCAGCTGCATTTAGGACAAGCTGCCTGAGCAGATTCCCCACTTTGACTCAGTATAGAAACAATCCTGGCCTTGTAACTCCTAACCACAACACCTTTGGCCCACGATACTTCATGAGGAAAAAAGGGGGCGGCTAATGCATCTGCAATATTCCAGCTTGCTGACAGGCTGGCATGCTTTGGTGTTGAATTTCTTCATTATCTACTCTAACAACCCTGCTTATAGAAGGGTCACCTACAGCAGGTTGCCCAGGGCCATGTCCAGCTGGGTTGTGAACTTCTCCACAGATTGAGACTCCATAACTTCTCTGGGCAACCTGTTCCAGTGTTTGACTACCTCATAGTAAAGAAGTTTTTTCTTCTGTTGCGGTAGAATTTTCTGTATTTAAGTTTTTGTTCACATTGTCTCTTGCCCTGTCACTGGGCACCACTAAAAAGAGCCTGTATCAGTCTTCTTCACTCCCACAAATCAGGTATTTCTACATAAGGATAACCTCCCCCTGAGCCTTCTTTTCTCCACGCTGAACAATCCCTGCTCTTTCAGCTTTACCTCATAGGAGAGATGTTCCTGTCCCTTAAACATATTTTGCAGCCCTTCACTGGACTTGCCCCAGTGTACTGAGGAGCCCAGCACTGGAACATCTGATGAGGTATGTCTCACCAGTGCCAAGCAGAGAGGAAGGATCACCTCCCTTGACCTGCTAGCAATGTTCTTCCTAATGAAGACCAAGATGTTGGCTGCCTCTGCCACAAGGGCACGTTGCTTGTTCATGGTCAACTTGGTGTCCACCAGGATGCCCAAGAACTTTCCTGTCAAGTTGTTTTCCTGCCGTTTGGCTGCTAGCCTGTACTGATGCAATGAATTGAATGAGAAGTCTCAGACCTACTCAGCATGTCTTGTAATACAAACCAGCCAAACCTACAGACAAACCCAGCAAAACCCTTAAATTCCACTTGGTGGGGAACACAGGAAAACATGGTGATTCCCTTTCTTCTTTCCAGTGTGGGATGAATGGGAAAATTAATGTTTGCTCCATTTATTGAAGATGTTCTTAAAGCCATCATGCAAGTCAGTAGAGCCCAATAGGAATAAAATTTGTGGAAGAACTAAAGTAATGAGCAGAGTTTTATCATTTGCCCCTATAAAAGCCCAGAAGAAAACTACATATTTTTGAGCTCCAAGTGAATATTAACATACAGGCAGAATTTTTGGATATCCTAAAACCTGGGATTCCCCAGATCTATAAATGTCTAAATTGCAGTAAGAGGGGTCACCTCTAGGTATGCCAATTATTCACTATTGACTATAAAAGATATGATGAAAAATGACCTTAGATTAGACATCTTATTTTACTAAATTCAGAAGAAGCTTCTTCAGATGCTGAAAGTGGAATCACTGTCTCAAAGTCTTTAGGGTGCTCTTTCAAAAATCTCTCAAGCCACCAGACTGGGGCAGGTGACCGTGAAGAGAAAAGGACTATTGCAAAACTAATATGGGTTAGCAAAATCCAAATCCATCAAACATGTCCTTCAAAAACCATTTGATGATTAGATATCTATTCTTTTTGGCATAGCTGGAAAAGACTATTATTTGGAAGATGAACATTCTCAGAGGTAAAAGTGTGGCCATATTTTTCAAAGAGATAGATAGGTATGTAGATACATAGATAGATACATAGAGGATGAAAAGAAAGACTGGAACTATTGTTCAAGTCTGAATGAATATCTTTCAAGAACAACATTGAAGATGGTCATCTGATCAGAACCATGAAGATAACCACCAGAGAGAAGACGAAAACTAAACTGACTTTTGAAAGCAAAGAAATTTTAGATCCCCTTCATTTAAAACTTCAGAAGAAGTCATTACAAGGTTAGGCTAAAAACTTGGAATGGATTCAGCTTGTGCTGTTCCACAAAGTGGAATGTGCAGCCTGTAGGGACCAAAAGGTTCCACATCTCCACTGATGTCCTCCATCATTGTGTTTGTTCTCTGCAAATGATCTGCTTGTGCTACACCATTATTTAGTATTCATGATATTCTACTGTTAATTCCCTTTTTAAACTAATTCTGTTAAAGTGGTATTACATTCATTTATTTGTTTGTTTGTTTGTTGATTTCTCTATAGCATCCTGCGTATTTCAGAATGAGATATCTGCATATATATGACTGCTCTTTTGTTATCTGTAGCATCCTGAAATTTCCACATGCTGCTACTTTGTTAACTACCCCATTGGTCAGGATTTGAAATGTGCCTACCCTAACTACATGGCCTGAACACAAGAATGAGCCAACTGGTTGCAGGTTCATCTTACTTCCTCACACAGACACGCAGGTCAAAGTTGCTACTCCTTAATGACCACAATGTCCAGAAGCAGAAGTCCAGGTTGAGCTGTCCTTTGCTAGGTGGGTCTTGCAATTGTGGAGGGTGATACGCTGGGGAGAAGTCACAGAGCAGTGGTGCAAATAAGCAGTGAGTCAGCTGGGAAGACCCTGCTCTCAGAGGACCCAGCCTAGGCATCTTTCCCCTAGATTCATTCTTCTGTCAAAATAGGCTTCAAAAGGCCCATCAAGTGTTCTGATGTGGCTCTTTTCCTCTCATACAGCCGGCATCCTGGACACAATGTACCTGTCACATGGAGCTTTGCAATATAGGAATGAAGATGCTTGTGAGGCCTGGGAGAGAGTAGTGGCATTGCTTGTCACTCAGACATTGCTACAGAAAGGCAAAAAAAGCATAGAATAAGGTAGAAGTTTACGGTGACAAGACCTGAGAGAAAAAGGTAAGTAATGTAAAGCAGCATTGCTGGGCCAGGTTCAGGGAAACCTTTCTTTTCATTGGCGTGCACTAGGTGACAGACTGGGACAGGGAAGAGTTGAGTCACTCGAAGTGCAGGAAGCTGTTGTTGGCTGGATGAAAGAAAACAGAGGGCTGCCATCAGTGGAAACAGGAGTTACAGAGTGGTGGTTCGGAGCATAGATGTATGGTTGCCATGGCAATCAGTCTTTCTCTTTTATTAAACATTAGCCTGCATATAGATAGTCCCAACATAGGTAAGGTTTCATGACCCTTTCAATATAAACAATCCATTTCAGTTTTTTAATAATGATGCGGACACTGAATTGTCTGGGCAGAAAGATCTTATGTAGGAGTTTAGTTTCTTTATTTAAATAGAAAAAGTGAACATGATCCAGCAGTTTCCAGAAATAAGGTAAGGGAAAATATTTTGCTTTGCCCAAGTTAAAGAAAAAAACAAAACAAAAAAAAAAAAAAAGGAAAAATTGGAATTTGGAGTCATGTCTCTTTATAAAATAAAATTCACACATATTTGGCAGAAATATAAGCCTTTGAAAATCATCCTTTGCATGAAAGATTTGCATCTATCGTGTAATTCTTCCATTTGAACTGAGCACACTGTATCCTCACCACACAATTCTGTGGTCAACCATGTGTGGGATCCGTCTTCACAAGGTATGTCTGCAGCCTCACAGTGACCCTTTGGGAGACATGATGCACATTAAAGACTGGATACTAAACAAATACATCTGACCCTTCCTTCTCTCATTCATCCTACCCATGCTGCTACCTATTCAGCATGGCTGCAGAGGACATGTCCTCCCTTTTGCTCCTTTGAAATCACAGGGGTGTCAAGAATTAGGAGAAATGGGAAGAAAGTCTTTCATTCTCAGTGACCACTGGCTGGTGCTCAGGTGAAGTAGAGCTCTAAAGCTCAGAGATGAGGAAGAAAGTCAAAGGGAAAGAAGGTGGCAGGGGAAGTCTGTGGAGGAAGGTGAAATAGTGGGATCAAGACCCAGATCCAGATCAAGACCAGAGCTTTGATATGGGAAATTACAATGAGGAGTATTCATCCAAGCAAAAAGTAAGAAGCAGACAGAATCACAGAATCACTGAATGGTTTATGTTGGAAGGGACCTCTGGAGGTCCCTAAGCCATTCTGTGGTTCTGTGATACCACTTGCAACAGCAGGAAAAAAAGCAGCTTGTTCTGTGCTGGTCTAACTACTGGCAACATACATGTCTCCAATGAAGATCTCTACATTTACAAAGTTCCCATCAAGGTACTCGGGGGGCAACCTTTCTAATCATGTCTTTTTATTGCCTCTACAGTTTTCTTTTGTGAGAATTACTAACCCGGACGCAAACTGACAGACTGCTTCCAGTAGGTCCTTCTGCCTGAGGGAAGGCTGAATAAGTTGGTGCTTGGGACAAGACTCAGACTGGTCAGGCCACAGGGTCCTTGACGAGGTTCAGTGAAGATTCACTGAACAGAGGGTGAGACTCATCTCCTCTTGAAGCACACATCTAAAGCAGGGCTGATGCAAGATACCTTCAAAATGTCTATTTCTCACCATTGATTATAAAGTGTGGGATAATGAGCTCAGCTGGAGACGTCTACGCTATCAACATCTAAAGCTAGCTGAGATGACAACTGCTTTCAGCAAGACCACGTGCAGTTTGCTTACCACCTGATCATGCACACTTTCACATTTCATTTCTTCCCTGGGGCTAACTTTTGAAATACCGGAAAGTGTAACCTTGACATTGCCCATTAAAAAGTCCCAATGTATCAGCTTGAAGCAACACCAGGAGCTTGCTGATGATGTTTCCTCTGTAGATTTGTTTCCCTGTGCTAAGCCCAAGACAGGGTCAACCAGTTAAAAATGTTAACAAGGGTGAGAGTTGCAGTGGCTGTTTAACACAAAAGACATAAATGTCATGCAAGCAGGGACAAGGCCCTAGGACACAGGTCAATGCTCCCATTGCCTGAGCTGATGAACCAGCATGGTTTTGCACTTTTTCTCACCGTTTGCAGTGGGTTCACATTTCTGGTCAGTCAGTGGGGCAGCTCTGGCAGGAGCAAGGGAACAAGCGAATCCCTAGCACTGCACCCTGCCAGGTGGGCTGTGGTGAATGTGTTTAGTACTTGCCTGAGGCAGTTCAGGCAGAAACCAACACATTCTCTCTTCCCTTTAAAAATCTCATGGCCTCTACAGCCATGATCTTGCATGGCAATTTTTTTTTTTCCCCTGCCTTTTAACCAGTACTAATTTGGCCTAAAGAGAGCCTAAGCTCTTTTTAATTGCTATTTAAAGGCTCCCAAAGCCCTGTGGCATGAAATTATTAGAGATCAGCTGTGACTAATTACATTTTTTGACTTCACAGGACACAGCTCCAGTAAGATTGTTTACTGTTGCTCTCTTTGTTTTTAAAGCCAAGTTGAATTTTGGTTTGGCCTTGGAAGAGGTCAGCTCCCTTGCTTTTCCCATGTGAGAAAAGTGAATCCCGTACTTTTGAAATAAAAGCTTAGTTTCACTTAGACTACCTTCCCCTAAACTCCCTGCTACAGAGTGATATGGAAACTCTCCAGTGTTTCCCCGGTAAAGTGTTTTTCCCTATCAATTGATTGAGCTGGACTCCAAAGCCCACAGCCCTTAGCTACCTGAACAAACCCTTCTAGGATGATTTACTCAGCTAAAGGGGCTTTGCATGTTTTTTCCCACCTATCCCTAACTGACAACTGATAACATTATTCCCAACCTGGTAAATGTTGGGAATTGAGCAGGAAAATCACACTATTGGCGTTATTGGCACACCAGTGCTCTTCATTTTATGGATTATGTCTCATTGCTCTTTGTTGCTGTATAAGCTGGTTCTAACACTTCGTGCAAGAGCTAGTTTCACCAGTCTATCATGGCACAGCTGTGGTTTTACGTCTCCATGTGACAGTTGTAGCTGGCTGTCCTGTTGTGAAGAGCATTCACTCATGTTAAATGCCAGTGGGGTACTTGAAGGATGCCAATTAGCCAGTCTAGCATCACCACCCACTACATCACACAATTTTCCTTATATCTTCCATAGCACAGGATATGCCAAGGTACTGTCACAAGCATAGGTTCCCACATACAAAACAATTTTTTGATGTTTGATAACTGTTAATCATTAGAGGTTGAGCACTACACATGCTAGCAGTCTCTATTTTTTCATGTGTGACAACTGTTAATCATATGAGGTTGAGTGCTACACATGCTAGCAGTCTCTATTTTTTCATGTGTGACAACTGTTAATCATATGAGGTTGAGTGCTACACATGCTAGCAGTCTCTATTTTTGACCACTTTCTGTATTAATGTGTTGATATTTTACTGTATCTGAACATTTGTCTGGTATCAACAGTTGGAACTTAACTTGTTCTTCCCTAAAAGTGACACTGAAGGGGTTAATCAAGCCAGGCAGCTGGAGCAGACATACCCCAAACCTGTTCCCTTTAATTACTTTGCAGGGCAAGAGGAGAGAAATATTGCCTCTAGGTTCAGAGCTCATTATGGTAGGGCAAGTGGAATAAACCAGGAAAACAGCATCACTAATTAACTTGCAGTAAGCAGCACAACCCATGACTTTGTGAGGAGGAACAGAAATAGCTACTGAATTGCTCTTATGACCTTGTTATCTGGTGTTTCTGCACCAAGTGAGGACATAGAAGAAAGGAAGGACTTCCAATGTGAGTGAAACAATAGATCTACTATGGCATCTCTTGCTGCATGGACTTGCAAACCACAGAGTTCTCATAAATTTTGCATCCCTGCTTACATACTCAGGACTCATGGTTTTATTTACAGTGTGGACTGACCATGGAGAAAGATATCTAGGTAAGGGTTGGAAGTACATACCAACTAGCAGTCCAGTAGAAGCAGCACAGAACAGTGTATAAATTAATTTGGCTCCATGAACAGTTGAAAAAATTTGGGTAAGCATGTCCACACAGAGCTCCATATTATGGGATTTCCTGTAACCTGACTTAGTTTGTAGTAAGATGGTATGGGTACCTCTCCACCACCTGCCCATCTTGTAGAAATACCCGGGTGGAATTCATCCCACCCAATTTCAGATATTTGTATCTGAGCTACTGCATAGGTGGCTTTTGTACCACTTGAAGAGAAATAGGCACTTCCAAGGCAAAATTCATTTGCCCCATTTTAGTTTTAATCCTTTTGGATGGGTTGAGTTGAATTATCCACATCTTGAATGAAATTCAGTTGTCCAGATATAAGCACTTGGTACCACTTCAAACACCAGCCCTCACAGGTCTGGCTTTCAGCTGCTGAAAGGTCTTATGGCAGCCTGATAAGAGATTTCTCAATTCCCTCTAATGTCTCAAATGGCATTAAACAACTGAATCCTGCCTTCTCTATTTGGGTAACTGTTGGTCACCCTTTGCTATATAAATTCATCTCTTTTGCTGTGATCAGAGCTCATACGACCATACCTGAGCTAGCTTAAAAACATCTACCTGCCAACTATGGAACTGTGAGTTACTGGAACATCTTGCTCTCTGTTCAGATGGGTTTTGATCACTTCCATGCTTCCATCAAGAACAAGGCCAGAGCTAGCCAGGTTAAATCCAATTTGAGTGTGTCTGCCTGATGATGTGTCACCATTTTGAAGTCCAGGCACACCTCCTCTGTTATAGAAAGGGGTAATTTTTTAGTCCCAACTCTAAACAACAAACAGTACATAAATGGGCTGAAGTAGGCATTTTGAGCCAGTTTCTACTGAGAAAGAGAACACCCATGAGGGGAATATATTAGTCTTCAAATATATAACAGGGTGTTCAAAGAAGAAGGGAATAGTCTGTTCTCTAAGACCCTTGGAGAATAGAGTAAAAAGTCAGTTTCTTCATTTGGAGTAAAGAGATCAAAATTAGATTCTAAGAAAATCTGTAATGGAATGAAAAGTGAGGCATTGGAAATAATTGTTTGGGTGTGGGTGCAGAATCTCCTTTACCAAGTATCTTTATGGGCAGGTTTGACGAACATCTGTCAGAAATTATGTCACTAGAAAGAAGGGGTTAATTAGCTCTCTGGAGAGTTTTCTTCTGCTTTGTGATTTTGTGATTCTGCTCTGGACAAGTGCCAAAACCACAGCAAGTCCCAAAGCTGGTATTTAGGTGGATAGCAAGAATATTCAGCATAATCATATTTAATGCTACTATGAATTCTGGAAGGACTAAGAAGCCTCCTGATTCAGGATTTACTTTTACTGGGCTGGCTTATGACTAGATCTCAGTTATGGAGAGATTATTTTACATATGCTGAAAGTGAATGTTACAGAACTTAACATGAGATTTTTAATGAACAGCAGGAAAACAGTCCAAAGAAAATGTTCTTATTCCTTCTGCTCTGCCCTACAGAGGAAGAGGGAAGTCAAGGTCAAAAGACTAACATAGATCCAAAGACGAATTCCCCTTCTGCCTGAAGACTCCTTTCTAGCTGGGGGTAGTGAAGAAAAAAGAATAGAGGCAGAGGAACTGAGGAAGTTAAACTTCATGTAGCCATGGATGATTCTTTCACCTTTGCCACTTTCCTTGCTGGGGGCAAGATTTATTTGCTTGATTGACCTCTGCCTTTTCTTGCCTTGAAGATCCATATCTGCCTATCTATGGCTCAGAACAAATTGGCAAACGTGAAGCATTTAGCTAAGTTTGGCAATGTTATTAATATTGTGCAGGACCTGAATATTAATTTAGAAAGAGATCTAAGTGGCTTAGCTCATAGCTCATTTTGAATACTCTGCGTCTCAACAGTCTTTGACTTCATTGCAATTAGCTAGTGCTACCTACTCATTTTTTCAGAATGTGTTGAGAAAAAAAAGGTGCTTAAGCAGACATATACAGAGCTAATCTATTGTCATTTCAGTGAACCAATAAAAGCTGGAACAAGGTAATGACTTTGTTAAGGCCACAACTAAAATGATTCAGTAGATCAATACAGTTGAAAGAGTCAAACTAATACTGCAAATAATGAACTCCAATTATGAGAATAAGAGTAAAAAGAGCGCTTTGGGGAATCAGAAGATTTTGAAAGGCTGTGTAGTTCATCTCTATGTCCTTAGGCAGAAACAACATTGTAAGCCACCCTTGACTGATATCTACCTTATACTTAAAGGTGTTCAGTGTGGGTGACTACTGCTCCAATCAATCAGTTCTATTGTATTACTACCCTTTCCATTATAAAATTTGTCTTAATCACCAAATTAAGACTTTTTTCCTTTTTTTTTTTTTTTTTTTTTTTGTAATTTATGTCCAAAACTTCCTGACCTAGCCACCATGGACATAGAGAACAATTTGTTCTCTTCCAGTCTGAAGACCATCTCTCAACACTCAAAAGCTGTTTTTGTAACTCTTCCAGCCTTTTTTTCTTCAACCTAAGGAAACCCAAATTATTTCAGCCTTTCTCTTTAGCTATGTCTTTCATTGGGTCTATTAAAACAGCAACCAGTTTCTTGTCATCCAAAAGTCCCAGGTATTGCCATGTACATTATTATTGGACTGTTCTTGCATACAGTAGCAGACCAGACATTTCTCTTCCCTTCTTTTCTTAGTGTATCTCTAATTAGATAGATATAAGAAGAGTTAATGCCACAGTCCCTCCTATATAGCCCTCCTATAAGGCTATTCTTGTGCTCTAGGTCATGGTGAAAATGCATAATAAAAATGAATCTTACCCATGCCCAGCCTTCTGGACTGCAAACTGTACTTCAAGAAAAGAACAAACAAACAAACAAACAAAACCACAGATTGTTCTAAGTGCAAGCTAAGGAGACAGATTTAGATTTTTGCATCAGGGAATGGATGTATAACCACATCCATCAGGACACAGGGTTCATAGAAATATGCATTAAATCATGCAATATTATTTAGCCTCTCTTATCACTCTATCTTAACAAGAAAACTGTTTCTATATTCTCATTGGCTAATAAAACAGCCTGCATTTTGTACTGACAAATGGTTAGGGAGCTCATACAAAGTAATAACTGCCCTTTTGCCTTTGGACCAATGAGTGGATGGGGGGAAAATCTCTTTACATTTTTATCAGAACAGAAAATACCCACAATTAAGCAACTAGATTATTCCTAGAACATGTTAAATCTGGGCTTGTGTCCACCACAATAAATATTTTTCAATTTGAAATTAATTTGAAATTCTATTCTCTATGGTATTTTAAAACTAATTTTCTAGTCTTAGAGAGTTTTCCAGGCTCCCTCCTAAGGCAATACAGTGATAATGGCATCTTCAGAAAGCAACTGAGTCTACTGTGTGAGAGGTGTCTAAGAGAGGCAGCGAGAGTCATACTTGGAGATTGGCATCTCTCCATGGATTTCAGACTCATTTACTTGCTTGGACAGTCTGGTTCCCTTTTGACTACGGTGGCTTTCACCTCTACAGAATAGCTCATCTCACCTATTTGAAACACCTGTACTGGGATGAGCTCAGCTGTGTCCTGCACTTCTGCTCATCATAAATGTGCTCATCATGCATGGACATGTCGTTGTAAAGGCTATGCACGCTGTCATCATGGAGTTAGAATGTAATCCATGGCAATACTTGGTAAATGGCCGTTGCTTCCAAACTGATGTTTTGCAGTAGAGCACCACTGAGGAAGGAACAATACTTTTCACAGCAATGACATGCTATGTGACAGTGGGAGCAGCATCATGTCTGGCTTACTACCACACATGAACTAAGACTTATTTACAACCAAGTCCATTCATTAGCCTGTAATTCAGTCTGGAGAAAATCTTAGACTCACACCTTAACAATTCTATCAGGGCAATGCCACTAACCTGCCATCTTTAGGTTGGACTAGGTGATCTTGAAGGTCTCTTCCAACCTGGAGGATTCTGTGATTCTGTGATGATGGGACAACAAGTAAGTATGAAAATCAGCATCCCTGTGCTGCCATCCATGAGATCAGGTGGCGGTCTGAGCCAACAGAGCTTGGTGGAGGGCCACTTATGAACCAAGATACAGTATTTAACGTGTGATATCTTGTTCTTCTTCCAGAAATTACTGTTCCCTGGCTAGATCAGCCAGGAATGTCTTAGGAATATGTGTTATCCTCTTAGTGTTAGCCGCTTTTCCAGGATAAAGAGATCACGTATGTTTGAGCATTCCTTATTCAAAAGCAGTTGGATCACTTTATTCGTTCTTGTCACTCATCCTTGCAGACAGTCCTGCCTACAGATTTCCTTAGGCACTGTCAGCAGGAAATTTACCTTAAGGATAATACGAATGTTTAATCCAACAGGAGGGATTGTGAGGGTGCTAAAGGGATCAGTCTGCTGGAGGAAGACTGCCAAATATACTAGGAGGATATGCCAAGTGGTCTTAGGAGTTAGCTTTTGTTTCTAAGTGGCAGTTGTTTTTCCAGCTCCTGCTATTGCAGCAGAAGTAATGTTTATTCACTCTGGTTCTAATCGGAGATTGTAGCCTCCACTTGAGAAGAGACTTAATTGCAGCTGAGAAGGTGCACTAAGAAATTTCCATTTTGAGCAATCAGCANAAATTATTCTGGATAAATAATTGAAAAAAAAAATAAAAAAAGGAAGAAGAAGAAGAAGAAGAAGAAGAAGAAGAAGAAGAAGAAAAAAAAACACTAAAACAAATCACCACAGCAGCAACCTGCCTTCTCACCTTGAGTCCTGCAGTCAGCCTTTGGGGACAAGGATAAATGCAAACCCTCCTTTACTTGGAAGAAGCTTCCTGAGTTCTTGCTGGGTTTTGATGAGATCATGCTAAATTTGATCTCTGCTGTGGTTTTGATAATGGGCCATGAAAAGAACAAGAGGGAGAAAAAAAAAAGAAAACACCACCACAACCGGCTGGCTTCCACAAACAAATACTGCCCATGACATTTGTAAATACTCAGAGGTTAAGTGAGGCAGAGAACAAACTTCATAATTTCCTGAGCACTTGTGAGAAGCAGGCTTGGCTCAGAGCAGATGAGCAGGATGGGGCTGATGGTCTAACTAGGCTGAGATCCGGCCTCCAGATACTCTACATAAAGGGGAAAGATGCCCCCTAATGGGTGATCATAGAATAATCTGGTTTTCAAAATCCTTTTTTTTCCCTGGTCTTAAAGACTTGTGAATTTATTGAAGTGTGGGTCCATATTTCTCATCACCTCTTTTTGGGTCCTGAAAAGGAAAAAACAACCACAAAGTATTATTGCTCTTCCATTTTGCTGGGCTCAGCTCTCCTTCAGTCCCTGTTCTCCCTTCTATCACACTTCAGGCAAAATTGATCAAAGACATTTTTGAAGGAAAAAGGAGATGTTGGCCCTGTGGACTAGTAAACTTCTTGTGAGGTGCAGGAAAACTCACTGTCCTTTAATATGCACAACAAATGAGTGTGGATACATATTGGGTCATATGATGGAGAGGAGCATGGTATGAAGATGCAGCAGGTTTCTGATTTCTCAGAGAGTCTTATGGTCATGTGGGTTCTCTCCATAGCATACACAGCTGGCCAGCTGAGCCTAAATTAGGCATAATTGACACTGGCACAATGAGGAAGAGGTTTCACATGTGGATGTCAGAAGCAGGAAGAGTGACCCTCTTTATGGATGCTCCAGATTTGAGAGGGCTCTCAAGACCATACTCACAAGGAAAAGATTTTTATACCTTGAATATTTTACATTGCCAAGCAACATGAAGGTGATTCATGCTCTGCTGGGTTTTAGCCCCCAAAAACAATTCTTAAAATCTGTGTATCAACACAGAAATATGACAGTATCTGAGTTCTGGCCTTCACTGTATATCAAGCCACCACTTCAGGCTACCTAGCAAGGATTCAGACACTTAGTACATGCCTTTCCTAATCTTGCATCCAGGTGAAAGATGAATCTGTGTGAAGAAACTGTCCCAGAAACCAGACGGACAAGTTTAAAGCACAGTAAAGCTGGATGATGTGAACATGAACTCACTGTCCTTGAAAAATGAAAGCTCCCTCCAGAGCTGAAATGCATAACTAGCAAAATGTAGCTGGAGCTCTCTCAGTGTAACATACTCCTGTTGCTTATGGAAAGAAAACAATCTGTTTCAGGTCATCAGATTTGAGCAGAAAGTTGAGCAGAAAGATTCACATAGTCCCTCCTAAAACCACAAAGGAGATGCATATCTAAGTGTTAACGTCCATCCTCAAGTACTCACGTTATGGTGTGGCACCAATTTCCTACTGAAACTGGTGCAAAACATCTGGGTCATATTGTGCTTTTTATCCAGGGTAGGTTACCCAGTTGATTGCACCCTGTTGAACAAGACTGAACATTTGCTATTCTGTATTTTTCTAATTTTTCTCTTCTTTCCTGTTGTTCTGCCATGATGCTTTGTAGTACCTAGGCAAGAAAGCTGAAGTTTCAGTTTGTAGCTAAAGAAGTCAAGGGAAACTATGTTTTTACACGTCTCTGATCAGGACCTGCCTACTGCCTTGCTCCAACTGCCTTCCACTGGTACTGTTGAATAGAGAACAACAGAAGCAATCAGACCCTTAGGTGTCATTGAATCAGTGTAATATATCTGATGGTATAAGCGATAATATGCCACTGATCAGTTCTTTTTAAGGTTATGCTTTCCATAATCATAAACACAAACAGCCAAAGGCAGATTAGATGAGCCAGGTTGGTTGTATCTCTGTTTCAAGAGAAAGAGTACAGCAAAACATAATTGGCTATGATTTTTCCCAGTGCACCATGGGCATGTATCCAAAGTGAGATAGGAACAGATTGGAAAAATAGTAGTGTTTCACACACCGTCTGTCTTTGATGTGTGTGGGCATCAGGATCCCCACATGGGTTAGAGAAGGCTGAATTAGATGTTTTGTACCAAATTCTGCATTCCCTTGTATCCATCAGATGCCAAGTTCATTAATATAAAGGATATTTTAAGCTGTTCAGGCTGTGGACAAGGGTCTTGAAGTAAGTGAAAATGCAGCTGACACCTGCCATAAGGCCCAGCAACAGAGCTACCTAAAGTAGCCATCAGGTGAGTAGTACTGGGGCCGTCTTTTCCCTTCCCTTCCCTTCCCTTCCCTTCCCTTCCCCAAAATTTGGAAGATGAAAAATGTGACATTCTGCAGAATGATGTGACAAACAGAGGAGTCTTTTAGGTTTTGTCACACCACAAGGGCATGTCTCTGAGAAATTTAGTGCCAACTCAGGGAAAAGGATTACTGGTTTTAGAACTGCACCTTATACCTTATCATGCACTGAGTTAATCCAGACAGCAGGCATGTGACAGCTCATAAATTAAGGTATGGAAGTGTAGGTATCTGTAATATAAGTGCTTCTGTGTGTATTGGATACCCAGTCTCTACTGCACTCAGCAGAGATGCAGAAATCAGCTGAGATGCCCACACACAGGGTTAGGGCTGTTTGAGTGATTTCATGTACCCTGTCCAGCCTTCAGCTGTCAGTGCAGGACACAAAGGTGTCCTGTTTCTTAGTCTGTGAGGTGATGCTCACCTTAGGTGACATTACAATGCCAAGCAATTATTTCCCATCTCCATTTCTAGCCTCCCAGGAGATTGCTGACAGATTTTTCCCGATGGACTTCTCCAAAAATGTGAACAAATATGTGCAAACTCTGTGCAAATGACAAGCCATAGAGTGGAGGGAGATCTGAGTAATGTCTGTAACATCCTTACATGGCCTGAGTTTGGGTGGTGTGAAATTGTACATTTGGCAAGGACTTGCACTGTGCTGGCCTTGGGATCAGGAAGAAAGCTGGGGCACAAGGAAACACATTTTATTCTGAAGCAAGGCAGCTCAATGCCTGTGAGGAATAGATGTTAGCTGCTCTTTCCCTTGCTAACTTTCATTTCAATGAAAGCTCACCAAGAGCAACTCCCTCCTGTTTAGGAGTTGAGTCCAGGATTTCTTTTGGCTGTGTTGATACCAATAAATTAAATTGTGCCAGGGCATGTTGCACAGCCTTGATCAGTTATATTCTTAAATTCTTAACACTGGTCCTTGGCATGCTTTTGACTTGCACCAGCTAGTGCTCACCTAGATAATTTTGGGGCTTGGTTTAGGCATCACTACAGGCCAGAGGGCATTCCAATAGGCTATTTGGATGTGACCACTTTGTTTGGGAGGATAAGAGAGTTAAGTAGTATGGATGTGGCCAGGTCCTGCCAATTGGCATCAGAACAAGACAATGTGACCTGGCCCTGTTTAGTTTACTATTATGGATGCGGTCTTTTTGTCCAGATGGCATAAGGAGGATGCCAAGACTGGTTTTGAGTGGTTGCCCAACTTCTTGAAAGACTGGAAATCAAGCATTGGTTTCAGCTTTAAAAGAGATGGAAACCTTCTCTGTGTGGGCACAAGGCAGAGTTCCAGAGCAGAGGATGCTCTTCTAAAGACCGAGAACTTACTGCTGTGCCTCTCTGAGTCTCCTGGTTCCTCACATTGTTCCTTTATACCGGATGAGGAGTGACCTTTGTGAATTCCTGAGAAGTCACTTAATCTGGGGTTGAAATAGTTGGATACCACCAGTGATTTAACCAGTACAGATGATCACTTCTCTCCTAGGGTTGTTGCTGCTAGAGTTGTCCATACCTTTAAACCCATCTGCTTTTGAGCTTCTTTCAATGTGGACAGACTTCTTCTGTGACACTTTTGGAAACATGCTCTTTTGCCTCTTGGTACAACATATCCTTCTCCACTGCAAAGCTAAGATGACCATCTCATAGACCATATCTAGCATGATAAGTGAAACAAGACAGAAATCCTCCTCTGACCCTCAGGCAATGGGCACAAAATGGTGTGCATCCCTGTGACTTAACTCATTTCTTGTCTGAAATGGGATGCAGCTGGAATAGCCCTGTGAGAACACTGGTTGGCCCAGGCCTAAACTTTCCCATGGGCTGTGCTACCAGCTCAGCGGTGTGGTTAATTACTGGCCAGTGCCTGAGCGTATGTCCAGCTCATGTTTAATTCACCAATCTAGACATGACCTTAGACTCTTAAGTTAAAGAACATGAATACAACCCTGTCCTCCATGAAAAAGAAACATATTATTTATTCAAAATATTGTCAATCCTTGTTTTTGGAGATATTTTTGCAAGGCATCCAGAAACCTTGAAAACACAGGCATACAGCACGTACCATTTTAAAGATCAGCTCTACAAGCTTTCTCTTACCTGTTTCAGTTTTTCAGTGGCTCCACATTGGAGAAAAACAATGAAACTCACATTGTCTAATGAGATGCTCTGATATCTGTAGACTTTTTTAAAATTGCTATATTATTTCACCCAGAGCACTGTGGCTTAGAAAGAAGCTCTAATTTTGTGCTGCATGTAGGGGCCCTGTCCAGTAATATAGAATTTGTGTAGGCTTCAGATCTCTTGAGCAACCTGTGATTATAGGCTTGCTAACAATCCATCTACTGTATATCTGTCTAATGATAGGGTACATTTGGAAGGAAGATTATATGTAATTTTGCTGTAGCAATTCTTATTTTTTTTCCTAAATTTATCCTAAATTTAGGATATCAAGAAAGATCCGGAGATGAAGACCACACTCAGTTTTCAGCGGAACCAATCCAGATTTACACTGGTGGAAGAAAGAGCAATGCCAAAAAAAGCTAACATTTTGCAGCTCACTTTGTTGCTGTCTGAAGTTAGAACATTCCTTGTCCATTTGTCTCACTATAGGAAGCCAATTCAATTATTCAGATCTATGACTGAGATATCCTCAAAAGCGTTCATTCATAAAAGCGGTGCCATGCCTCATTGCCAGTATTTTCTTCTTAATTCCCTCTTCCTCATGCAAAATCAATAAAGACAGAAGAAAAGGCAAAAAGGAACCAATCACTTTTCTCAAAGCAATATGTTATCCAGGAGGTGCTACTAACTTACTGTTTGATAGTTTCCACAATACCTCACGAGAAACAGCCGCATGTTGCATCTCACAGTGCTGGAGATTATTAGGAGACGGCATCCCACAAGATGGGGCAGAAATGTCCTGAGGCAGAAATGACCAGGAGAGAGACAAACCATAGCTAAATTTCAAACTGCTTCTCAGCCTGCTGCAAACCTTGTTCCGGTGTGCTCCAGTCCTCCTGGCTCCCATCTTTTCTCTGCTGTTTCTGTTTTCCTCGTTTTTGATTTGCCTTCTGGTCCTGGTTCTGGTCTTTTTGCTCCTTAGCCTGTAGATTTTATCATACTCCCAGCAGAAAATCCAAACTGTAAGGCAAAATAGTTATTTTTGTCACCACTGAATCAAGCTTCATTTATTTAAAGCTGCTTCACCTTTCTTAAATAAAAGAAACCCCAGGAAAGGCCAGCCTGCATTTCAGAGAATTTGGGGAGCCAGCTGAGATTGAACTAGAAGAAAAAGCTGGTTTTTCAAATCTATCACAAGTCAGCTATGGGAACAAAGAAGTGTTGGCATTTCCCCAAATATCTGAAGGGATATTTTCCTCTAAATCATGGTTTGTCAGCATTAAAGCTCTCTAGCAAAGGTTTGATGGATGCACGAGAGCAGGTCTTGTATTTAGAACTAACCTAGTACAGAACACGTAGAAAGAGATTGCCAGTGAAGGCCATAACAATTTCTGTCCTATATAAAATATTGCAAAACTTTGTATTCCTTGGGGAAACAGAAGGGAAATGAAACAAAATATTTTCTTGATCAGCAAGAAAACTTGAATTCATCATCTTCTCTCCCCACAAAATATCATTAAGTGGACAGAGTTTTTTTGTATTTGTAGTTTCTTATTTTCCTCTAAGGATGGCACATTTTGGAGAAACCTCCACCTACGAGTGTGTATTCTTCTTGGCTTCATACAATTGTTTAGAAGATAGCAATGATGTCTGGGTACTGAAGAAGCCAGGAAATCAAAGAGAACTGTGATAGATATCCATGAAGCCTGTCAGCCTAGGGAATAAGCAAGGAGCAAAGGTACCAGGCTGCTCCTGCTACATCAATCCCTTGTCCACCATGGAAACAAGGCAATAGTTTCATACCATCCCTTCTGCCTGGAGAGTTGGAAAGTCGGCAGCCTGGATCCTGGGTTGGATGTTGCATATGTGGCTGTGATGCCAGGATGCCTTGGGAAGGTGGGCTGGCAGGAGACCAGCTGAGTAACCTGACTGCCCACTTTCCACTGAAGAAGTCATCACATTCCTGTAGAATACTGCAGCACTACACAGCCAGCATTTTCCAATGGAAAACTGCCTGAGAAGCTTGGACCAACTCTACAGTGATGGGAGCAGACTGAATTGTTGGAGACCTGGTAATGTATTGAGTTTGAACATGGTCTTAGCTTCTTACCACTTGCCTGAGTAACTTTGTGGCTTCAAGAAAACACGAGCAAAGGATTAGAGCTAACTTTTACAGAAATATATGTCTATGAATATTTTAATCCCTGCTGCTAGTAGAGGGAGGTACCCAAGGCACAGCTTATCACAGTCCTCCAGAGCGACCTTTGGGAATTGATTTCAGCTATGTCTGTGCCTCAGTTACCTACCACTAAAACTACACTTGGATGTTTCACTACTGCAGTAGGTTAGGCTGGATGGACTCCCATATCTTTGGGAGCCTCAATGCAACGTGCCGGTTCTTGTGGGTGAGGAATGCGCTATCAAGACCTTGCGGTCTTCCGTCTTGGTGAAGGAGGAGGATGAGATAACATTTTGCGGGAAGGATGCAAGGTTGATGAGAGGTGGGATACTA
>VXAA01007167.1:1007654-1097112 GCA_013399115.1 Anseranas semipalmata | reverse complement strand
GTACCGGGAGAACATGCGATACCCTGCAGCTGGTTCTGAAGGCGAATAACGTGGCAGACAGGGCGTTCCTGAAGCCTTCTTCTGTGATTAAAAAACCTCCTGATCCTTTAGTTTTGAAAATCTGTTCCTCCCCCATGTGAGTATGGGAAAGCTGTTTCAAAAGGAAACCGAAAGTCCTAACGCACCAGCTAGTAGCCGCCTGCCCCGGCCCTCCTGTCTCCGCTGATGTACTGTGCTAAATCAGCGTACCGGTGAGGCATTGACAAAGGCAAACGTTGTGTGTTTGTCAGAAGTGAATGTTGTGCAGGCTGTGATCCTTGCCTGTTACCCAGAATAAGTGTCTTTTTTTCTACAGTCTGTTATCTGGGAATGGCCATATAGCTATTGAAGTACAGTTTAAGTGCCATCTTTCTAAAGGGAACAGGGTGAGACTGTTGCATACCTCACTGATGTGAACAATCAAAGGTCTTTTTGCATCTCGTCACTTTCAGGCAATGTAAAGAAATAGCACCAGTGTTTCCAGCCTGATCCTGCCATACCCAACAGAAGGTCCAGCAGAATTCAGGCATAATTCAAATTACCAGAATACTGAAGTTAGAGAGTTGATGCATTTCTGGCTGTTATCTTGATTGCCAAAAATCTATGAATAGCCAGGTTCCCTTCACTAAGGAGCAGAATAGAGAGAAGCGGAAGGTCATCCGTCGGTGCTTGGAGTAGGTGGAAATTACGTGGAATGTGTTGGAGATTGTGGTGTAAAGAGTTGTGTGTTTTTTGAGTATGATGACTGTATGAATAAGACTTATTCAAAACTAATGCAGTGAAATTGTAGACTGGGAGAAGAATTTATTTGATCCAGATACTGGGTATGTTGACCTTGTGGTTTTAAGGCAACAATGTGTGACTGAGATTGATGTTAAAAAAGCAACCAGACTGGTTAGGTTGCTGGCTTCTGCTGTGATCAAAACAGGGATAGACTGACTTTTGTTTCTGCTTTTCTTTATATGCATTTGTGTATGAAGTCCTCTAAGCTGTTGTCTTTATTTCCCTCAATTCAGCTGCTTTCTACTGCAGCATTCTTTTTTTTTTTTTTTTTTTTTTTTTTTTTATGGCTGGCTGTATTACTTAACAGAAACATAATCAAAAGGAACCAAACTCTTACCATCTGAGGTTTCAGTGAATTTCTGCAAAATTAATTTGCCGGACTTTGGTAACTTCATTAGAGCAGTATATTTTCTGTTGTCTGCTCACTATAGTTAGAGGTTACTTGAGGCATATTCTCAGTGTGTATGTGAGGTCTGGTTTTGGAGTATCAGTAATGTTGGGAGGGAAACATGTTTGTGTCTTGTCAAATGCATCTGTAAATTGTAGCTTTTAGGAGCAGTTAGTTCAGTGAGAAGGATTGTACCTTAACCCAGGAGATTTATATATGAGACATTATGCATCTCAGAATTGTTTCCATGGGTGAAGTTGCTCTCTTTACAGTGGTAATTTTGACCTAACCAGTGTATCTGTGTCTTGTGTTGTGTTTTTTTGTTTTGTTTTTTACAGACATCTGTGGAAACTTTTCTACCTGTAGTTTGTGTATTGGTAATAACACACATGAAACAGGCTGCAAGTGGATCAAGTGTAAAGGTAAGGAGGACTACACAATGCAGATCCTTTAACCCAACTAGATCTATTTTATCTGTATTAATGTTCACTACAGCAAATACATTGTTCTGTTTGATAACCTAATGGAGCATTAATTCATAATTTGTATCTGTTTTTGAGCAAATTTTAAGT
Source organism: Anseranas semipalmata (assembly GCA_013399115.1). Classification (NCBI taxonomy): domain Eukaryota; kingdom Metazoa; phylum Chordata; class Aves; order Anseriformes; family Anseranatidae; genus Anseranas; species Anseranas semipalmata. The sequence continues at coordinate 1,095,330 of VXAA01007167.1, read as the reverse complement.
TCTTAGGTGGAGGCAGCTGAAAATGTTCAAGGTAATCCCAGAATTGTAAGGCTTCTGAGTTGAATCTTCTGTGGATAAGCTGATGTTTTCCAAATGGTTCGGAATGTTAATAGAACAAACTAGTCACTGGTGCTCATGAGTGGATTCTGACATGCAGGTGCATCCCGGTGCAGTCCCTTTTGAGGTTATGCTGTAGATCTGGTCACAGCCACTACTCCTGAACTGAGATGAGTCCATTAAATAAGATTAGTTAAGAATAGTGTTCCTAAAACTAAGAGTTGCAACCCACTGAAGGGGACATAGTGGAGCCAAGACATATAAAGCACTAGCTGGCCTCATTCAGCGCTTTGTTTTCCCCACTGTAGGGGAGGCGGATGTAAATACATGTAGGTGACCTCTGGTAGCCTCTTGTTGAGGAGGTAAAGCTGCTGTTGACAAGGACATGAAGACTATGTAAGTAGTCCTCAGGAGGATCATTTGTACTTCTTAAGTGAGGTGGATACAGGTAGAATAAGAGTAGAGTGGGCTTGACTGTAATAATAATAATAATATTATGGATGGATAATATATGAAGGCTAAGGTGGTTCAGAACTGATGAAAAGAATTTTGAATGTTACTTGTCCAGTACAAATGTCCTTCAGGAAGGTGCACTGCATGTACTGTCTGACCAGCAGGCAGATCTCTCATGTGTTTGAAGTAGCTTCTTTGAGGGAAAGGATGAAATCTGAGTCAGGGGAGAAAGGTGTGCAGACAGTAGATAAGAAACTGATGTCTTAAACAGTTGCAAGGTCAAGGATCTATTGAAGAGCTGGAACTAAGTTTTGCTTGTATGTAGAATTTTTAAGATGGTAAGAATTTTATGCTGTTTCCATAGAGATGCAAAATATTTAACTTGAAAAGTGTCACAAATAGTAGAAATGCTGTCTAATCTTTATCGTCTATAATGAAAAAGTATCAAGCTATACTGTCACTGTAAAATAGTGTTTAACCAAGTATGTATATTGCTTAAATGTTGAGTGGTGGAGTAACTGTAGTGAAAGAATATACTACTGTAATTTTTAACAGTTAATATAATACTGAGGTCCTGCATATTGAAGTGGTTTTAATGTTATCTTGGCTAAAAGATATTTAGTTTATCCTGCGAACAGTTTATTAGCATTTAAGAACAAGTTCTAAATGCTTTTATTTAAAGTTCTGCTACTGTAGATATTCTTGTCTTTCCTTTTCTGACAGAACACATCTGTGTAAATGGAGCAGAAGAAAATGTTACAAAATACGAGAACTGTACGGTTGAACAGTGTTCATGTAAGTATTTAGATATTTAGTTTCCAGGTTGTTTAAAGTGAAGCAGTCTCATCTGCAACTTCTTAATCTGTTGACCTTTGTTAATGACTTCTGCAATTTACATACGCTTGTACAAGTATGTAAATAAGCCCTTTGCTTCCAGCTTAAACCTATGATGTGATATTAAAATATACAATTATGTGTTCAGTAACTGCTATTGCTGTTGTTTCAAGAAGCTTGTGTTTTAATAGACACGTCTCTTCAGCTACTACCCTGGTTTCTTGGATTGAAACGGGTGAAATTTCCTATTAGATATAGCCTATCCTATTTAGAAGCACTTTAAAGGTGTTAAGGAACTTGTCAGTATCCTCCAGAGAGTAAGCTTCATACTAAACAAAAAGTTTCACATGCAAAGTTTGCTGCTTTGTCTGAGATGTAGTAAATGGGGGAAAAAAACTTATAAACCTTCCAGTGTGGTTAACTTGCAGAGCTCTTCATGCAGTCCTGAAACGCAGGTTCTGTAGAACTGCATAAAGTAACACTTCCATGCTGGGCACATGCTTAGTTACATATATACTTCATGCTTTTCATTCATTTATGCTTGTTCTGCAAATCTGCTTTGCATTATATGAATAATTTAGATCAAATCTAGAACTTCATTGGAGTGAAAGCACCCTAATCTTTTTCTGAAAGCTGACAAGAAATGGATTTTAAAATAGGTTTTTCTGGTTTTAAGATGCCGGACAGCAAATGAAAACTCTTAACGCTCGTGTCTGGATTTGTTCAAGAGTGCTGTCGGAAGAGGCTGGCTCACACCAACAGAGATGAAGCTTTCATGCTGCTGTAGGCTATCTTGTGGTGGTAGCAGCCAGTCAGAAATAGTTCTGCCAGACTTGAACTTCTGTATCGTTTCTAAAATTGTACCAACTGCTTCTTAATCAGTAGTTAAAATCAGTGGAAAATTCCAAAATACTATTTTTTCAGTGCTTTCCAAAAGTAGCATGCTATTAAAATGCTTTGTTCTATACCTAAGAGCAGAATTCCCACCATCTGTTCACATTAAACTTGTAGCGAGGCTGTTGGGATGTTGTGTTCAGCTTCTGCATATTCAAGGCAAGTTAATTGTAACCTTTAGTAGAGAACCTTAGTTGGTGTCAGAGGAACCTGCATGCCTGATCAGCTCTTCATTACCCACGGTAGCCAGAAACTGGTGTACCCTGAGTAGCATGGCTCTTATGGGATAGCCCCTGTCACCTCACATCTGGCCTGGCTTTGTGCATAGGAGCTAGCAATGAACGGTGGGAGCGCTGTGGCTGTAAATGGGTGAGGTGGTGGTACTGGCATCCAGCGGCTTTAATTGTCCAGTAGCTGTCTTGTGCCTACCCTGTCTGTCCTGGCCCTCGGTTGCATAGCCTGGTTAGGCTGGAGGGTGGAAGTACCTGGGTCAGTTGGTGCCATTCCTTCGCTGTAAACCAACTAAAATCAATCAGCTCTAATATGGGTGGTTGGGGAAGGGAAGATGACAGCTCTTGTCACCAACCTCCTCTCCACTCCCCAGCTATGATTGATTCCTCCTGTTGTACAAACAAGCGTTCAGTTTTAATAGGCACTATGGAAGAGTTAAATTAGCAATGTCCATCACTAATGTGGACATATGGGAGCTCTTAATGAGCCAGTGTCACGGCTCAGCACTACACTTGGGGGTTGACGTGGAAGAACGTTAAGGTGGGCCTAAACTGGCTTGAGACAAGTAGGACCAAAGGGAGTGTAGATTCTGATGTATCCAAGCTGTCTCTGTAGAATCGGGCTGCTCTGGTTTCCCAATATGCTGAACTGCTTCAAGATGCCAGGAAAAAAACAAAAGACCCTGAGTTCTACAGGCTTCTGGACATAATGGTATTTCGGTGGGAAGCTTGCTTCACAGTTCTTTACTAGTTTTTTACACCTGTACTAGCAATAGCCTTCAGAACAGAGGCCTTTAAACCCTCATACTTGAGGATGTCCAAGTTCCCACCCTCCCCAGCTTCAGCTGTCTAACCACTCTGATTTCTAGTTGACCTTGGTAGGTCTGGGTTGCTTTTAGTTGCAGTGAGGTTGGGAAGCCGTACTGATTACCTAGTTCTGTGTTGTGTAAAACCTGCACAGTTTATGGTTGCCCAGCAGGGCTGTTCTGCTTTCTGATTGCTTTGAGGAGTCTCAGTTGCTGTAGTCAATGTGGGATGTCGTATTCATATTTGCACTGTGAGGTTGCACACTGGCTTGATTGTACTGCCCGTGACATTTTTTTCATGTATTCATTCACACAACTTGTGCTGTTAGTGTGGTGAATGGGTAGTTCAACTGCTTTGTAATTTCAAACCAGAACTACAGTAGAATTCTGAGTCCCTAAAACTCAACCTGTTACTGTTCTTTTGTTAAATACTCTTGTTAATGTTTTTAATATAACTTTTTATTCTTTCATAGCTCCTACGACAGTTCCTCTTTCCAATACTACTACGCCACCATCCAATGCTACAACACCACCTTTCAATATTACTACAGCGTCTTCCAGTACTAATGCAACCAGTCCTGCTACCGCAGCTCACACTACTATAGGTAATACAAAGAAACATGACCCGATGAAGTGATGAGTGGATGCATAGGATTCACTTAGTAAACAGCTGCTTGAACTTGAAAATGTAGCGGCAATTATAATGCGGTGTACATTGCTAGGAGTGCTTCCATTGTCCCCTGTGCAACGTGGAATGGCAGTAAGCTAGGACTTAGTGAATGAAAACAAGGGCAAGGGCTTTTTCTGCAGATCACTGTAGTAGCATGACTGCTTAACATCTGAGGTGCAGAATACATAAATGGTCCCAAGGCTTGGAAGAAGTGAAATGTATAAACCATAGCAGAGAATGTTTCCTTCCAATATAATTAAGGAGTGGCTCAGTGGTAATTGTTTGAATTACATTAGTCATTTCCACTAATTGTGAGTTCTTACAAGTTTGACTTTTTGTCGCCCAGTCCAAAAGCTTCTGTTCTTTCCTATACTGCCTTCCTAACAGTCAAGTTCTAAAAATCTTGTCTTTAAAACAATCTGATGCTAAAGGAGCTGGGAGGTAACAAGAGTTGTACTCGATTGGGCTCACAACAGCTTAATATACAGTGGGCTGATGTTTAGCTTTGAGTAAATGAACAAATGTTGGCATTTGTCCCAGGTACACAGTGGAATACTCATTAATTTTTAGTAATACTAATCGTGGGCGGGGGGGGAAAGGTCAGAGACTCGGAATTCTATCTTGGTAAGTGAAGAGCTTTTAGGAGGCAGTCTAGCTACAGGTGAGTGTTTACATATTCCAGTGATGATTTTGGCAGTTAATGAGTGTTCTGGGGAAAAGATTTTTGGCATCCTGCATATATCTCCTGTCTGGAGATATTACATTTAATTACTTCTTCAGTACAATAAATACTGACTGACTCTAAAGGCTAGCTAGTGAAAGTCCTTGGCCTTGATGCAGATTCTCAGTTGTCTTGAAGCAGCTGTCCTGATTCTTATTCAAATAACAATATTTATATTTATATAACAATATTAGTGCTTGAAAGTCTTTTTTTGTCTAAGTGAAGAATCACTCTGATCTATGGAGAACCTTGAAATATTTGGATAACAATGGTATGGTCAGGCTGTAAGGTTTTTTTGTTTTTTTTTTGTTGTTGTTGTTGTTGTTTTGTTTTTTGTTGTTGTTGTTGTTGTTTTTGTTTGTTTTTGTTGTTGTTGTTTTTTTTTTTTTTTAAATCCTCGTTGCAGAAACTTGGCTTAATGCCCTGCAGCTGAACATCTAAATTGCATGGGGTACAGTCTGAGATCAAAGCTTATTCTTGTTGAAGCAAATGAAATCAGTTATGTAAGAACTTAAATACTTGCATACTTTTCTCTTGAAGCTTATGGTATGTACATACTGTCTGAATTTGTTTTTTCTCAAACAGCTAACGTCACCAATACAACTACACATGCTCCTCTATCTACAACCACCATTATGTCAATCACCACAACAACCAGTATTCCAGGTAATGGCTATTATTAGTATAGCTGAAGCATAAAACACTTAGAAATTGGTGTTACTTAGTGTTGTCTTGAAAAACACTTTTAACGTTGTGCCAAATTTACTTTTGTTGAGGTCACACACACACATGTATGTAATAGCAAGGTAATAGCCTGAGCAACAAGGCTAGTTGGTGAAATGTTCAATGTTGGAATCGTGTTGGTCAAGCTAAATCAACTGGCCACTTCTAATAGCATGGCTGGAAGTCGTTTCTAAACTCAGCCGCAGGTCTTACTTTTGGAAGGTGTTTTATTTTTCATTTGCGGCATAATACTGTGATGCCTTTTAAAATAAAAAAGTGTATGTATGAGGGGGTGCATCCAGTGATGGGAGTAAGTTGTCATCAGTCCTGAGCGTGCTATTTAATGAAAAGCTCTAATGAGGTGAAGCTCTTTAAAACTAGCCATCGGCAGGTGGCTGTTACTTCTAGATTCATGTGTTGTGGCTTCAGCTGATTTCTTTAAGCATAATTCTTGAAGTATAGTAGGTGGAAGATAATGTGAATTGAGGCCAAAAAAAATTGAGCAAGCAGGAAAGACTGGAAAATATGTTTTGACTAACTGTATCTATATTATACTTCTATGGAAAGGAGGAGAACTTTGGCTTTTTTAAGCTACAAATAATGTCCAGCTGAGACTTGCTCAGCCAAACTGTTTCGGACCTCAATACTATAAATATCTCTACCGTTTTACAAATATTGCTTAATTAAAATTTCAGGGTCGCTTACCTAAATGCAGCTGCTGGCATACCTTTACGTTTATTTTTAATCGTTTTATTGGTGTTTGGATGTTTTGCCTGAGTAATCTTAATACGAGCAAGCCAATGCTAAAATCTGTAAAATTGTAAGCATTGTACACTCACAAACTGGTATGTGTCGTTTGACAGGTACAAATGCTACTGTGACTCCTGCACCTTCTTCACGCAAGTCTACGTTTGATGCTGCCAGTTTCATAGGTGGAATTGTCCTTGTTCTGGGTCTGCAGGCTGTTATTTTCTTTCTGTACAAATTCTGCAGGTCAAAAGACCGAAACTATCACACACTTTAAGACCTGTCACTTTATAATGGACTAGTAGCCCAACACCTATAGTTCACTGAACCAAAATATTTTCTGTTGCTCATGGAAGACAGCAGTTCATAATATCCTTTAAATTTCTAAAAGAAGACTTCAAAAGAATATTTTTGCAACATTATACTTGGCAAGAGGTAATATGAATCTCTCCAGCAGGATTACTTGCGATATGCTGCATGGGTTCTAATGGCTGTCTTTTCTTTAGTGGCTGCTGCTGTGGGACTTTTTTTTTTTTGATATGCCAAATGTAGACATTCAGAGTTTCTTATTCAGTGGCAACACTGTCTTGAGTAGACAATCTCAGACTTACTATGAAGGCTGATTTAATCAACATTTGATACAGTATCCCTTCAGTTTTATTAAGATGTGAATTATTGGTGACTGACTTCAGGGAGTGAAATACCATTTATTCTAGCTTGTGGCTCGCACAGCGTGCTGCTAGAAAGGTGAACAAAATTGTAGAAGTAGATAATGACTTAGTGGAATCAACCCTTTTTTCTTTTTTCAATGAGAAAAAAGATTGCCTGATAAAATAATGCATTCCAAACAGAAATCCAGTGCCCTTTCCACCTAATGTTGAAGGTGGAGAGGGGATGTATGGATAATCCTTGTAAAGGGGAAATGAAGATTAGTGCCTTAAAAGACTAAAAACATAGGCTGCAAAAGTGTCCCACTTATCTCAAAGATGAGTAAAACTATTAGGTACTAGCTTTATACAGGAGAACGGAGTATGTGTGACTTAAGCATTCCGGTTTCAAAATCTTCTACATTGAACAGCTGTCCCTTGCTGACTTTGAGGGTGAGGGAGTATGGTACAGTAATGGTTAGCTACAAACTAGCTGTAAGTTGTTTACCTTTTTGTTCTGGCATGCAAAGACCATAAAACTGAAGTGATAGAGTAAGTACAGTTCACTCCCTGTATAAAAAGGCAACAATTTACACTTATACTTGAAATACTGGTGTTTGGGGAAATCCTGACTTTTTCTTACTCAAATGCAACTTGATTTCAGATTTTTTTTTTTTTAAACCCTCTTATGTCTGCTTGCTGCAGGAGCAATTAAGGGTAGTCAGAGGATCTGCTGATTTGATCCGAGTCAGGATTGCTGTAGTCCAGGTACTGTCAGGGCTGTATCTTCCACCGGCCTCATTCCTGGTATCAGGTTTGTGTGACCCTGCAGGAAGCTGGTTAAGGAAACTTATTCAGCCAAATGCTTTTCTTTTTTATTTTTTTTTCCCTCCTTGCCTGGATCACCCCTGTGATCTGAGTGTAAGCAAAGGTACGTCATTTCCAATATAGACCTACTTGAACACCTGTGAAAATAAGCCCACAGGAAAAACCGAAGTAAAGATGAAAGGAAGTGGTGGGTGTAGCACATGATAGTAGCTTTTGATGGATCATCAGTTTCGGGATGATCTGTAGTACTGTCTTACTAGCTCTGATCTGACTTAAATTTGGCACCAATGCAACAAAAGGATAGCATTAATGCAGGTAATAGTCATGGCAGTGTAGCTTAGATACGAAGCAAATTAAGTGTACTTAGTTTGCAAATTACTTAAGTGCACAGTGTTGCTTTCTTATGTTCTAGTTTGAATGGCATTGTTTCTATTGTGCTGCATAGAAAACTCAAATTACTACAAAATACAAAGGTTATTCACCAGTACTGTATCCTTGAGTTCATGGGCTTGCGATTTTCTGAACAGAACTAAGACAATCAGCTCAGGTTTATTAAAACAGAAGTGAGCAGCCAGCTTCCAGCAACAGTGTGTGTGGGTTAGATGGTATATCCTTGGCCTTATTGTGAAATCACTTAATCTGTCCTTTCCCTATCTCAGAACTATTTTATTACATTTATTTGTTTAAGAAGATATCCATGAGCTTGTATCTTGTGCTTTGAAGTGAGCAAAATACTCTCGTAAAGTGTGACAGAGTTCTCCTCAGCTCAGCAAAGCAAATGTATTCGTAGTATATATATATATATTTTTGCCTCCAAGGGCTATCTTTTGGGAAACTTGCAGAAAAATGCTACAGAACACTGCATAGCATGGAAGACGTTGCCACAAAAAAAGTTATTGCTCTGTAATATGTTGCTAAAATGTTTATTCATGAGCTATGCTGATTCTGATTTAGGTTGTAAAATACACTGATAAAGCAAACTAAAATGATTTTCAAGTGCCTTAAAATTGCTTAATCTTTTGCCTCTAATTTTGTTTAAAAGGGCAGAAGGGATACCTTGCCTTAGTTACTAAATTTGTCTTGGTGCCAGCAGTGGCTGCTTTCCAAGACTTTAGGAAACCCAGGATCTCTGACATACAGATACCAGTCCGAAAAACTCAAGCTTGTACTGCACCAATTCGGTTGCGTTCTGGAAGGCCTGCACTGCGCATTGCTTGCTCTTTAGCCTTGCTGACAAGGTACAACCCAGTTTCCAGAGCTGTGGCTAGGGTTGTTTCCTGTTCAGTTCTTTGGGGGAAGGCGAGCCTGGGTTATACGTCTCCACCACATGCTTGGCTGCCTCACTGTAGAAATGAATTACTCCTCTGCGAAATTGCAGTATCGGCTACTCTGTGCTGTGTACTAACAAATACCCTGAAGTAACAACTTGCAGTTTTTCTCAGCCTTGTGTTTTGAAGTGGAAGGTAGCTCATAGATCTGTAGTTTTATTTGCCCCTAAATCAATTTTAGGCACTGAACTGTAGTAACTCTTCAAGTTATCTGGCTTTTTCTTGAAGCCAATTGTGCAAATATCAAGCTGTTATCTTATGAATGTTCTTTGCAAGTGTTGCTGTAAAAGTTTATTTTGTCTTCAGTGGAAGAAAACTGAAACAGTTGTAATCACAAAACCAAATTGATAAATAAAAATCTGTTGAATGGAATTTTACTTGTAAACTTTTTTGTGTGTGTGTGAGCAACCCCAGAGAGGACTGTCTGCCAAGTTCCTGGAGATAAGAGCTGTCTCCTACAGCAGTCGAACAGTGGGGAAAGCGGGAGAATGAAACGTTTGAAGAGCTGATGTAGCTCTCTGAAGTAGTGTTAACTTTGCATTTGGCATGTGCAAAAATACTAATTCAGGTTTAGAATTGTCTCCAAAGAAATTCGCAATTAGGTCATGTTTTCTTTGTTAGATTAACCCTGTTGTGACCTGAAAGCCAAAGCATAGCAAGGTATTTATTACCAGTTCCACTTGTGACAACCTGCAAGTCTAATGCTTCATGTTCCTCTTTCCAACAGCAAAGTTCATAATACTGGGTGTCTGCCTGCCAGGTGGAGGGGGGGCTGCAGTCTGTGGCTCCAGGCAAGCTGTTAATGACTCCCTACATTACAGCATTTGTTCATGTTAAGATCCCTAGCCAACATGAGAAAGGTATTGCTCTGGGCCTGATTGCTCTCCTAATTACACAAAAAAGCAAGGGTATTTGCTAGGGAGTAATTGTCAGAGTGTGCTTGAAAAAGAGAACATGGGGTGTACAATTCCGTAGTCACACTGACTAAAACTATAAACAGCATTGAGTGAACTAACCTCAGTAGTTTCACATCATGACCTTGATGGTTTTGTGAGTCAAGTGCAAATGTGTCACTGGGTTAGTACTGGCATAACTCAGTCTAACATTATGAGAAATCTGCAAAACTTCAGTCCTGATTCCAGAAAGGCTGTATGGAAAGAGGGGAAACCTAGAGCTTCCTGATGTGTTTAAAATTACAATGCCTTAGAAAATCATCCATTACATCATGCAGTCAAGGACTGAATTAAGTTTCTGTTACAATGCAGCACTGAAAGCCTGTGCAAAATTGTTCCTATAGTACCAGCCTTGTGGTACTGCTTTTCTTGGAGGATAGTCTTCCGTAGGTACAGCATTCAGCTAAAATTCATCGTTGAATTTTGCTCCAATTTTTGAGCTCCAAAAGGAGTATTTTATCAAGATGCTGCAATTAGCCTAGGCCATCCCTTTCCTTTTTACCACTGCAATGGCATGCAAGTGCTTCTTAGAGGGGATATTATTCTACTTCCAAATTGGCCTCTGGTTCCTGAAATGTACTACAATCACATTTGATAGCTTCTTTAGCAACAGCTGACATTAGTTATCAGTCCTCTTCTCATTCATTTAAGGCATACCTTACAAAGACCTCATGTTATTTGATAACTGATTCCACAGCATTCTGGTTATATTGTGACATTTTAATATAGTACTGTAGCAGTGAGCTTGAGTGAAATAATAAAGCTTGCTTCAGTATTGGTGAAGGATGTCAGCCTAATTCTAGGAATCCTCTATCTCCAAATATTGCAGCATTTCTAACAGAAGTTAGTTCTGTTAGTGTTTAACTGATGCAATGCTGTTAGGGGTTGCCAGAATTTAATTCTAGCTCTTGGTTATTTATAAATCAGTAGTGGGTATTGTTATTCATGCCCACAAGCATCCAGTGACATGGACAATGCTGAAGGGTGCATAGGTCAGTACTCAAACTCATCAAAAGCTGTGGTACAATTTGACACATCTCTGAAAAACAACTTTGACTCCTTTATTGGCTTGGTTATAAAAGCAACCTTTTTTTTTTTTTTTACATGCAAGAGATATGCAGATAATAGAGCATGAATTTATGCAGTTTTTTCTGTTTTCTTCCAGTAGTGTAGCATTCAGCAAGGAGCTGCTGCTTCTCCTTCCCCCTAGAAAGGGGAAGAGGTGCTAGGGAAGGTAGAGGTGCTGACGTTTTTGATGATTCATCTTTAAACATTCAAAGGTTCACTGTACAGGCAGCAACCTCTGGGGGTAAAAGCAGTCATCAGTCAGGATGTGGTGTTCAAGGGTCACAATAGGGAAGCAGTTTACCAAAAACCACGTTTGCTCTGATAACTTAGCTATGCTTTGCACCACCATGTTCCAAGGTTACCACAATAAAAGGAAGCCTTTAGGTTTGATTGGTGTCCCTGCCTTTCTGTGCTGTGCTGTGTTGGCTGTGGAGGGAGGACAGTGCTGCTCTTGCTCAGGAGGATCTGCATCACCCAGTACCTGAAAAAAATTAGTGGATTAACTGACTGTAGCTGGTAGTACTGCATCCAACTATGCTGAAGGATATATGCACAGCACTGGAGGATTACTGCCTCCTTTTGATTTGTGTATAAATTGTGCTTCTCTTCAAGGTTGCCAACTCAGTGGTAATTTCTGAAATGCCTTGGACTAATTAAAAATACATTTAGGTTTACTTCTGGACCAGCCTTTGCTCCTGTAGCTGCATGAAGACAGTAGTAGGAGGAGACTTTTCATCTAGGTGTGGTAACAGCCTGTCTGCCACGCTCTCCTTCCATCTGCTAGGTACCTGAAAGCATAAGTAACAAGAAGAGTCACCAACCAGCGCGTGGTTCTCCAGGCTGGAGGGGTTTCCTGCACCATTACCAGCTAAATGCCACCACCCCCAAGTCCCTCCATTAGTCAATAGTGTGAAAGATCTAGTGGAACATTTTCTCCCATTTGCTAGTCATACATACTGGTCACCTTGCCCTTAAAGATAAATCTGTAAGGGGATGGATGAAACCTGCCTGGGTATATATGCAAATCACAGCTTGCAAGCTATCAAATGCGTTGCTTATTTTGCAACCATATCAGACCGCTGTTACCAATGCCAGCGTTGCTTACTGTCTTTGGTCTTTGAGTGTTTCCTCTTTTTATGGTGCCGCTTCTTGGGTTGGGATTCAAAGGATGCTGCTTGGAATCCTCAAGCAGAGTGGATGCTGAAAGCTTGTTACTCTGGGCCTGAGCTGCAGAACCTGGAGTGTGATTGACAACACAGAGTTAAAGTGGAACTTGAGTTGAATAAATGCCAAAGCTGTTGTTTCTGATCTCTAGCAGAATGTAAAAACAACAACAAAAAAAGGAGAGTGAGCTGTGACCACTCAGGGTAGTACTAACAATTGCTTGCTTAGTCTGCAAAAAGTGGTTCGTGTATGATCTTGACACAGAGCAGAACAAAAACTTTTTGCAGTATTTTTACGTATCAGCTCACCCCAAGCCCTTTCCATTCATAGTAATGAGGGTATCAGCATTTATTCCTCTAGCAGGAAACAGATCAGTGAAGCAAAAAATTCTTGCTGCCCCAGGTCTGCCCCATTATATGCACCTATCTTGCCCACAACTCTGGCTTTTTTGGTTCTGTTGAAAGCCAAGATCAAAAGATGTGGGAGGGGAGGGGTTAATAATGTGTTTTGGTGACACTGAATTCCCTGGTGAATTCCAGTCTTCATCCTTTTAGGTTTCCCAAAAGCAGAGATGCAGCCCCTTAATGTGATCCCTTCAGCACCTTGTAAAGATCCCTGCTGAATCAAATGCTGCAGTTGCCATCACCATAACGGGATCTAACCCTGCTTTGTGTCTATGTGCAGCGTGGCATCGCTGTACCACTTCTAAACCATCCGTTAGCCTCGCCAGTAGCTTTAGGTAAAAAGTGAGGGTATTTTGCTCTAATCCTGCGTTTTCTGAGACAATGTTCTTCTTCCTCCTCGGGTACAATACAAAACGTTTCGGACTGTAGTGGTTAGCTGTTTCAGGCATTATTCCAGGATGCGAGTCCAAGCCACTCTGGCCACCTGTGAAGCACCAGAGAGCAGCCGCATTTTCCCGGGGTGCACAACTACCCGCTACAGTCAGACTGCATGCAGTGTCCGTGCATCCTGAAGCACTGACTACACAAGCACCACACGAACCCAGTAAGAAGCACAGCAACTGTTTTACGCTGCCGAGGCAGGCCATGGCTCGGTGCAGCTGGGAGAGAAGAGGAGGAAGATGGGGAGATGGAGGAGGAGCAGCACAGAAAGAGCTAAAGGATGCGACTCAAGTTGCTCAGATCAGGGGGGCTGGAACTAGATGATCTTTAAGGTCTCTTCCAACCCAAACCACTCTATGATTCTGTAATTCTATTCTTACAAACTAGCTGAAGGCTTAGTCTATGCAGGTAATTCCTGGAGGTGACGTGACCTGTTTCAAAAACAGCTTTGTCTTTACAGTCAAAAAAGGGCTACTGCAAATGCAGTACATCTGAAGTCAGGTTCACGTTACTCAGGTTACTACAAAATACAAGATTTTTACATGATGCAAGTCTGGACTGCCTTATGAGGAGTATTAGTATTAATGCATCAAAAATTATAGCTATTTAATATTGACATTACCTGGAAAATGACTTCTTATACTGCTTGTACTATGGGACAACAGATCTCCAGTATTCCTTCTACCTTTTTGAAAGGGAAAAAAAAAAAAAACAACCCACCTCACAACATTCATCTACTATTACAGATATAGGTGGAAAAAAAAAAAAAGAGAAAGAAAAAAAAGTAGCTGGACTATATTGCAGAGGTTTAATGTGGTTCAGACTGAGTGGCTATGGCTCAGTGGAACTCCTCTGTTGACCATAGAGAACTCCAAGCTCCTCAAACAAATCTTCCAGCTCTGCATTATGCTTAACAATGCTAACTCACTGCAGGAAAAAAAAAAAAAAATCTCCATTCTGTCTCACCTCCCTTCCTTGTGCCCAGTAGCATCAGACTTAGAAATTTTGCTCAAACCTTTCCCCTGAACTTGATTGTTTTAAGGCCACAGAAACCACATAGATGTATGCATTAATTAAAGGTACCTCCCTGTGCTTTATTTCTCCATGATTGGTTCACATCTTGTCTTCATCAGTGTGCTAATGAGCATTTCTCAGTTTCCTCTGGCAGGAATAACTAACATCTTCCTGCAGAAAGAAACTATAACTGAATTTGTGGTACTTCATATTCTTCATGGCATAGAAGTGCACCTTGAAAGATCACTGTTTATTTTTTCCTATTTATTTAATTTACTAGGAATTTAGGTATCGCCCATCATCTGCATGAATTTGTTAGACTGAAGAGCCAGTAGCACTTTGATACCACAGAGAAAAGCAGCAATTTCAGGCAGGTAGGAGTAGAGATCCTTAATCAAGCGTTCTAAGCTACTTGAATTATGTAAGCATTGTATGAAAAAAATGCCTAACAAAAAGCAGAGAAGAAAGATTTTTGTTAAAGCTTTAAGTTCCAGGTTAATTCAGTTTAGGGCTAGAAAGTTCTCACTGCTGTTTTGAGCTCCTCTGACGATACCTACAATCACAGGCATGCATCTCAGCAAATTACCAGTGTACCAAGTTGTGTGGCTGCCCCACATGATCTGTAAGCAAGCTGTATGAAGACCAGAGCTGCTAATGAAGCCTGATTTCCTACCACCTGGGATCCTTGGTTTCCTAATTGCCTCCTCCCCTGAATGCAGACCCCTCACATTTCCCCTAATGTCCCTACAGAGCAAAAGACGACATAAGCTGTGGTTTAAAGCTATTAACTTGGGACTTAATGTTTCTTGTACTGCTTGAGCAGCTGCAGTGAGAGAAAGAATAGGTCCTCGAGACTGATTTAGGTCTTTCTTTTCTACCTAGACGCTTTCATTACAGAAGAGGTCTTCTCCTCTTCTATACTTGGCTGAAGTTGCCTGTTGGTTCAAAGGTTAAGGAGGGATTCAGGGAGGTGGACACACAGCTCGTAAGGCTTATTTCTCCAGGAAAGCAGGTTGCAACACAATCCATCTTTACCTGCAGTCACATTCCTCTGGGAAACTAAAGCTTCCAGGCCATAAACTTGACACGGTAGTTCATCAGCACGCTGGAAGGCCTCCAGTTTTAAACTGCACTCTTGGGTTAACTGGCTTCCTATCTAAAAGGTGGTAAAAGGATTAATGGCAGCAACAAAAATTCATCATCCAGCAACTTCGGCCCAAAGCAGGGGCCTAGATTTAAAGGAAAAGATATCAATGTCCTGTGTGCTCTTGTGAATGAGAGACCATCACTTCTTGTTGGTTGTAATAATCTGTAATTACAGTTTTGCCAAGCATATCCATGATCCCTCTGAATGCAAAATACAACAGAAATAGGGCAAACTGACATTCTCATCATCGTTCAATAGGAATCTGCATTTCAGGCATTGCAGGAGGAAAATACAGAGGACTTCTCTCACTGTTCTCTGTGTGTAACCCTACCTCCAATTTCAGGGCAGAGGTATGTGAAAAAACAAGCAGCTTTTCCCTCATCTCTCCCACAGACTGCGTAGTTTGCTAACCAAGTTTAAATATAGAGCTCGCTGGTGTTAATGATCATGTCGGTGCTACCTGTGGCTGGGACTGCTGTGTGACAATAAAAGCCTCCCCACTGCAGTTGCCATTGTCCTCTCTGCTCTCCTTGAAGGCAGATCCAGCTGTTGCCCCCTCTGCTCTCCTGGAGGGTTATTTTGCAAACACAGCAAAACAGTTCAGAGCCCCACCAAAGACAGAAAACAATGAAATCAGTGGCCTCATGTGTCTGCACCCACTGCTTTGGCTGTGTAGAAGTCTCTCACTGTCATATGATTTTGCTCAGGGAACAGACCAGCAGCCTGAGAAATTATTCCCAGCAGAATGGCATTTGTCATCCTCTCTCTTTCTGGAAAACAGTCAATGCTTTCACCTTGATGCTTCAGAAGATTGAAGACAGAATATACTTGGCTTACAGGAGAGGCATTCAGATACATTTACAAAGCATTTTCTCTCTAGATCAAGAACACAAGGGCTAGGAAACTTCAGTGGCAGCAAAGCTGTCAGTTAGTAGATGGATTCATCTAGTTAAAGTCTAATCAAGCAGTTTCCAAACAGCATTTTATTCTGCAGGCTACTTGACAAAAGAAACACTGCACATTTCATGGCCAAGAGCTCACTCTACCAGCTGTGCTATCCACAGAGATTTACTTGGCCAAATCGGTTTTTAAATCGTAGTAGTTAAATCTCTACAGTCCTTTTTTACAGGGGGATACCCTTAAAGTGGACCTGGTTACTCAGTTACACTAAATGATTAGCAATGCAGTAACCAATTTAAACTCAATACATCGGTTCGGGGCATGGGGCATGCCACTGGGGGAAGTCCCTGCTGGGGACACGAGGCTGTTCCGTCGAGCACTGCCCACCCGTTGCCACTGCGCCAGCACCTCACATGAACTCCCAGGTAGTTTATTCCTAAAATAAGGGGAATAATACTCACTCTCTAGGGCAAAGATACTGAACCAGGCTCAACAGCAAGGCTCTGAGAAGTACCAGAAACACAAGGTGCCACCCAAAGGTGGAACGTGACCCCAAGCCTCCAGCACACAGTGCCCAGCACGGTGCTGCTTGCTGCAAGACCCTGGTCCAGAGCACTGAGAGGGCTGCTGTGAAGCACTGTGAAACTCAGAGACTTGGAGGGATACACTCAGATGTAGTCAGACAGTGTTAAAACTGAAGATGCTGCTCCAGAAATGTTATCATTTCTGTTCATTGAATGTGTAGTTAGAGTTTACCTGCTGTATTTCTTTTCTGACCCTTTTGTGTTGAAGTTGGCCTATTTTGGAAGACTTTTCATCTCCCTTGATCAGGCATTTCAGCCTCTGCTCTTTTTCTTCCATTTCTTCAAGCATCTCCTCCATGTTTTCAGCTTTCATCACACTGAGAATTTGTCTCTTCCTGGCTTCTTGTGTCTTCTGATGTCCCATTTCCAACAGCATTTGTTTCTACAACATGAAATCATGAAAGTTTCAGACTTGGATTGCTTCCTCCAATTCTCATACACACCTTTTAGATTTCCTTTTAAACCCTGGTGACCAGTCCTGAGATGTCATCCCCAGCTGAGCTGAATGAGGAGAGACTCCATCCCACATGGCTTGGTGTTGAAGAGAATGAAATTTTGGTAAACAAATCCGAATTATCCTCAGATATTACGAAAGGAACGGAGTCAGACCTCAACTCAAAATAAAATCTGGGTTGCAGGAACGGGGAGCACAAGGGAAGGGTAAGGGGGAGTGGGAACAGAGTACTGTATTTACAGCATTGCTCTTGAGAGAGAGAAGCCTCAAAACACTGTTCATGTGTAGAACTTGTTCAGTTGCAAATAAACAAGAAGGCAGTTGGTTCCAATTTCCTCATTCTGCTGTAATTTGCTTTCTGCAACCAGCTTCTGGTCTGCATGTGGGACTTGTTTTTAAAAGCAAAGCATAAAAAAGGAGAGAGGGGAAAAATGAGCACAGCTTTTTTCAAACATTGCTGTTTATACTCTGTATAGAGAAAGCCAGTAAGTGTGGCTGCATTTTAGAGTCTGTGTCACAACTGAATGCGATGGTATTACAAACCGCGCGTATCGGGTCAAGCCGTCCTGTACAGCCAAGGGTTGTAGAATGGCATCTGCAATTTGTAAACACCTTCATCACTATCTATACCAAGGAAAGAAATTAGGAAGAAGAGAAAGAACCTGAAGCTGATGTCAGAAACTGAAGAAAAACCCAAACCAACAAAAACAGCGGCTAGAAAGATGGTAGATGCAGTGGGTCTTTTTGAAGTAAACTGGCAGCTTGTCTGTTCAGAAAACCAATTTATCATCCAAAGGCTACTCCATGCCAACGAAAAATCAGAACACAAAGTCAGAATTCAAAGCACTCAGACCCCAAATATTTTTCACTGGGGAGTTCTCTAAGCCATACTAAGACTGGAGGTTCATAGACCAATAAGCTCAGAACGGAGCAACTGAGCATCGGATTTGAGTTTTTAATATCACATGCCACAACATTTACCTCAATTACTCTTGTACTGGAATGAGCAAGTTGGTTTAGCTAAACCATCTTTCCCAGAAAGGCATCCGGTCTTGACTTGAAGGTACTCAGACATATTGACATTTCCATGGTTAATCACATTTTGAAAACATTGTTTCTAATTTCCCATTTTCAGTTTGTCTGGCCTCAAATTCTATGCACTGCCTCTTGTTACACCTTTGCCTAAGGACCCTTTAACATCTGCTATTCTCTCCCTACAAAGTATCTGTAGGCTATGATCAAGTCACTCTCCTTTTAGATAAGCACAATAGACTGAGTCCTTCGCTTGACTGATTTCTGCAGCCCTCAAATCATTTTTTGTAATCCTTTTCCACACCCTCTCTATCTTTTCTCATCTTTTTATAGTACACCCTGGAACCAGAGGCACTATTGCAGTATGTTGTACATAGACATAAACCCATTTTTAATGTGTCTGTGCTATTCTGCTTTTTATAAACTAAAAGACTGCAGCATCCATCCTTTCCACTGCATGGTCATTCATTTGCCTGTTACGATCCCTGTCGTTTGTAGGGATGCCGTTATCCTGTTCTGTAGAAGCTTTACTTTCTTCTCTTTCTACATCTACCCATAAACTGCAATACTTCTTGGAGGGATAACCAAGTTACCAAGCTCTCTGTATGATTCTGTACACCTGCTCTGCCCACATCATTATTCACTAAATGTGGCTCATCAAATTCACTAACATTCCTACTCAAATACGTCATTGGTAAACTTTATAATCTGTAATTTTGCATTTTTTTCCAAGCCACTGACCAAAATGTTGAATACTGATAGTTCTGCTACCAGTCCCTGGAGAAATCCATCAGAAATCATCTTCATTTAACAAAAATAACACATTTTTAGATGTCAAAAAATCTAGTTCTTAATCCATGTAGCATTTTTATTGATACTGCATAACGCTAAAATTTAAAATACAGGTGTATGCTGCTAATCCACATGTCGCAAGGTCCTTCCAAATATTAATTACATCTGTAGCATTATGCTTATCTATCTAACTTGTAATCTTATCAACAGAAAGGATGTTGGTTTGATAACCCTTATTTTCCATAGTCATGTTACCTGGCATTAATTATGTTGCAAGTGAAGGGTGTGCTTTTCAGTTTGTCTTTGAGGAACGAGCCGTTTCAGCACATGTAACCATGTGTAGAAGTAAAAGGGAGCTTGTTGTGGCAGTGATATATCCATGAAGCTATGCAGATGGTAGAAAACATGAAATGATTTTGGCGTGGGTTTAATGACAACACCTCTGAATGTTTCCTTGAAATTTAATGATTGGGTGGGAGATTAATAACCTCAAGATCTGTAACTTAATTTTTCATTTTTATTTTTTTTGCCTGTGGAATAAAATATTGAGTGTCTTTTTTTCTCTGTGAAAACATAGATCCAGCAATGTTGATTGCATATATGAATATAGTGCCTGCAGCTGTCATTTTGGCATGTGACTTAAACTTTATCCAGGATGCTACAGTTTTTCACTAGTTGTCTCTACATGCAGTTGTGAAAAAGTTCAAATGAATACACCATTTCAATGCTATAAAATACATACCCAGCTTCAGTAACTGTATTACACAGCTGGTTTTGAATCCATTTCTCTCCTAAAGTAACAGTAGGCAAAATCCTCATTAAAGCAAGTGAGATGGAGAGAAGAATTCAGCTTGCTACACTGATGAATCTGGACCTGTTGAATTTGGGTACCTGTTTATGTAGCTGTTTCTTTAGCTTGTCATTGTCTGCTTGAGATTTTACAAGAGCTTTCCTTACTGATGTGAGCTGACCCTGAAACGAAGTCACCTCTTGTTCTGCCATCATCTTAGCATTCAGACACTCTTTTTTGTTTTGAAGAGCTTCCTGTAAACAGAAAATAAATAAAAGGAACAGTTATGAGAGCAGTGATTTTCTCTTTTTTATATAGCAGTAGGTTTCTTGAAAGGTAATCTCTATGAGATTTTTAGTAAAGAAGGATTGAATTCTTCACATTTTCTTCTAACAAAGGCTGGATTATTTTAAGGCAAAATGGGGAACAGGATGGACAGGAGGGTTTCATTAAAGGGGAAAACCTGAGGTTTTTTCCTTACTTTGGCCAGAGTTCCAGGCATAATTACTCCAGCTGGAGATGTCAATATTTTTTAACTAAAATAATAACAATCTTTCATGTGGGTATTACTACACCTCTTTAATTACAGTCACAGATCAACAATTCAAGCTCTTGTGTGTAAACAAGCTCAGAACAAAACTTGATCTTGCTTGTGCATTAGAAAGACCTGTCCATCTACTAATCTGTTTATTTCTCCATTATCGCTAAAGGAAAAAATGTTGTGATGTAGCTTGTTTTCCTTCTGGGTGGGGTCTTTTTGCTTGTTTTAAACACAAACATAAATGTGTATGTATATACTTGCTATTATGTCAGGCACAGATTTAACAGCCCTCTCTCCTTCCCCACCCTGGAAAAAGCAAGGTCCAGGATCCTCTGTACTTGGAGTGGAGGA
The DNA here is from genome assembly GCA_013399115.1 of Anseranas semipalmata. Taxonomy (NCBI): domain Eukaryota; kingdom Metazoa; phylum Chordata; class Aves; order Anseriformes; family Anseranatidae; genus Anseranas; species Anseranas semipalmata. The sequence continues at coordinate 1,074,757 of VXAA01007167.1, read as the reverse complement.
CAGTGAAATGCAAGTTCTTAGATATGCAGGATCATTGCAGAGTCAGACACAAGAAAGCTCTGTCTCAGTGAGATGGGCTAGTTTATCATTTAAAAAAGCCAAATTTTCCCATTTATTTTTCACAGTTTCAGACTTTTATTTTAAATACTGTGAAGATAGCTCTTATTTCTTATTTAAATCCACAAGTTTGCAATAATTCAATCCATCTTTGACTGATCTACATCTTATATAAATTAATAAAACAGTCTAACAATTTAGCATCTCTGTGATATAGCTAACTGAATGCATGCTCATCCAGTTTTATTTGGCTTAAAAATTAAAAAGCACAGAAAAACCATTTTGCTTTCACTCTTTTTAAGTTAACAAATATGATCCACTCTGCCTTCCCTTTGCTTGACATGTGCAGCTAATTAACCTATATAACTATCAATAATCTGTTTGTTCCATTCTAATCAGCCTCATTTAAAGCAGTGAGGCACTTTTCTTTCCATCCATCTTCACGTTAGTTTAATTTAGTCATTTTTGTGCTTCATCTCGTATTTCTGTAATTAAATTTATAAACCTCATGCTGTGTTCTGCTTTGTTTAAGCAGATACCAATTTCAAAAAAAAGCTCAGCCATCTCCCAAGCAAACAGTCTAGTTCATTTTCACTTCATGTCTGCCTGTCTTCTTCTTCATATGGTTTGGTCAGTTGTGAAATAGTTCATTTTGATAAAATGTCATAATTACTCTTCTGACTCAACAACAGAATTAGGGATACTGTAGGCTGCTCGTACTTCCTAGACTCTTGCTTCACAGGCATCAGTAATTTGTTTCATGCTCTTCACAGCTGAAGACCACCCTTATACCCATAACTCAGAGGGGAAAACATTTTATACCTAAAATCTGCAGTTACCATGAAAGCCTATAAACTCACTGAATAATAATGAGTCCAATCAATCTGACCATTAGTTTAGCAGAGAATTAGACACAAAAAACAGATGATATGGTAGGGAAATACAACCTTCTCAGCATCTCTCAGCTTTGCAGAGAGCTGTGCCTTCTGAGTGGTTTGCTTCCAACAGTTCAGAGCCTTTAGCTTGCACACCAGCTTGCTTAGCCTGATATTTTCATCCTGCAAGAGCTGCAACTGTTCCTGCTAAAGAAGACATCAGTAAGAGTAGACACCCACAAAGATTACTTTCCCCAAGAAGTACATGTGGTTTTGAAGTAAATACAATTGAGAAAGCATGCAACTATTTATATTTCATTTTAATTTTCAAATGTTCAAACTTTGCGCTTTGAAACAGTGCAGCCTTTGGCAATGAACTTCCATTACTGTGTCTCCAGGGAAACAGGAAATGTGAACATTGCCCAGAAACTGAGGAAAAAAATGGAAGAAATCTAATCCAAAATAGCAAGCAGGTAAGCCCCTCAGAAATGAAGCACAGTTAATGGTGATAAACACTCTAATTATGCCAGATGGAGATTCTGGTTCATACACTATCAGTAGCCTGGTTCACCCTAATTACACCTTATTAAGAACAAAATTAGTGGATTCATGAGAAGTATAGTCATTAGGTTTTCTTTTTCTTTGTTCAGAATAGCAACTTCGTCCTGAAAACTGTTCTTAAGGCAGAGGAAAACAATTTCTTTACACAAAAATCACAGAAAAAAGGGTTGCAGAAGACCTCTGGAGGTCCTGGCCCCAGGACATCTGGTCAAACCTCCTGCTCAAAGCAGGACTGTTGACAACACTGAGCCATGTCCACTGTGGTCTTGTCTAACCAAGTACTGAACAACTCCAGAGATGGAGCTCCCACAGTTTCCCCATGCGACCTGTCCTGCTGCTGCACTCACTACCTGCCTAGTAAAGGAGTTTTCCTGATGTCTGGCATGAACCTCCCTCACCACAACTGGTGGCTGTGGCCCCTTGTTTACCATCTCCTGCTACCAAGAAGAGTTCAGCTTCACTGTATTCTTGATTCCTGTAGTTGAAGGCTGCTGTTAGATCACCTCTTGAACTCCTTTCTGCCTGGCTAAACCAGATCAGCTCCCTCAACTGCTCCTTGTACGCAATGTGCTCCACACCAGGCCACTGGCCATTTTGGCAGCCACCTGCTAGACTCTCCATTTTCTCAAGCACCTCTCTCATACTGCCAGGCCCCTCTACAGTGCTCTGTGCCAGATGCCACCACATCAGTGCCGAGTAGAATAATACCCACCCATCTTCTGGCCACTCTTTAATGTACCCTGGTATGCAGTTTCACCTATATGCACACTGTTGTCTCATACTCCACTTGTCCACTGTGGCCCCTAGGTCCCTCTCAGCAGAGCTACCACTCAGCCAGGCAGCTACCAGTCTGTAGAGATGTGTGGGGCTATAATGACCTTCCAAGGATTTTGTAAATCCAGTCCTCAAGTTTTCAAGGTGTCTCTGCACTGAAGATCTACCATGTAGTGTCAACTCAATTTCTTATCCTGTGTGTCCCATATTAGTTTTGTCTGCAGCCAGGCTTTGGCCCTCCTAATTTCATCACTATACGTCTGAACTCTGAGACTCTACCTTTATTGCCTGTCCATGTTTCCACTACTTGCAATATCTCTTTTTGCGTTTTAGCCCTTTAAGAAAATCCTTGCTAAGTAAAGCAAGGCCAAGTTTCTGTTAAACTCCCTGGTCTTCTTGCATAACAGAGTAGTTGGTTTTGAAATCTCTTAAGTTTTCTTAAAAAATCAACCAGCTTTCCTGGGTACCTTTTCCCCCTCTTGGCAGTTTCCCAGAGGTTCTGCCTAGCAATTCCCTAAATAAGTCACGGTCTGCTCTCCTGAAGTTCCAAGTCCCAGTGCTGCAGCATAATTTTGCAACCTTCCTCCTGATCCTGAAATCATTTCATAGTCACTGCAGCCTCAGATGACATCTATGATGATACTTACCACCAGATTTTCCCTGTTTCTGAGCAGCAGAAGTAGGGATTTACCCTGGCTGGCTCTCTAGCATTTGTATTTAGGATATTATTACTAATGCTGTCTAGGAACTGCTTGTGCTTTCACTATGCTTTGTTCTGCTTCCAGTAGATTTCCAGATGGATAAAAACTCCATGAAGACCAAGGCCTCAAGTCAAAAACACTTTTCTTAGCTCTCAGTAGACAGCCCATCCAATTAATCCTCTTGACCAGGTCTGCAGCAGATTCCCACCACAGTCATTAATCATCACCAATGTTCCTCCCTCCTCTGACCTTGACTTACAGGCTTTCAGTAGTACATCTCCACACTCATACAAGAGCTCTGTCCAGGGAATGAACTCCTTACACTGAGGGCAATTCTTGCTCCTCTTCCCTGCTGATCCTTCCTAAAACACCCTGTAACCACCCATGATCATGCTCCAGCTGTGTGCACCAGCCCACCAAGTTTCCATGACCCTGCCTACACCATAGCCATTGGACTGTATGTGAGCTCCCTGCTCTTCTTGTTCACTGCCTCTTCATGCTGTCCTTTCCAAGTGGGAACACGGATGTTTCCCTGCAGTCTTCTCACACATGGACCTCTTCCATTTCCACTAGTTCCTCATTTACTTCTGGGTGTCCCTATCCCCCAGGTTCATTGGGGGGTTGAAAGCCCTCCTCACTACATTGGTATTACATTTATATCCTGCTTTACAAACTTCTCTGCTTGAAAGATTTGCAGGCATATTTGCTTTAGACAGAATTATTTAGCCATTATCCATTTGATCTCATTTGTATTCACTGACTGACTACCATAGTTTCAGTACAAATTGAACTTTACTGAGGAGAGATATGTTTGACTATAAAGGGGATTGACTAGGAAATTGTAGCCTGGAAATGACTTTCCAGTCTTTAGTTTATAACTCCCAGAACATCAGTTTTGGGGACAATTTTTCAAAACAAAGTTGAATATATTTTTGAGTCTAAGTAACCCCAAATGGAAAAAAAGGATTCTGTCTCCACTCCTTTTATGTGAACAGCTTGCACAATAAGATAAAATGCCTATCAATACATTTATCTGGGTCACTACAACTTCATTTTCTCTTTCCCCCACCCAAAACTGGGACAATGACAACAGATGACAACACAGTCTGATGTGATTGAATATGAGTTCACATTTATATTTGTTCAGATCCAAGCTCAACCTCTGATGTTCACCTACGTAGAAAGTATGGTGCTAGTTTCACTCATGACAGATAAAGCAGAGTTCCTAAGTTTAAAACCAAACTCAATTCAAATACATACAGATATTCAGGATCTAAGGACTGGGTCTGGCCTAAAATTTCTGCACTTGGAGTAGAAACACACAATCAAAGATGATTGATTCATGACAGCCTGACAAATGAGTAGCCATTAACAGAGTCTAGTAATGGGCCACCTCTATGCTCTTCACCCAACTGATGTCCAAGATAGAATGCAGTAACTTAAGCCATCTTCAGCAAGCTTAACCGGGATGTTATCCTTGCGTTCATTTACTGACACACATATGTGTTTCCTTACTTTAGACAAGTGTTCTTTCAAGTCATCATTATTTACAGAGGAGCCAAACTTTTTCTTCAGATCAATCATATTGTCAACTCCTTCCCTTCTCACTTCACTAATGATTTCAAGCACTCGTTGCTCAATGCTAAGTCGATAGATATCCAACTTTCCCTGCAATTACAAACAGAACCCATTAGAGATTAAATGTGCACATATGGGAAAGCAACATTCAGAAGATTTCAGAAGTCTCTCAGCTACAACCAGACGGTTTTACTTGATAATTATTTTCCTAGAATCAATGTATCAGGAAGACAGAGCAATATTCTTCTTACATCTGGACATACAAGGAGTGGAATTTCAATTGTATCACTTATGGACAAATTATTGGCAATCCTGGGAGATATGCATTTAATGGAAGCAGTGGCACCATGATGAGAAAATAGGCTTTCTGGTGAAAAATGGACTCACCCTCAGGACAGCAAAAGGAATCTCAGTATTCTTCAAGTCACTAATGTCCTGACCACAGACATTGATGAGCTTGTGTACTGTGAATCAAAACCCTGGGGATCTGATACAGGCAGCTGCTCTATAATACACATGGTCACAATCAGGTCAGTTTTTACAGGTTAGATTGGGGTATCCTTATTTTTGTAAGTAATGACATATGATGTTGCACCACAGAAACCAGTGGACTACTTGAAAAACAAAGGTATTGTTAGAGTGAGCAATACTATTACACACCAGACATAATTTTTTCAAGAAAAATAATGTAGAATATTACAAACTAAAGTATTATATCCAAAAAGTTCCCTCCATTGTAACTAAAAAGAGCTTCCATTACTCTCTCTAACGTGGTATCTGTTCCATTGAGACTCTGCCTCCTGTCTTGGAATACAATACACAATTTTTCTATCAGACATTTTTACAGGATGCTTCTAAAATATACAGCAGGAGATAAATGATTCACCCACTCATCTACCTGGCACACTATAGCAATTTATTCCTTTGAGTGCTACACATGTTGGCAAATTATCAGCAGCACAAAAAAGACCGATTATGTACCCCTTCTGATTCTGTACCTACTTTTAGATGGACACAAGTCACAAATAGGTTCCGCACTAACGATTCGTATTCATCCCGTACTTCTTTCCTAATCTTCTCTTTGAGACCAAGATTTTCTTCCTCTAAGTCAGCAACCTGGGATCTGAGAGCGGTTATTTCCATAATCATTCCATGACTCAGCCCTGCAATCTATCACAGCAGAGAAAGTGAATGAGCAAAGCTAGAGATGAGCAAACACCATAGCCTAGGAGTAAATGGTTCAGAGCCCTGAATATGTAGCATGATACAGAACTAAGTATTAGGGTGACAATATCTTCCTAACTGAGTGGCTAGATGAAAATAACCTGTTGAAATAACCCATAATCCATTATGTACATCTCTGCTGGTTTTAGAAATATTTCTTCTTCCTGGAAACAGTAGGAAGAATTGGGACAGTTCAAGACCAATTATTTGAAGGGGAAAATGCATAAATATCACATATAACCTTAAAAAGTCTGTTTGTGGTAATCAGGAAAGAAAGATGTAGTGGGTATGAGAACTGACAGAAGGAAATGTGAGTGCAGGAAGGAGGAGCAGGATTAGAGATTAGAGAGCAGGATTTGGGAGTTTGATTTTGGGAAAAGATCCTGTGCACAGCTCTGCTCTGCAAGTGAGCCTGGCCTCCTGTAGCATAATCTCCCCTGCCTCCAGAGAGAAAGCCAGAAGAATTGTGACCAGGCTTTGTTCAGTAAACTGTGAGGTAATACATTTATTGGAGCAAACGTGCTGTCTGCTGATAAGCTTGTACATACAGACCATTTAATATATGATAAAAACAATTATGTGTTCCATTTGTTGATATTTGACAATTAACATATTCTCAGAAAGGGCATGCAGGTTAGCACAAATAGGAAGGTGCATGAACCCCAAATGGAAGATTTAAATGACATAATTTAAATTTCACATAGGTGGGTCATTGCTAGGTATAAATATTTGGTCATTCTCATACCACTGAACAGCATTTACAACCAGATGAGCACAATGGAGGAAAGCTAAAAAACATTCTTAGCATATTACATTATTAAGATAAGAAACAGGCACTGTAGATACAGCCAACAGCACACTCTGCTTTTAAGGTTGCCTGGCACCTCTGTGTGCCAGGTCTAAGTAATAAATGCTAATAACTTCAGTTTCTCACTGAAATGTTCTGTGCCCTTTTTTTTTTTTTTTTTTTTTTGTCTTACAGCAAGCATTACCTAGAGATTTCTGAAAAATCTAGCGATCTTTATTCAGAGCAGCACTAGTTTTCCTCTGCTTTCGATGCCTTTTTTGTAAAAACAGCAAAAAGTTGGTCAAATCCTGAGTTCATTGGGAAAAAAAAACAAAAAAAAAACAACCTACATGGTTCATATATGTTCCCTAGAGACTTTTTAGGTTTTAAACTGTCTTCCATTCCATTATGACTGATCATGCCTAAACCTTTCTCATGGTTTCTATCACCTCTGCTGAGCAACTGAACTTGCTCTCTTCAGACTTGTAATAGTCCCTGTTAATTGCTGTAGGCTAGTGAGAAGACAAGTGGAACTGCGAGCAAGAAGTCTCTTCTGAGGTTAAAGCAGAGCCCAGAGACAGTAGGCAGCTGCCCAGGGCGGCCAGTCACAAGGGATGAGCTGTCTTTACTCGAAAGAAAAGGCAGATGAGACAGGGATTTGGTGGTGATGGGCTGGCAAAGGGGAGGGGAGGAGAGACTCCAATGCCCACAGACTCCTGGAAAGTCCTACCAACTCTTCCCGTATCTCTTTCCACCCAGCTCAAGCCTCACACGTTTCTCATCTTCTCTCTCACCCCAGATTCCCCAAACATGCAGACAGGACAGAGAAATCAGGGAAGAAGAGATGTTGCTGACAGGACACTGTACAGAAAAGAATATGGGGGCAAAAAAACCTAGAAAGAGCATGAGAAAGTGGGTCAAGAAACAGATAAGAAGCCCTGAGAAGAAGAACTGAAATTTTGTCATCAGCAACGAGGACAGATGAGAAAAGTAACCCTGGAATCCAACATGCAAGTATTCCAATACTGCTGTGCAATTGTCCCTGAAACCCAAATAGTCTTCTCTGTACTGCAGGTTTCTGTGGAAGCTGACATGCCTCTAGCAGTGGAGTTTATGTTGACGGAGCCAAGCCTCCAACTCAGCTAATAGATTATAGGGATATCACTTGATACCACAAGAAGGCATTTCTGATTTATTGGCTGGATTTACTTCTTCAAAAAATTCCACCCACACATGCCAGCTATCCTAAAAAAACACAGCTGAAGTTGCAAAGTCAACTTGAGAGGTTGTTTATGCAACCATGATGCAGCCTACCTGGCACCTACACTGCAGTATAGCCTACGTGCCTGACCAACTTCTATTTCTATCTTACTCAACGCATATGACTGAATTGCCCTGGGAAAATGCCTTGTGTAGGAACAGAGGCCCATCAGTAGAAGTTTAAGTTAAAAGTTTACCAGTATATCGTCTATTTCAAACATGAGCCAGAGAACAGCAGGCTATTACATTTGCCTCCAGGTTATCTTTATTTCACATGCCCTTCTGGCATGACTTGTGGCATTGAGCACAGGAAAAGACTGTCACCGTGTGTTTGCACAATGACACTCTGTCCCAAATGGGACCGCTAAGTACTGCTAATCAATAGACCACCACCACCAACCTGCGTCAGAGCCATATCGCTTTGGTTGCCACCTTCTTTCACGGTGTGCAGCTCCTGAAGGGAAACACAAAGGTGCACGGTGACTATGCTTGTGTAGCCCAGCTCTACCTCAGCAAATTCCCAGCCTGACAGCTTGACTTGCATTTTTACTTAGCAACTGCCTCCCACCCAGAGAAACCTCCTTCTCCTGTTCTCGAAGAGTAGAATCAATGCTCTGAGCATACTTGTTCTTTTTGGTAAAGTAGATGATGCAGCTGCTGGAGAATATTTTCATAAAACATGGAGTAGGTCTCAAAGTTGCTGCGTTCTCTGGCCATGACGTCACACCCCAGTACGGTAAGACACTGTTGTAAATGGCTTTTCTTAAAAGTAACCTAGGAAAAATAAAAAAGAAATCTTACAGGTTGCCTGGGTCACAAGCTGCTATATACAGCATCTGTCAAAATGAAATATGGTCACCTTATTGTAAATTAAATGTTTCTGTGATATCAAAATGAAGCAAAAATGAAATTATTCAATATAAATGTTTTTACCCAATCTACAGTTTCACTGATCTAATGGTAAACAAATTTCTCAGGTTTTTGACTGGTTCTAGCTGCAACTGGATAATTTATTTCTTTCCATCTGAAGGTAAAAGAGAATTTTCAGTAGAGAAATGTATTCACCAGCTCAGAGACTGCCTGGGATGTTGGGGCTCAATATCCCTTCTCTCACAAAAACATGCGTTGCGATTTTTAACCTGGAACAGTCATATTGTCAAAAATATTTTCTTGAGATTTCATTGAAAAAAAGAGAAAACTGCTTCCTAACATCATGCTGGACCCCTGACTTAGCACTGACTCAGGAAGAAGAGTTTCCCCTGCTGAATCCGTGCATAAAGCCCTGCAATCCTGCACTGCGGTTGCATATAAACCTCCAGCCCTAACTCATCCTCACATTATTACAGTCCTGAGATCTGAAATAAACCTGTCACAAGGCAGCAGGGCAATACACAAGCTTGCTGCCAACACTGCTATTACAAAACAATATAATCTGGATATGAGCTCAAAAGCTTAAGAAATTAAGAATTTTTCTCTTTTAGGTCAGTGATTGACAAGAGCTTTAATAAACAAAGCTGTAAACATGGTTTAGTTGTTGCTTAGATAGATCGCAGAATATGTACCTCTGTATCCGATTCTTGGTAGTTTTCCATCAGCCTTTGAACAAATGTTTCAACTATCTGTGGTCGTACAACTGAGAAATTTTCTTGCATTACCCTATGTTTCCAGAGCTCTACAGGAATAGAGGGAGGAAAAGAAAAGAAAACAAGATAAAACAAAATTAACCACACATTAGTGGGTATCAGTGTCACAAAATATTGATCCTTCAGTAATCGCTCAGATTTGACACTGGGCATGCTGCACAGCTTCAGGTTTCTCAGCTTTCCTAAAATGTTTACAACAAAAAGTAAATGTCATTGCAAACAGATTGCAAAGGCTGTGTTGAGCCGCAATATCAAATTTGTTCTGGTATCAAAGCCAAAATGCAATTTCATTATGGACCAGTTCTGTCAATAATGACCTGGCCCACAATTGTGTATAGGAGTTTTCTGTAAATATTGAGAAAAGAACGTGGCTTTTGTGTGAAATTGAACATTTCTGTACAGTAATTATGGCTACCTGCAACCTCAGCCAGAGGCAGTTAGGCATATTTTTCATCCCTTTTATTTCCCCTTTTTCTTTTTTTTTTTTTTTTTTTTTTTTTTACTATACGTGCCTGTGAATACCCATGCTGTAATTGTACAAGGTAAACATGTAACATACTAAAAAGTCTGGCATTTAAATTGCACTACTATGCCTAAAATATTAACACTCTACTATAGAGGAGGAGAGAAGTAATTTCTTATCAGTCTGTTTCAAGCTGCCTGCAAACTCCAGAATAATTAGAGTTCAGTGTTGTCTGCAACATTGTCTTTGCAATGATTATGGTTAAACATGCATGTTATAAATCTTAGATTTAAGGAATCTGAATCTGATGCCATTTTCTATCAATGATACCTTCTCATGGTTCAGCTGGTCCCTGGCCTCCAAACGAGGATGCAGGGAGCTGAGACCAAACCTGCTCTCATGTTCATGTGCAGGGCAGCTTTGCTTCTGTATGCATTGGGGCTGCTTTTCCACTCTGAGTCTGCAGCCCCCACGTTTCCCAGCGAGGGTATTTTAATTCTCCTTACCAGTGGGGAGACTGCTTTCTTGTCTGGCTCTTTCAGACGTCACTAGAGTCATCTCCAGCTTAATCATCTTCTGCACATCACGGATCATGTGGATTTCCAGGCTTTCTAGAAGCTTTTGAAGCTGGAATCAGGTTTAATACTCAGCTTATACTAGATCTCTATGTTGTTTATAAAGCCACCTACTAATTATCAAAAACTACCAGACTAAACCAAAGCAATTCTTCTCTCTCCATTCTGTTCTAAAATATAGTAGTTTCAGACACAGTATCAAGGTTAATATCATTTTGGGGTGACCATGCCTAGCTCTGTGCCACACGTGCTTTGTACAGAGGCAGGTTCTCCAGCTGCTGTGGGCTGTCCCAGGACCCACACCTTGTTCCACGAAGCAGAGGTGCAACTGCAGACCATCCCCAGTCAGCCACATCTGCCAAACGCCTCCCATAACAGCCTCCACAGGCACCTGCCAGACTGTGGTGCACCCATTAATGATCCTCCCCTTACCTGACACACTTTCATTTCCATTTCTGATACTCCTCTTGGGGGAAGTATATGCTGAGTGCTGGTAACAGGCCGTCCAAAGTCCTCTTCTGTGCCCATTTGTCTGGCTAGGGCTTTCATGGCCGGGTGCAAGATGTCTGTGCTAGAATCACCAAGACATGGGTATTTCACACATTCTTTCTCAAAATTACTGTCTGCATTTACTGACCTTGGACCTTAGCTTTGCTTTTCCTTCCCCTGCCCCTGTTCCTAACCTGTACAGAATATGCCTAAGACCCAGCCCACTGTGTTAGTCCCACTCAACCTCCAAACAGGGCAGTATAGTCTCTTTTGCATGGATCCTGCCTTATTACATAGTTCAGTAATTTCTCCAGGTTTATAATAATGCAAAGAGAAAACTGAGGGGAAGAAACAGGGCATCAACCAGATAAAGCAGGGAGATCTGGTCACCAGTAAGCACATGTCTACCACTGTCAGTGAAGTAAACTGAGAAACTCCTTCTACCTCCTCCGCCTGCTCTCCTTGATTCCTGGTCACAGGTTTGCTAAGTGCTCCTGAGTGCTAAGTGCCAAGGCAGATGTGCCCTTTGCTCTGAAAAGCAGAGGAGCCATTAGCAAGGCATACATACCTTGTTACATTTTATTGCTTTAATCATACTGCCTTTTAAACCCCTGATGGCATGACACAAAGGTTAGCACAGTGCTCAGAGAGAAGGAAGTAGGAAGCTCTCATCTGTGCTAAGGGACAGGTGGGGGTGTGGAGGAGGGAAACAGGGTGGGATTTTTGGGTACAGTACGTCCCAGGAGCTTTAAAACAGTCCCATCCTCGCCGCTGGAAAGCTCTTTCCAGTAGGAAAGAGCTGTTGCAGCTGCTGCTGCAGAAACTCCTCCTGCTCAAATGCCAGAGTGAGCAAAGCTGGGGCAGGGAGCTTGCCGGGAAGCAACAACTGCTATGCCAGACCTCTGGCATGGCCACAAGAGAGCTATGGGAGATGCTGGGGCCGTGGTTCTCCCTCAGCTGCCCAGCCCCACGGTGGCAGCACAAGCAGTCGCTGCCTTTGCACAAAGTTGCATCCTGGGCTCCCAGCCCTCCTGCAAGCCCTGCTCTGCCCTGGAGCTACTCCCCGAGCAGAATCTACAAACGGGTGAGAGGCAAAGACCTGGGGTCCCCAGCCTTGGACTGTGCCTCCTCCAGTCAGGAGGTATTTCATGGGAGGTAGCACTGGGATACAGATAAATGGAGTACCGGCTCTTTGCAAACACAAAAACTTCCTGTGGTGCATTCCGACTTGTCAGATGAAAACACTTTGGCCTCATCAGGACAGGCCCACTAAGCATTGCTTCCTCCGTGCTCCCTTGCATGACAGCTCTGTTTTCCAGCACCTTCACGCACAGATTTCACCCCTACTGTCATCTTGATCTTTTGCTTCCTTTTTTGTGGTTTCCGGGGACAAGGCTTTTTAAAAGGCAATGTTCCATTTTCTACTTCCAGAAGGGCCTCTGTCATGGAAATCTTCCAGTTTTCTATTCTTGTCTGCTCCAAGTTGAGCCAAGTGGGGGGGTAGGAAGAATTCCGCTATTATTCATCTAACCAGCTTCCAAATTTTCCATTTATTAAAATACTGTACTTAACATTGTTTATGAGGCCTGAAATACAGAGGCAGGACACACAACTAGGAAGAATGCACTTGGAAAAGATCATCAGCGAACAATCCAAATAAACATAGAAAGAGGAAAAAAACAACCATATTGAAACAAGGAAAGAAAGGTAGCTCTCAAGCCTTTAGAGGAAAGCAAAAGCACTAGGTTAATAATGAGCAAAAATAAAGGAAGATAGACATTTTTAAAAAATGCAAGTGAAAGAGGGGGACAGGAGGAAAATGGATGGAGGAGGCAGAGACTTCTCTCATTTGTCATCTTTTCAGTCACTTTGGAATACTCTTGCATCCACAGTAACTTACCCATATTGCTCACAAAACTCTTTGTAGAGAGGAACTGTATTGATATCCTCAGTCCTCAGCTTGAGCCGGCCCCATTCTGTCTTTAATATTTCCAGTTGCTTCCACAGTATCAGGAAAGATCTCAGTAAGTTATATGATACGACTGGATCCCGATGCCTCAGCAAAACTTTGTACATCTTTTTGCTGCTTTGCAACCATTTAGCACTTGTGTCAATCATTTCTGCCAAGTTCTGCGAAAAGTCACAGGGAAATACTTTGCTACAGAAAGCTAAGGCAAGCTTTTCACATGCTCTTCTTTGCTTAATAGCATCTCATGCAATATACAGTGGAATGAGACATGCAACGGTCTCTTGCACAACCAAAACTTGCAGCTGGCCTGCACACCAGTGTCTTTCAGAGCATAGTACAGGAAAAAACAGGGCTACTTTTTGATTGCAATGAGTACTTCCATACAGCAGAGATAGGGATAAAATTGCACAGAAGTTAAATCCTTTGTTTTACTGCTGCTTTCTTCAAATGAGTATCCTCAACAGCAACTCTGCTTTGTCTGTAACTAAAAGTACTGTTACAGAAATCAAACGCTTAACTCAGATCTTGAAGGAAGCAGACCCTAAAATATCTACATTTGTCCTCTTCACCCATTTTACCTTATGTATTGATCAGCATATCTGTTTTCCATCACAAACAGTTTGAATATCTCCCCACTCCTTGAACCAAATCTTTGTGTAGGCTCTGGCAGGTGCCTGCAGCAGGCATTCCCCACATATATCTCCCCAACACAAATACTCTGCCTCTCCTTGACTAGCTTTTTTTTAGACAGTGACCAAGCTGCTCCTTTCCCCTTGGCACTGAGTAGCTCTTGCTAAAGAAAAAACTGGACCTTTTGTGGGCTGTGGGGAGAAGTCAGGACAATCTCCACTTTCTCCAGAATTCTGATGATATCTGCAGGCCCTCAAGGGACATCAGTCACCAGGGCTTCTCTCAAGAGCACTCAGGATTTGTAGGAGACAACATTGTTCTCTTGGCTTCTTACCAGATGGCCAGGAGTAGGTAAGGTTATTACAGCATACCTCAGGTCTGGGTCTCTTATGTTCACAAAGATTTGGTTGCAAAACCCAAAGGGAATCTTACACTGAAGCTGTACGATGCCAGACAAACTGAGTTGTCAGAGGTACCTGCTTGCTCTTAGCTAACGAGGCTTGATAATCAGAGTGATCTTCCACAGCACAGCCATAGCAGTTCTGCAAGATATCCTCCATTAAAAACTGCATTGCAGCCAGCTCCCCATGAGCAACTCTTCGGTCTGCATCGCTCAGGTTGCACAGGCACAGCTGGAGAGGAAGAGACAGTCTATGAAGGTTTGTTGCTCAGAGCTTAACAAGAGCAAATCTCAGCTACTGGCAGCAAAGGGTTTTTTTCTGTGTTATAAACCCAAATGGATTTCCAGCTTTTAGCACTGCGGTCCTAAAACACATATGCCCATGCATAAAAATAATTTGAATCTCTAGTTCTAGCACACTAGGAAAATGACAATTATAGGTTCATTATCAACAAAAATGCTCTGCTCTGCTTGGAGAAAGATCAGCCATGAAGTAAATGGCAGAGTGGGCTTTTGGACAGAAAAAGGAGAGATGTTTTTGGTTCATTCCTATTCTTTAAAAAACAAAGACAGGAAACGAGATAGCATTTGTTGTTTTCCTCTTGCATTGTAGATTCATCTTGTCTTTGTGTCTTTGGACATAAGCACAAGGCTAGTGTCTCACAGTACCTGCATGTTGTAATTTATATTAATTGAGTTGTTGATAGTGACTGGAAACAATCCTCCATCCATTAGGAATGTCCTCCAAGGAAAATACATGAGTGTCTAAAAGAAAAGAGATGACTGCTCATAAATAAGAACAACATTCAATTAGTTATGAGAGTCCCATATAATTTGATCAGGAAAAGGCAACTCAGAGGCCGAGATGCTTGATATGTGATACACTCTGCTCTGACTTTGAAAGTAGGCCATGTATTAGAAAAGAGAGAAGCAACTATTACCTCTCCTTGGGAAGGAAGCAATAAGATTCATTCCAGAATATATTTCCTACCAAGATGCTGTGCTACTTCTGTCTCAACAGAATAGCTCCTAGTGACTGTCAATCATTTATTGCTGGTCATATCTGAGAGGCATCAGGACAAGGTCCCCCAAGGAGCCTACATCTTATTCATCAAAGACATTGTGATTTTGCATGCAAGTACAAATCCTGTTTCTCCATTACACTAAAGAGGTCCTATGCATCATTGCCACCAAAATCGAGGCAGGAGTGGAAGAAAATTGTATTCCTATAACTCCTTGTTCAGGAAGGACATTTTTAAAGATAAAAAAAATATTATCAAATATTGGAAAATTATCAGGATGGGATGAAAATGAGGAAACGTGAAGTTAGTATGATCATCTAAAACTGCCTGTTACCTTGGAGCATACTAATATCACCAGCAAGACTCACCTTTACTTCCCTTATCATTACACCAGCTTTTTTTGCAAGCGTCATTCAAGGTGCCTCTTTAGCACATAGACAGCTGATCTGGGATTGTGTAGCTCTGTGTGATGCTATAGTTAAGAAACCAGCAGACCTAAATACTCCATATATAATCATGACAGACATGCTAGGCAATCAAAACTGCTGTCAGGTAATGAGAGAGCTCATAAGGATTATTACCCAAAACAGAAAGTTAGTAGAAACAGCAGCAATAGAGTAAAGATAGGCAAAACATTCCAACATATAGCACAGAGAATATTGCATTTCGGTGATGCCAGTGTGATTACATTCCATCTTAGATTTTTATTATTTGCTTTTGTAGACAGTATTTTCTAGGACCCCAAATGATGAATCAAGTTAATAAGCTGTGGTCATGGGAATTTTTTTAATTAGCTGTTAGGTTCTTTACACCATAGTAGGGAAGAGTAAGCACCCCAGCAAGAACTGCAGAGGACTTTGTTCTCCAGGGAACTCAGTGCAAACATAGGAAAAGTGTCTCTGCCGGTATGCTTTACTCACCCTACAGCTTTGAGGATCCAGAAGCTGTGGAAGCCTTAGCTGTGAAGCAAATGCACTCTGAATCACAGAGTTACTAAGTGGAGGCAGTGCATGGGATATCCTGTCTGTAACGCTTTGGTAGGCTGAAACATTCCCCGAGGACAAAAATGTCTCCCTGTGAAGGAACCAAAATTTTTGTATTAAAAATAATTTAGATTGCTTCAAAATTCTCCAATTTTGGAGGACAACAAAAGCTACTTTTTACTACACTCTATGCATCATGTAAATATGTTATTCAACCAAGTTTAGTCATGATTTTGTCATTTCAATGCAGCCTCCTTGTCATATTCAATTCTCCTGTATTTCATTCACACACTTTTAAAACAAAGAGCTCATGATAAAGTGGATCTTGCAATATGAGAAGCAATCTAGGCTCTAACTCTTTCTGTAGCTGCACATGCTCCTTTGTATGGCAACTAAAAAAAGGATCTTGTTCTTTCATTTTTGTCACACACATGAGCACTCTTAAAAGTACCCTGCAGTTTTTATCAGTTGCAGGACTAATAAAGAAATTACAGGGACAAATAACAGCTTCTGGGATCAAATATGGCAAAGAAGTTCATAAGAGATTAAATGTGATTTAGTGCTACACTGTACGCCCTGGTATAGAGAAAACAGAAACTAATTGCACATGCAATAAGAACAATAAAGACGAAGCATATGATACACTGCATTTTTTCATACTTCCTGTTAATGCATAGTTCCTTATCTGAGCAAAAAGTTTCCCTCACCAATTGCCACTACAGTATTTTAATCAGGAAAAAAATAGAAATAAAAGCACAGGTGTGTTTTATCTTCTTGTGAGTGTCTAGAAACATCTTTAATCTACAAATACATGCAGTCACTGGACAACTCCACTGGACAGCACAAGCGTGGGCATACTGGATCAGAGCAAAGGTTCATCCAGCCCGAGTCCTGTCTCCCACAGTGAGCAAAAGTGGGTTCATGAGAAGGTCACAAAAAAACAGAAAAAGCATATGCTGATATTTCCCACCAATTTTCTCCAATAAATTATAGCTCAGGCATTTCTTCAGCCAAAGGTGATTTCTAAATGTTTCATAAGCCTTGGTAGATTTCTCTTCCATGAGCCTGTGCAGTCTCCCTCTGAGTCCTATGAACTTTTACTACCAACGGTGACCTGTAGTAAGAAATCCCACAGCCTAATTACAAGACATGTGCAAGAGCCATCTTTTATTTGTTCAGAACCAGCTATCTGCAGTTCACCTTTGATGCACCTTACATTGGCGAAGACTATGAACAGACACTCCTTGTTTTTTCTCTGCATTCAACTCATGGTTTTACAGAGCTCCACCTCAGATGTCCTACTTATTCCATGCAGCAACCTGTTCCGTGTCTTTGATCATCTGTGTGGCTCCTTGGGAACCTTCCTGAGTTCTCTGTCCTATCTGTTATGGGGCGCCAGAACTGCATAGCCTCATCAACATTGATTTACTCAGTGATGTAGTGGTGTTCTTATTTTTGCTCTCTATACATTTCCTAAATGAAATCGATTTGCTTTTTTTTTTTTTTGGTCGCTACTGCACTGAAATTCTGACAGAACTATCTGTCACAACTCTGAGATTTCATTACTGCATGGTAATGGTCAAGTCAGAGGCTTTCATTTTACACATTAGGATTGTTTTTTCCCCCTCAGGTTCATCATTTTATGCTTAATGACACACTGAACTCCATCTATTTTATTCTTGCAGTCACTGAGTTTTATAAGGTCCTTGTCCAGTCAGCCCTTGCCCTTGCTGTCCTGGATATCTGGGTGCCATGTACACACTGTATCACCTCAGCTTCAGTCCCTTTTCAAAGTCATCTATGAGCATCTGAACAGCTCAAGAGGAAGTTCAAACTCCTGTGAGACACCACCCTTATCCACTGCAATAGTTACCCATTTACAGCCTTTTCCTTCCTAAACTTCAACAAATTATTTACAAATGTGACCATCTCCTCACACGTCCAGTAGCTGCTTAGACTCCTTAAAAGCCTCTGTTGAGATTATTAAAGTTTTCAGGGAATCCAGACAAACTGTATCAACCTCTTATTCATGTTTGTTAACATTTTCAGAGAACCCTAGTATGTCTGTAAGGCGTGACTGCACTTTCCAGGAGTCTTGACTGTTCCCAAATACATCACATTTGCCCATGCATCGACTTTATTACAGTTTCTGCTAATTTGAACACAACAAATATTAGGTTTATCAGCCTGTGATTAGCCAGATCACCCTTGCAATCCTTTTTAAAAACTGGCAACACACCAGCCACTTTCAGTCTTCAGGTATCAAAGCAGTTCTACACAAGAAACTACACACCATAGTTAGTACTTTGGTTTTTTTTTTTCGATTTTTTTTTTTAAATCCTTGAGTTCTTTCAGAATTCTTGAACATTATCTGCTTTTGGTAACTTCTTAATCCTCATTTCAGTTCATGTGTCCTATAAATTCTTGTGGCAACACTTCTGTTTGCAGCAGATCCTCTTGATGCACCTCCCATTAAAAAAGGTTTCAGTGTGGGAACCTCCTCAAGCTCTTCCACAAGGAGCGTAGAAACAAATCGCTTTTAAAGATGTGTGCTCTTGCCTTATCTTCACTGAACACCTACTGGCCCTACTGACTGGCAGTATATATTTGAATATATTTGACTGCTCCTGATATATTTGAAATCAAAATTATTATTTGTCTTGAGGTCTCCAGCAAAATTATTCCTAAAAATTGCTGGGATGGTTTGAATCATTTTACATTTAGCCCATCACAGTTTATAGTCCCTTCTGTTTTCTTCTTTGGAATGAAACTTCAGCTTTCTAAAGGATGCTTTCTTGCTTTAATGATCTGTTTCATCTTGCTGTTTAGCAATGCCAGCATCCTCTTACCCTTTCTTAAGTCTTTGTTCACGTGTGGTATGCATTTCTTGAGTGCCTCCAGTATGTCCCCAAATAGTCTCAATGCCATCTGCAAGGATTTAACTCCCCTAGCTAATCCTTTTAGTTTTTGTTGTTGTTGTTGTTGTTTCAGTAAGTATTCTTATTTTTATGTAGTTTCCTTTTTGGAGCTGATCTCAGCTATGGTGATATTTATTTGGCTTTCACTGTTCCTTTAAGGATGCTTTATGCAAGCACAGTATGGTTGCTCTTTAACTACAGCAATCTGAACTAGGTCTTGTGTGTTACTTAAGACCGTGTCCAGGAGTTTTTTCTCTTTTGGTGGGCTCCCTAACGTAGTTGCTCCATTGGATGGCCTTTGACTACACCTACAAATCCAGCCTTGTGTCATGCCACTACTTGACTCTACAGAGTGAAGGAGAGTTGAAATTTCTTTTACTTTTACATGTCCTGGCCTTGTTTCAGTTCTGCTGAGGATATTCTCTTGAGTACATTTAAACCCTTCTGTGATCATTACTGACAGACAACGTATGGGAGGAGAGAGGGGAGAAAAGACAGTTACTTTTTAGGAAGTCCTGAAAAATATATGTTATTTTGGTTTCTGTGATGGGGTAAATAACTTTTTACATGAGGGTAAACCTAGATCTCAGTATCCTGGAAGTTCTCTAGATGCTATTAAACATTCTTTGACACAGAAAAATATAAAATGTAGATACTGCAGTAAAACAAAAAGATGAGCTCTTAAGTCTACCTCTGCAGTAGCTACTATCCTCCCTGATTTGGTAAACTATGATTCACAACATAAAGGTGCTATAATGTTCAGATAATAGGACAGTTGTACTCAGACATGATGTGTTGAGATCCTTCAATAAAGCATTTAAGGACTCTTACCAACTTTGGTGAAAAGAAAATCAACAGGAAGTACATTTCTACACTTACAAGGGACATTTCATGATCTTGGAGCAGATACCATGGACAACATTTAAATTAATCTTTTCTACATTTTCTTCTATCTTGTGAACAAAAAAAAAGCCTCTTTAATAAAAAAGATGCCCATCCTATCCCTGGCAGGCTGTAATTCCTACCGTAGTCGATGTCTGATTGCCGCATCAAACTGTAGAAACATCACTTCTCTGTGAGCAGCTAGCAGTTGGGCTACTTCACTGGGATCTAGTGGATTCTGGAGGCTGTCGATCATTTTCTGTATCTCTTGAAGTTCACTCCCTAGAATCCCACGAACAGTAAGTTTATCAGATAAGGTGTCAGGAAAGGCATACAAAATATCTCAGTTCTGCAAATGCTTTTTCCCTCCAGGTGTTTTGTACTTCATTACTTTCTGCATTTTTCCTCTTTACCCTGGCAGGCAGAAGAAAAATGCATTTACATCCTCTTCAACACTACAAAAACAGGCTTTAAGAAAAGAGATTATGGTGGGTGGAGAATTACGAGGACGTAGTAAGGTCAGGGAGGACCTCTTCCCCATTGTAACTAATGAAAAGTTACAAGCACCTCGAACGGTTCTGTTATTATCCTTGTCCATTAAAAAGACAATTATTATAAAATACCAACATGGCCAGTGGTATATTCCATCTTATTGGTTATCATATCAAGATTAAATTTGTCAAATGGGAGCAGAATCAGATCCTAAGATGGCATTTTGGGGTAGGGGATGATAGGGACAGCTTCTCCAACTATTTTCAATAAAATACTATTGGGGTTCGATTCAGTAAGCTAATGAATATTTTCTGCTGAAGTTCTGAAGTTTCTCGTTCTCTCCAAGCCTAACAAAACAACAACAACAACTTCCCAAAGCAATGAGCCTCTCTAAGTCGTTATTCTTACAGAAGCACCTGCTCTTACCTGGTGCTTGCACAAAATGTGTGCATGGTACTGGACTGCCTCCCAAGGCACATCCACCGCAAAAGTGATTTAACTTCCAAGCAGAAGAGAAAACCAATGAGACCCAATGTTCTTTCTGTCAGGCTGCAGAGGCTGTCATTGCTTAAGAAAGTTAAATACTCTGATTTGGGTGAGAGGGAAAATATTCCTGAACAACAGCAACAAAAAAGATCTCTTGGTCAGGAGCAACGTAGTTAAATTGTCTGTACAAAATGCACTATGGAGACAGCAGAGTACTGAGGACTCCATCATTGTATGTACTTTATGTTTTAAAAGCATGGTAGCTAGGCACGCATTAGATATATCTGAAATTCAAACACCTTGCGTATAATATTCCTCCTACAATTGGTTATGTGGTTTCTCACTGATCACTGAGCTCAGCCTTTTTGATTGTTTCAAAGCTGATTAAACATGCTAATTTACATGAGCTTTCTCAGCCATATACAAATGAAGTTACTAATACACACTTAATGGTACAATGAGCACACACCACAGAACAGGGAGTGCTTTTTGTTAGAGAAAATAAGCCCACTTCAAAATCAAACATTAGCACAGTATTAAAATAAAAGCTATAACAAGTATTTATGATTCACTGAATCCTTTCTTCCCTTCCAAAAAGAAAATTCAAGAGGATGTATTCAGAACTGATAATAAAAATCTTGCTCACATAAACAAAAAAATACATAAGAGATCATATGACAAATTCGGACACATTGAAAGACAAAGCTAGTAATTTATATATTTTTCTCAATTCTTGAAGAATTTTATATTTTTACCCAATTGTCATAATCAATTTTTCATTTTTTAAAAGATGCCAGGACAGAAGGGAAGCTGTGCAGTGAAGTTCTTGCTCCTGAGTTGTGTCTGAGTGGTGCCAAATCCACAGGTATGTAAACGTGGGCATTTCTAGGTGGCATGAAAACAGTCCAGTCCTGCAGCACACACACACGCATGCACAGAGCAGGAACTATATCTAACATGCCGTGTTTTGAAACTGTAGCTCACCACACTGCAGAAATAATGCAGTGGCTGAAAAAACATATGCCAAGAGCACTTCAATGCCTGGGACATTCAGTTGCCTATTTATCAGACATCAAGTTTAATTGGGCTTCTGCAACATTAAGTAGAGGAATATGGGCATCTCCAGAGAGGGTTTCTTCCCACTCACTTTAAACACATTTTAACTTGTGATGAGCAACTCCCCTGAAGGTGTCTTCGTAACCATGCCCAGCGAGGGTGTCCAGTGACGGCAGAGGTACGCGGCTAGTGGTTAGACACCAGTGGTTACATACCTAACCACTAAAGTAAAGATAGGTAAATCCCATTCCTGCACTACAGCTTAGCATGAGCAAGTCAAAGCTATTAGGAGAACTGGTACTGTTTCTGCACAAATACATGTTCATGCAGGACAACATACACCGCATCTGTTTTAGCCTTTGGAGAGAGAACCAAGTGACAGATTTACTAAAAGAACCAAAGCCTGCTTTTTAAAATCTGCTGGTAAAGACAAAATCCCCACAGGCTGACCAGATGGCTTAAGAGAAATTTGCGAGAGGCGAAAGAGCAATTTTTGGACCATGTTTTCTGTTTTCTGCTGGAGCACAAGTCCTGAATCCAGTAGGTATGCTGCTTTACAGTGGGATTGTGTCAGATCTGTGTACAGTCTTGAAAAATGACAGCTTTTCATCAGTAAAATGGAGCAAAAAAGGGAAAAAAATAGCATGGAATTTTGTCTTGACTTCAGTCTTCAGTTAACATCAATCTCATCTTCACACTTGCTTTGTCCCTTTCTCACCATCAGCATTTCACACTCATTTTGCAGATTTGGAGAAATCTACCTTGAGCACGCAGTATCTGTTACTTACCGATCCTTTCAGTCCCTCCCCAGTCTGGGGTCAGAGGCTCTGGGTTTAAGGCACAAAAAGAGTTTGGTGAATTTCCTAATTGAGCAAAAGCCAGGAGATACGAAACCACGTCGTGAAATGCACCAACAATTTCTAGGCTTAGGTGAAGAGCTCTGAGAGCAGCCTGCAGGCAAGACAAATGCACAAAGAAAACCATTCAGATGATCGGCCTTTAGAAAACACACCAAAGTAGGAAATAGTTTTGAACAAATATGACTTGGCAGTCTGTCAGCAGCATCACTTAGACTGTGTCCCTAGTGGTGGACACACCCAAAGAAGATGACTGGATCTTCACTGAGGAATTAATCTTAACATCCCATCTGCTTTCCCACTGAGGAAGGAACGGGAGCGCTAACGGATGCTGCTACTCATTAGCAGGACACATGCTGGTGCCCTGGACACAACTCCTCTGGCACAAAGTGAGACCTTCCTGTGGGGGGCCCCAGGGCAGGGGGGTTTCTCATTGCAGCCCCAGTTCCAGCTGGGAGCTCTGCTTGGCCTCCCAGCCCCAAAGACCAAAGTGAAGTGCCAGATTTTGTGCAGGTTCAGAATAGCACTTACAGCTGTCACCATACTATCTGGTGTTGCAGCTTCTGGTTTAGAAACTGCTACCCCAGTGCCTCCCAGCCATCTTTTTCACTGTTTATCTCTGTCTAAACAGATAGACAGTGCTTCCTTTTGCTGGAGGCAGAGCAGCCAGCGTGCGGAAAACGCCTGCAGTTTCCTTCCCCCCTCTGGAGTCTCCCCTCCAGCTCCTGCGTGGCCATGGTCAGCCCATGGTCCTCCTCCTCCCTGTCTTCTTTCCTCAGACTGGGAGGAAGAGGTAGAGATAAATAAGAGGGCATAAAGGTCACAACCTGCCACTTCTGTGTATGAAGGGACAGGTATTAGAATAGTTCATTTGGAAGGGACCTACAAAGATCATCAAGTCCAACTGCCTGATCACTTCAGGGCTAACCAAAAGTTAAAGCATGATATTGAGGGCATTTATCTAAATGCCTCCTTAACATTGACAGGCGTGGAGCATCAACCACCTCTCTAGGAAGCCTGTTCTGGTGTTTGACCACCCTCATGTTAAAGGAATTTTCCCTAATGCCCAGTCTGAACCTCCCCTGGCGCAGCTTTGTGCTGTTCCTGCACGTCCTGTGACCAGGCAGCAGAGACCGGCACCTCCCTCTCCATTTTCCCTCCTCAGGAGGTTGTAGAGAGCAGTGAGGTCACCTCTGAGCCTCCTTTTCTCCACACTAGACAAGCCAGGCTGTCCTCAGCCTCTCCTCACAGGACATGACTTCCAGGTATTCTTGATCGTTAAACTAAAAGAGCCTTCCTTTCCTTTTACCCTTGTTACTACCTCTAAACCAAGAGGACAGAAGCCCTCTCCTTCCTGGCAGGCACTCTTCATCAGATGTCTTCATCACTGGCACATTCTAGCTGTACCCAGATTAAAAACACTGATGTACATTTCCCCATATCCAATAACAAGCGAAATTGTAATGTACATGTGAAGATATGCATAGTCTACCACCTAGAACAAAATGTCTTTTAGCATTAGCAAATACAGACCTTCTCTGGAAGCACCTTGAACATAATCAGCACTTCAGTAGGGTGAGGGACGAACCACAAGTTAAGGAAGGTAAGTCCATCTGGAGACAGCAAATAGCGTGGTCGAGGATGGAAGGATCTGAGTGATTGCAAGAAGTGAGAGATGTTTAGCATTTTGAGACTTGTTTCTGCCTGTCACTTCCCAGAAGGGTGTGTATTTTTTATTTTTTATTTTTATAAAGCAGTTACTTGGATATAGGAATTGCCTCTAAGATTTGGAGCAAGTGTGTTTTAGACATAACGTTATTTAGCTTTGATGTGTAAGATACAAGCTAAAAGTTTGACTTCAAAAACCTGCTGAGTTTGATAGAAATTTTCTTTTTTTTGATTTTCAACCAAGTCCTAAGATGGTTCAGTCAAGAAGTTGTACAGTACCACCTTTGAGTTGAGCTCAGCCACCTACTCTAATACAATAGAATACAATAGAATAGAATAGGTTTGGTTGGAAAGGACCTCCAAAGATCATCTAGTCCAACTGCCTGACCACTTCAAGGCTAACCAAAAGTTAAAGCATATTAATGAGGACATTATCCAAATGCCTCTTGAGCACTTAAACAAATTCTCCATTTAGTTCACCTGCAAAGATACATGCTCAAAATGCCACTTTGCCACCATGACTGTGTCTGTACCACATAAACAGGAAAAGTATATAAAGCAGAAGGTGCTGCTGCAAGCCTGCAGTATCATCTCCTCCCAGATCTTGCCATCATAGTAGCACCTTGGGACAGAGGTATGCATCTGCATCCATTGCTGTATAAACGCCCTGAGACATCATCTTCTGAATACTGGCATGCAGGTGCTGCTCAGTTTTCTATCCTGCAGGTAGCTGAGTGGGTGGTGAGAAAGTCTAGCACCTCTTCAATATATCTAATGACATTGTTGGCCCTAGTGATATCAAAACAGTACTGATTGCTAAAAATTAACAAGCAAAGGACCAGGCATGGAGAGATGCTCCTCATCATGCTCTGGAAGGACCATCATCCAAGATGAGGGCTCAACAGCTGTTCTTATAAAGTCCTGATTGCCCCATGCAAGGCACTGAGAAGCCCCAGTTCTCAAAAATCCCAGGAGACTTGAAGGCATTCAGCACCTGTGGGAAACAGGCACGAGTTGTGAAGAATTGTTCCCTTGTTCCTTAATGCCAGAGGCATAGACGCAGGGTGGAGTTGTTTCTTGTCATTTGCCAATTTTTGTCCACATCGAAGGTAACAGGCATTGATTGATCAGTGCCATGCACCCTTCCACCATGTCAGAAAGAAGTTAGTCCCTAGAAGGTGACTGATGTGTCTGCTTTATAAAGCTGGGACGTGAGCTGCTCTGCTTTAGGCACTCAGAGTCTCTTCCCCAGGAATGTGCTTTTGCTGTACAGAATGGGAGACAGACAAGGCAAAGCAGCAGGCAAGCATTAAAAATCTAAATAATTATTTTAAAATATGATGTGCAATTACTAGTAGGCAGCCAACTTTTTTTTTTTTTTTTTGCCATAAGATATTAAAATACATTTATTACATGAATAATGTATTTTCCTGTTTTTATATACTATGTGTCATTTCTCATCTTCACATACATGAAGTACAATATGCAACTAGTACATTCTGAAATGAGATATAAATTCAGGCTGGAGATTAAGTTCATCTCCTTCTGAAGTAAGTTTTGCAGGGTTTTTAATCTTTTTTTTCTTTTGTCTGAAAAAACCAAGGCTGAATGCAAAAAATAGACCTTTGGTTTGGGTGGGATGCAGTAATGAAAGGTTAAATGCTCTGTGTTGTAAGCACGGAAATTATATTTGGCCAGGGTTTGTTTAACCAGCTGTCCCTTACTAACTTTTGCAGAAGAATGATAAGCACAAATTGTGCCTAAGGAAACTGCACAAGTGACGCTTTTCGGGGTGAGATTAGCATTCGTGCTGTATCTCTCTGTTTCCTCCACTTGACATCACAGTCTATAAACAATACCAGCAGCGAGAGAGCAAACACAGCGACTAGCGCGTCTTCCAGAGGCAGAAGCACACATGCTGCCCAGATGCACTCCGTCTTTACAGACTCGAGGGAACAAGGGCTGCACTCCGTCCCCGCTGCCGCGCTGCCCCACGCCAGCACACACACGCACTGTCACACTGTGTTAACGGTGGCTTCCCTGCAGCCGTGGTTGCAAAGGAGTCCGGCAGTGTCACCTCTCAGGAAAGAAAACAGGCACAGCGCATTGCATCTACACGAGCCCAGGTGCTGCCTACCCCAGCAAAACACGAATGATCTGCGGTGCCATCTCCCAGGAAACAGCTAAAACGTGGTTTAATCCCAGATAAAGCAGATTTTCTACATTATGGAAGAAAAAAACTAAAAAACAAAAGCAAAAGGTATGCTATATTTGGTCACATACATACTAGGGCATTTAAAAAGTGTATGGCTAAGAGCTATGACCTAGATTTTTATGCCAAAATTGGGAAGAAAGAAACAGGCTGGGGGAAGGGAAGGACAGGATGGTCCTGGGCTACACGAAAACCACAGCCTTATATTTTCCTCTTTCTTCCTGCTTCTAACATTTACTTTTAAGACAGCAGTTGCTGAGGGAATCTTTCATTACCTTCTACAAGATAAAACTTGTGCTGTACCTGAGTGCTTCTGCTTTTTTTCTCGGGATTACTGTTCATGCTTAGGTAAACTACCGAGGGTGGGCACAGGGCAGGTGTCCACAGCCCTCCCTTTGTCCCACTGCAGCTGGGCTCTGCAACAGGAGATGGCAAAATCTGGAGGGAGAGAGGCTTCACAATATACACCTGGACAAATGCAGGTGTATATGATATGAACACCTCACCTGAGGCTCTCCTGAGTTGTTGGAGAGAGCAAGAGGCACTTCTAAGACACAATTCATCTCACCCTAAAGCAGGGATCTGAAACAGGTCAGATGACCCATCCCTTTAAAGCACTTATTGATAATCAGGGGAGCCTCAACGGATAAAGGCACCTCCAGTTAGGTGGGTTATTCTGGAACATTTTCATTGAACTTCAGGCTTTTGGAAATATATATATTTGCAAAAAGCTTTTCCCATTACTATTCCCATTCTCATTTCTTCTGCTCCTCCCCCAGAATCTCTCCTTCCCTTTGTTCTTTATTCCATGTTATTTTTTCTTTCTTTTTTTTTTCCCCCTCTCCTCTCCACACCAATCTTTCTCCACCACTGCACCTAGCCACCTTCCCCCTCCACCATATCCGTGTTTCTTCCACCCATCTTCTGGTCCTTCTCAGGGGGAAGAACAGGGAACACACAACCTGCTCAAAAAGCCTGGCAGCCACAAATGCAGGCAACGAGATTACTTCAGAAGATAAGAAAGCAATTGAATTAATGTCCCGCTATAACCTTCTAAATGCAGACAAGATGGAAGCTAAATTTCTGCTTTCATCATAACTAATTGACAGTTCCTGTCTACGAGGTGTTTCTTAGCTCCTGTTAAACAGCAACAGAAAATGAAACATTAACTGGTAATAACTGATAAGGCAGGGATGAAAAAAGCACAGAGGGGCTGAGAGGGCAGGAGCCATTTTTAATTAAAGTCTTTCCTACAGCTTCCTGCAGCTCTCCAAGACAACTTTATAGCATGAACACCCATTTCTGTGCCACCCGGGGCAGGGGCAGGTCTGAGTAGGTGCAAAGGGTGCATTGCAGCGGTCCCCATACCAGCTGCTTTTCAGGCACTTCCATCTTAACTATGTCCAGTAAGTAAGGTTNTCTGTGCCACCCGGGGCAGGGGCAGGTCTGAGTAGGTGCAAAGGGTGCATTGCAGCGGTCCCCATACCAGCTGCTTTTCAGGCACTTCCATCTTAACTATGTCCAGTAAGTAAGGTTTTGTATTATAAGTTAAAATGCTTATATTAACATTTTTGAAGAATTGTAGTAATGCAATCCTCCAGACTGAAAACACCTGGGGTTGGGGGTAGCCTAAGCTTGAAACTAAATCTAGTAAAATAGTTTGCACCTAGGATTATCTCTTCTGTTACTGTGTTCAGAGAAGGCTCTTTCTAAAGCTAAAACTAATTGTGTTACAAATGGCCTGTGTACAACTTTTTATGATTGTATGGAAAATATTGTTGAGCTCAAAAGCTTCTGAGGGCATCTGAGATGGGAGTACAACATGCAGTACCTTAGACACACCCAATGAAGGTAGATAGATAAAGGAAGAAAAAAGGCCCACACGTCAGGCTTGTGATGGGGCTACTCCTAGCAACTAGAAACCTAGGAGCTAGCCCAAGACCAGTATACATCCACAAGCCTACAACTGACATGGAGTTGAACAATAGGGAGGAGTTAACAATCTCCTTGTCAAGTATCTTGTTGAACCATATTTTATGACTTGTTTGGCTTGTTACCACATTCCCAAGCTTTGTTATCAGAACTAAAGTTCTTGCTTGAACATTAACAAATATTTTTTTCTGTGTTTGCTGCTGAGCCTCTCAATTGCTGGGGGAAAAGATGAACGATAGCAGAACCCACATACTGGGTGACTACTTTCACATCCAAAACCATCTGCCTGCTGGTGCTAACTTGGGCAGCCCAGAGACTTACAGACTGTCGGCATAAGGGCTTGCCTAAGTTTTGAGGAAGGAGATCTTTGTGGCATGGCCAAATAAATGTCCCTTCTGAAAGGAGCAGATGATTTAAGGTCATCCCCTAGTCTGTCGTGTGCTTTTCCTCTCCCTCCCTAACTTCTGACAAGTCACATGTCTATGACTGACTTATTAACAGGTTTCAGTTCAATCTTAAATAAATAAAATTTAAAGGGTAGGACAACCTTGCTACATAGACTTAATCATTGAAGCAGAGGATTTTCATCCTGAAAATGCAATCATCCACTTATTTCCCCATTATATACAGTGTTGGGACTAGAAGCAAACACATTTCTGAGGTTTTTCCTTCTTTGTATGCCAGCTTTTGCAGGAGAGTCTGACTGTGCACATTCTCCATCCATCAAACCTGCCTGCAGATTTGCAGAACACACTACTCAGGGCACCTTTAGGCTATCATTCCCCTTGCAAACATGTATTAATTCACCTTTACTTAGTAATATGCACTGACTGAGAACTCTGACCCCCAGGAACACGTTTTCAAAGATGATACAAACCTGGGATCAGCTGCAAGGTTTTCCTTTAAGTCTTGCTCCTCCTTTTTTCCTTGAGAGAGTCCAAGTATAAAGTATTTGTCTCTGATGACAGGGAAATCATCTAAGAGGCTTCTTAGGCTATTGTAGTACGCAATGAGCTGACCTCTCAGGGCATGCTGGGACACACGCTGATTCAGCCTAGAAAGGTATAATATATAATTATAATATATATTGTTGTGCAGTGCATTACCTGCCCAGGTGAGTTCTACCTTTGAGCCTAATCTCTTCCTGTATGGACATCTTTGACATCTTCTATGGCAAATACTACAGGCTATGATTCTTCCCTACTGAGACAACTAGAGGGATAAAAATCACAGAAGTGGCATTTACGAACCAAAGGAAATTTTAGTTGTAATGCTTGTCATCAGACAGATGTCTTCATAATGCTTTAGAAATATCCACAAATCAAAACACGCAACTGCTTTGTGGTAGCTATCGATGCTTACATGACAATAAGGAAGCTGAAGCAGGAAGGAGCTAAGTGACATGATGAGTTAATTGCAGAACTGGGAATTAGATGGTGTGACCCTGAGTCAGATTTCATAATCACTCAGCTGCACTGAAACTCCAATCCCTGGCTGCAAGCTGCCTCCAGACTGATTGGTCTGGCCTTACCTACATTCTGGATAAACTGCACCTGGGTTGGAGGTAGTCTGCATCTGCAGCAGGACACAAAGCTATGCAAAGGAGAACAAAAATATCCACCTTGGTCCATGTTTGCCTGTGACACCAAAGGGTAAGCTGCAGAAATTCCCAGGTTGTACAACTATTGGAATACAACTAGTTGCACACAGTAGAATAGACATTTCTTACAAATCCATGAATCTACCTCATTTACAAAATATACTGAAACAGCTGCCCTACTTGCAGCTTGTTCCAGGGCTCCTCAGATGCACCTCTGCATACCTTGGCATATAAGGAGAAGACAGACATGGATGCTGGTGGCCACATTCCAATTTCTTGCCCGATCTTTTGGCAAAGTGGAACTGGAACATATAATTCTTCTGTGGCTTCATAACAGGCTGTGCACTCCAATAGAAAGGTAATGCACAAACTAGCCTAGTGGTGTATATGGTCCACTTCTCGGTGAAAAAATAGACCAGAAATAGCCCATTTCCTCATCTTTTTCCTTATTTATTGGCTTGTGTGCAAGACGAAAGTCCCAGAAACATAAACTTAGCTGGGAATAAAAACTACGAAGTACTGAAAATTGACATATGAACATAGGATTAAAAAAATAAAATGAAGTCCAACTCTGTTTGAAACTCCAGTTCCTCACAAGTTGTCTTACAAACTAGAGTGAAGTCACAGGATAGTACATCACCACTAGTTCATTCTCTGATCAACTGCAGATTATTTTCACCACAATTTCTCTTTCATATTGATGATGTTTACTTGGTATTTCTACATTCTACTTACTATACTATCATCAATCCTTTCCCCTCATAAAGAAACTAAGTGGCATATTTCCAGCACATCCAACAACATGGACTGTAATGTTTGTAATGTTATCTTGCTAAACCACTATGTGTTTTTCTTTTCCTCAGTTTGCAAAATAGCTTACAGGTATATACATAATATTCTGAATAGAAAGTTCTTAAGTTCATATAATCCACATGAAACAGATACCTTCAGAACAAGAGTTATGTTTAAAACATGATGTGTTTGTATGGAAACATGTATACTAGATATGTATTAAACATATTAGACATATAGTAACCAGCTATACTTACTTATGACAGTATTCAGCAATAATGTCTCTTTTGAGTTTCAGAACTTCATCCTATAATGAGACAATATTTTCATGTAGGACTTACATGTCTAACAAAGCCAAAAAAACATGTTACATTTTCTATTAATATTATTTTATAAAATCATGTTATGTACAGCATTAGAAATGTCTCAACAATGTAACTTCAAAACTGTAAGGAGGATAAACATCAAGAAAGATTTCAACCAGTATGACAGATCCAGCAGACAGTTAAGGCAGTCTTGTAAATAAATCCAGAATTATTTTATTGAAGTCTGGTTTACATAATTTTGTTCAAAAATTCTTTAACATTTCCCCAATGAGTTGCAACTAGCAGTTATTTTCTCACATACTCATCTAGCCTACTCGGCTGGCAAGAAGTTTATGACTACATTAAACTAAATAACTTATGTTGACAATTTCAAAAACAGAATAGCCATTAAGAGTTTGTGTAGAAGGAGTTCGCTTTTTACTACCTCGTAAGTTCTTAAAGATCACGCCTAACCTGTAATGTATTCAGCGAAAGATAAGGAATCACAAGCAGTTTAATTCAGGATCCATGTTTTCACCTTTATCTAGACACTGGATAAAGTGGAAATTTGGAAAAGGCAAATTTTATGCCCATCATGGTATTTTTACAATTCTCTATGACTCTCTCATCTTCTTCTAAAACAAACAGACAAACACAAAGAAGAAAAAACTGCTAGAAATATTTATGAAAGGAGCCCTCCTCACACAGTTTCTGTCTCTAGCTAGAAGTACTGTTGGGTGCACATAAAAGCCCAGACCAGTTCTGCACCCAGCAGTACAACTATAGGCAGAATTTACCTCCTTACTATGGTCAGAGTTTACTCCTAACCTAGTTTGAAAACAATCTGGGAGTAACGCCCATTAGTGTTCACAGCCTTTAGTTAGCCATGTGTCTGCAGATTGCTGTTGCTTTCCATGTACCTCTCTGTCATGAGCCCTGCAGCAATGCCCATGGGAGAGCATGGGGGAGGGAACAGCACAGTGGAAGAAGGTTCCCTTGAGTACCTTCAACCTTCCTTAAGCTGGGGACTGCCTACCCCTGAGGTGAAAATAAGGCATTTCTTAAACAAACGAAATCTGCCATTTCCTCCTCTACAACAGAACTGAGCTTTTTGGGGGAGTGGAACATCTCCCTTACGAGGAAAGGCTGAGAGAGCTGGGTCTCTTTAGCTTGGAGAAGAGGAGACTGAGGGGTGACCTCATTAATGTTTATACATATGTAAAGAGTGAGTGTCAGGAGGATGGAGCCAGGCTCTTCTCAGTGACATCCAACGATAAGACAAGGTGCAATGGGTGCAAGCTGGAACATAGGAGGTCGCACTTAAATATGAGAAGAAACTTCTTCACGGGGAGGGTGATGGAGCACTGGAACAGGCTGCCTAGAGAGATTGTGGAGTCTCCTTCTCTAGAGACTTTCAAAACCCTCCTTGATGCATTCCTGTGTGACCTGATCTAGGTGTTCCTACTCCGGCAGGGGGATTGGACTAGACGATCTTTCAAGGTCCCTTCCAATCCCTAACATCCTGTAATTCTGTGATTCTTTTCACTTTTGGATTCTCCCCTCCAGTTCCATATAACACATCTCAAAGCCATTCACCATGGACCCTAAAGTCACCCACTACTGCCATTATGGAGCTGGGCCACCATCTGCAGCCCTGAGTCTGACCTGCACACCCTAACCATGTCCCAGCTTCCTCGTCTCCTCCAGGTCTTCCACACCTGCCATCAGGCATTGCTCTTGTGGGTGCTCAGGCAACCCGTGAGTACCTGACCACCCGCAAGGAAGCTGTCAACCCCTGAAGCCCCATCACAGATAAGGAAATTGAAGCCCAGGGAGTCTCAGCATCTTTTCCAAGACCACACAGGCAGTGCATGATGGAGCAGGTGATCGCAACAAGGTGCTCAGTGTCTCAGTAGGGTACCCTAACAGAATTCCTTTCTTACTAAAGCAAACACAGAGTAAGTATGATGTGAACTCAAAGCTACCGCTTTGCCTATGTGCCAAAAATCAGCAGTCTTTCTCAAAAAGGCTAAGCCTCCTGATATACTTACAGGGTTTTGCATTCTGCTGCCCAGCATTTCTTTCTTTTGGATGAAAGTGTTCAGCATCATTTCTCGGGGCCCCAGTTTCTCCAGCTGAATGGAAACAAAAGCTTCTGGAGCCCTGATGAGGGAAGAAAAGCATGCAAGCTGAGAAGAATCCCCTCTCAAAAGATCAATTGATAACTGTCATTTGAACTGCTCAAATAACTTCTCTAGATTAGACACAACTTCTCCAACTATATTCAGTTTGCTTATGTATAACAGATATAAATGCACAAGATTTTGTGGATCAGCTACCAGTGATGATATGAGCTCTGGGGACAGTCTCCCATTCTACTTATTTTTAATTTCATTTCAAGTAAAATAAATGGCAAAAGAAATAGCAACTAACTAAAAATAATGCATCTCCTCCTACTGGCATTATGGTAGTACCAGGAAATGTGAGGCTGCCTAGGCTAAGATGAAAATGTTGAATACCCTTTTATTTGTACATTCAAACCACACATTGTTCGATCAACACAGAGTTTTCAGTGCTCAACTTCCATCTGACTAGCACTGAATAATATAAAAAATTATATAAACTGGGTCTTGCCAGTACCTTGCTAGCACACAGTACCTCATGGAAAGGCCAGGAAATCAGGTCAAGGAATGAGTACATGGGCATATGAATGTGGAGACCAACCTCTGCTCTGCAGGAGTGGCATCATATTGAATGGCTGTATTCTGGCCCACTTACTATTTCTTATAATTTTGCAAAGTTGTCAAGTGTAAGGACACTGATGTTCAGAAGCCCCTATGAGATATCTGGATTTCCTCCTTTAAATAACAGCTTATCTTCACAGGGTTTGACATGAAGCTTGAGTGCCATCAATGGGGTAAAGGTAAAGGACCATAATGCTCAGACTGATTCACACCAAGAAGTGGGGTGCCTGGGACTGTGTCCTTGCGATGGAGAGCACATTGTTACGTTTTGTCACCATGGAGGTCTGGGAGAATGTAAAGCAGGATGTGCTCAGGGTTCACACGTACACCAGACCAACCCCTACCCAGTGACAGGGGCTTGGCCAGTCTGTAACAAATACCTGTGAAAGGCACAGCGTAAATCTGAAGAACGCCCAGAAAATGATGTGGCCGGTGTGGTTGCTGGCAGCAGCTGATCCTCTGCTTGACTTCCAGACGCTGAATTTCTTCCACTTGCTGAACTCCTCTGACTTGTTAGACTTATATTTCCTCCCTAAAATGTCATGAATATCAATTCTGTGCTTGCTCTCATAAAGAATGGCAGCTCTTCCTACTAAATCAATGCAGATTTGCAATTCTGTATGCTCTCATTTACCCTGACTTTATGATATAATAATTCACTGGGATCACTGAAAGTCACAGAAAAAAAACATTTCTCATTGAGCACAGGCATAATGAAACTGTAGAAGCAGAGGAGTCAGACACAGTATCCAATTTATAAATCAGACAACTTTCTCAACATTCAATCAGCTACAAATAAAATATGAATATTCCCAAATATTCACTTTTTCAAATATGTACAAATAATTGCATATCCAGACCACTTGTCTGAAAAATGATTTTGTCTCCCCATGAACAGTCCCAGTGGATCCTGGTATGATGGAAACTCAGAAAATTCTGCATATTTATGCAAAACCAATCCTATTTTTCAAGAAGGAACAAGTGGTAATTTTCTAAGTTCTTAAAGTCTTATTTCAAAAGTGGCACAGGCACTTTGCACTCCAGCTTTCTTCGGTTTTCCCTATTAGTTGCGGGGGAGCTAAAAAGGACGCTAATTCCCCTGCAAGTCAAGGAGAACTATTGTCCGTTGAGTAGAGCAGGAAAGGGAGATACCAAAATGGAAAAAAAAAAAAAAAAAGCCATGTTTTGAGAGTTTATTGAATTCCTTGTCCTAAGTAAGTACTAGCCTGACTTGGGTTAGTGCCAGCCTGCAGATGGGTCTGCCCAAGAACACCTCTGCTCTGTTGTGGACCTCTTGCCCAGAGAATAATTCTTCCTGCTTTGGCTGAGCACAGGGAATGCATAACTTGTATTATAAAACCATAGTCTGTAACTGCCTTAGAAGTAAATCGGCAGACATGAGCAGGGTCGTTTCTGACAAGAGGACATCATTCTTGAGGACATCTCAGCCTATAAACAATGTCAGTATGGAAAAGTCTCCATATGTTGGACATAGAAGTTATAAATATATGGGAATTTGCTATTCTGAAGGTCTTACACTATGAAACCAGTATCAAACAGGCTGGTCTACATGAGGGCTTACTGCACTGTGAGGCTGGGCTGGTTAAGTCTGTGCCCTTCATGGCACAGCCCACAGGTCTCGGCTCTCAACCATCCAGATGAGGGAGGTGTTTCACGTGGGCCCTAGGAGATGCCATGGGCCGTGGCCTGCTTCTGGGCATGGCCAGAGCACACATACCACACACAGCACTGGTGGGTCCCTCAGTGCAGACACAGCCTGTGACATCCTGATAATATATCCAACCATCTCCCTTTCCTATGCAAGGAGTGTATACAAGATTTTTTTTCCAGTTTTACATGTTAATCTGGAATAACAGACGCATGACCTCCTTATCATTGCCTCTGTTGGTTATATTAATTGTTCTGTGTGAGTTTGATTACCTAGCTAATATCCATTGACTGTAAATCAGAAAAGACTGATCCAGAATGGATGCAGCAGCTGTTAAATGATTTAAAGAGGAGAGGAGGCACCTGAAAACAAAAAATACATCCTATGGAAAATAAGTCATTCACAGTTTAGACAGTAAAAGAGCTCCAAATGCTTGGAAGATCAATCCCTTTCACCTTGGGGCATGATGAGCTATTGCCAGAGTAAGACTACTCAGAGTTATCAGTAGAGACACAACACCAACAGTTTGTACAGCAGTGAAGAGGACTGATTTGGGAAAGAAACCAAAGTTGGGGCTGCTCAGTTCCACAGAGAATTTCAGTGCCACAGGATCTGGCTAGAAATTAGCAAGGAAATCTCAGACTCCTCAGTGAGGGGGAATGGAAACCAGGGACAAACGAGACCACGGACTCTCTGGTACTTGCTGGTCCAATGAGCCCTGGGAGGCTGCATAGCCATCTGTCCCAGGGATGTGGCCTGGGTGCTGCCCAAATTTCCATGAGATCCATCCGTGGTGTGAAGGGTTCCTGCTCAGTAGCACACAGGTAGTTCTGCCAGCACCATGCTGAGCAGCTTTCTGGCCAGCCATCAGGACATCAGTTTGCTTGGGCCAATAGATCTCAGCTCCACGGTGCCGAATCACTGTCCTGCTTTACGTTAGGGCAGGATACAAGCTATGCCGCTGTGAAACAAGTTTGTTCTGATGAAGCTTACAATCTCTGGAGTGAGTGTCGGCCCTAGGAGCTCCCTTACATGTAAGGAAAGAAAGTACATAGAAACTATACACTATGTTTTGCTCTAGGAATGGCAATTCATGCTCAGGAGCTTCCAAGTCTCAGCAGCATAAGATGTCGTTCCCTCCCCTCCCCCCACTGCTCTGAATGACCCAGAATGAGGCAACTGGTAGTCACGATAAAGCTTATTTGTCCTTTTTAAACTTAGTAAGAAATGGGTGTCACACAGGAAACATTTTAGTCTTGTTCCCTTAGCCGATTCAACCCACCTCTAAAAACTTTTGACCCCCCTGCCTAATTTTAAATACATTTGACAGAAGAACAGAGGTCTCGAGGGTATAATGTTCCTTCCAGTTTTGCAAAATCAGCATCCAGCTAGAGAGGGGATCCCTTCTTCTCCATGGAAAAGGCAAGGAGAGTTCGATCCCTAGCTGTTTTGCTTGGCCTGCTCAGCTCCCACCGGGTTCCTGGCAGTCAGCACGTGCACAGCTACAAACCTGCCACAAAACAAAGCACTCCTTGCCCAGCTAGACAGCAAAACACGGCCACTTCTGATACATTGGAAAGTGCTGAGGATACTGCCTGGTGACAAGGGACCGTGTGTGGCAAGCATCACGGATGCAAGAGGGGCTGAGGGCAGGTGGGTGGGCTGTCATAAGGAACATGGAAAGAAATGTGAATATAAGCACAGGAAAGACAAGAGAAGACCTAAAGAATCTCTATTGGCCTTAGAAATTCAAAACTGCATACAAGGTCACTTAGCTCATCACTGTAATATAGCTGTCTCTTGAAGAGACACCACAGCTGCATAAAAAATGCAACATAGAGCACTACAATGATATACCATGTATGAAGCAATGGCAGCTCCTGAGGATCATGTAAGAAACACGAGATGGGAAAAAAAAAAAAAAAAACTCGCTTAATGCAAGATGAGGAACAGCAATGGCTTGGTGACCATGGCAGATTGCTTTTGAACCAACATTATGGTATCAGGCTGGTATCAGGCTGGTATTTCCCATTGGAAAGAGCGTTGACCATATTTCTGTTTTCAGAAGACAGGAGAAATGAAAGCACCAGGAGCTGATGGTATCACCATCCCAAAAGAGTACATATTTCAAGGTCAGGTTGTGATTGCTAGCCTTCCTGCATACTACAGGCTATAAGATTTCATCAGTGCCTTTTGAATACAATTCATCTCCAATCTCTTTCAGCCCTACCTTGAGGTATATTTTTAGCTATGCTTCATCACTTACCGAACTAATAGACTTTAAATAAATCACTGATGTGACACCATTTATTTTTATGTCATATGCTAATACACAATCCCTGCAGTTCCTGCAGTCATCAGTGATGCTGTTCCAAGTGTTGCACAGTATTACCATCCAATCGATTATAAACAGAATTAACAGATGCTCTCTTTGGGCTAAGTCTGACAAAACCCATTACTAGCGCAATGTAAGGAGGAAGGTGTTGCTAACCTTTATGTCCAGGGTATGGGTAGGCTGGACCAGGTAACAAAATGAGGCTTGCTGAACAGCTGCCAAAAGAGCGTTTTTCTGAATGACCTGGCAGGCAAGGATAAGTTGCATGTTCTTTATTCCAGATGGACACAAGAGCTAAGGAGAGTGAAAACACCAAAGCATTAGGCATTTTATGCATTAAGCATTTACTAGGCATTGCAATTTTGAAGGTGGTTTGCTTTACAGACATCGCTCTTTGTCTTATACTACTTCAGCAGCTTAATTTAGTGAAAGCAGGGCTAAGGGAGAGCATTCTACAATATTTGTAGATGTTGTTATCATCAAAACATGAATAAATGTAGAGATCAAGAAAACATTTTAATCCATTTGTATTTAGTGGGCTGTATTCTCAGCTCTGCTCTGCACAGTGTGATGTTACCAGAGCATGCAGCCAAGTGCAAACAGACTGGGAAAGGAGTAGATATCAAATAAAACATATTTGTTTTTCCTTGGCAAATTATATGCCACCCTGCTGTAGAGTACAGGTCATCAGTGAGTTGATGGCAAGAAGGAGAGTTTGAGGACAGCTTTAAAGAAGAAACCTCCATGGCTTGGTGCTGTAAAATACTGTTTTTATACACTCATACAAAATGGCACTGAAGACTAAGGTTGTTTTCTTCCTTTACAGAATTCTCTACACCCAGTGTTATTACTGTGTGTGCACAAGCCACATGCATGCATCCTGCTTTGTTTAGTAACGTTCCTCAGACAAAACCTTGCGGACTTAAAATGTTTCATTCCAGTAAGGATTCCTGAATTAGGCCATACTAACAATCACATTTTCAGTGCAACTTCATGAAGTTAATTGCAAAACAGTAGACTAAATCATATTATCACTCAAACAAAGAAAAAGTGTAGAGAAATTTATATTTTCTAGCAAACACATGGCTGAGGCCCTTAAATACCCCAGCAAATAAATAACAACATAATACACATTCTTCGCTTATTCTGCAAATTAAATCGCTCACCTGCAAAACACCATCTCTTGTACGAAAGCTAAACTTTCCAACATGACTGTCAATTTCTTGAATGCTTAATGGTAAGTTAGATGGTATATATCTGCAATAGAAGTAAAAGCATCTATAAACATGGAATAAGACAGATAGAAGACAAACTGAGGCTGAAAGGATTATAGTGATTAGTTCAGAAATACTTTTTGTATCTTTCCCCTTTAAATTTAGATCACATAAGGAAATCAGTCACTCTAGTTCCTAAATTAGAGATCCTAGAATGTTGCTTTAGTTTTCAGAAGTAGTTTTGTAAGAAAAAGAATATCACTCATGACATTTTCTGGTTGAATTTACAATGATTCATTAGCTCCTCCTGGATGAGCTTGGTCTAAACCAGTGACAAATCTGCTTGTTCAGTTTGATCATGTCTTGTTGGCCTTGTATTGGTTCCTAACATTTTTTTGCACTGCTGTCTTGTCTCCTGTGTGCTGATGCCCATCACTGCCCACAATCCAGTTCGCAGTTGAAATTTCATTCCAGGTTGCTTGTGATTGCTAAACTTGCTTGGAACAGCCCAATTTTGCAGCAGGCAAGCATGTACACAAGTGAATGGGATGTAAGGAATAGCACACGAATGCAAGTGGTACACACACAGGTAGGAAGAGAGCCCTATTGCCCGTGTTAGTGATAGGGAATGACAGGAATGCCCTTCCTAAATTTAGTAAGAAAATTCACAGGTTGTTTCCTTTCTTCCTCCTAAAGCTTGATCTAAAATACACACAAACACACACACAAACTGGTGTGTATATATATGTGTATATACAAAGATAAGTACCGATTCTTTAAAAAGTAAATCAAAGCAAATGTAAAATCTACTTGTTCCAGCCACTTTTTCCAGGGGAAGAGGGAAGATAATAGATAGTATTTTCCTAGTGCAGAGATTGGGTCTATTCATAGTCACTGAGTGCAAAACAAAGATCAAAGATGTCACTTCACAAAGTGCAGTATAATTCTAGAAAAATAAGCTTTATCCATGCTTAGAATTACGAGTTTACTCATCACAGTTCTTGAGGTTCTGTTTTGCTACCTTCAGGACTTGAGGCAGCCACTTTCAGGGCAGCCCTGTTGGGCATCTCTTGCTTTGAAAGAGAATGCATTTTAGTTCCAAAATTGTCACTGTTACACACAAATTCGGTGTCTCCTCGCTTTCATCGCTCAATGGCTTTAAATTAGAATTATTTGATCTCAGACTCTATAGAAAAAGGAAACAAATCATGTAGCATTTCACATTTTCCACCTGAATAATTTTATATATTTTATACACTGAAGTTTTTGTGGCCTATATTTGAGCCTAAGCAGTTTGGAGACTTGGTCACATCCAATCTAAAGAGACTGTCCTCTGAAAAACAAAAAAGTTCAGTCTACCTGTCAACACAGCTGTCATCTTCCAGGAGAGAGGTAATGAATATTGGTGGGAGATGGTCTGCTTTCTCCTTGTGAACTGCAGATTCAAAGTGCGTTGGCCTCACATACAAATGGGACTCCCCAAAACCTGTTTCCTTTGCGAAAGCCTTATATAACCTAGAAACAAACGTGGATGCATTTGAAAAATTAACTTTCTCTCTGATGTTATGTTATACTAATGCTCCCCTTAGAAATCTACATCCAGCAGGTTCGTTTCAACAAAACATCTGCATTCAACTTAAAACATTTATTGGTATCTGAAATAGTACTGTAAATATGAAGCAAACAAGTGCTGTATCCAGATAGCTGATGTTTGCTTAGTATCGACCACTCAATTGACACAGACAGGACTTACAAACAAAGGACAGTAAGTTGACAGTCTACAATGTCATAAGGGAAAATCAAGAGAAATATGCTATTGTTCCTATTTAGAAGGGACTGTATTTGGCAGAGAGGTGAAGAATATAATTTTAGACAAGAAACTGGGAGGAGGACTGACTGTAAGAGAGGAAGTTTCAATAGTCAAGCAGAGCTCAGACATGTTCTTACTATGAAAATAGTGACTTCATAACTTAAGAAAGCTTTATTCTAGAAGCCCCCAGTATGACAAAACCCCAGCACAACCTCCCCAGTATAACACATGATCGGGGCACTGCATCAGCAGGCAGTAAACACATGGTCTAGATGCAACCACTAGCTCAGGAAA
Organism: Anseranas semipalmata; assembly: GCA_013399115.1. Classification (NCBI taxonomy): domain Eukaryota; kingdom Metazoa; phylum Chordata; class Aves; order Anseriformes; family Anseranatidae; genus Anseranas; species Anseranas semipalmata. The sequence goes on along the minus strand of VXAA01007167.1, from coordinate 1,033,500 downwards.
TCTCTAAAGCACCAAGTGCCAGAAGTTGGACACTGTCTATACTCCCTCCCTAAGGATCCATCACTGTATTCCTTCAGACGCAAGACCATAGAAACACTGATCTGATCTGTGATCACTCTCTTCATATAGCACAGGAAGATGGTATAAAGAGAAACGTGCTTTTTAATACAGACTGCAAAGGAGTAAGATAATCCCTGCCTCCTAACACCTAAGACAGGTGTTTTATCAATCAAGAAATCAGGTCACAGAGAAGCTATGTTGTGAGAACGTGATAAAGAAACAGGGCCTAGAAGTCATAGCTCTCAGTTCTTTAAAATTAGGTAGCATTCCCTGCCTGCAAAGTTAGGGAAAGAAAAGGGCAGGAGACATAATAATGTATGAAAGACACCATGTGCATCAATCAATAATCATATGGAGCACAGCCAAAATCAACTCTAATGTCTTAAAACAGAGCCCTGTGTAATGACTACAAATGCTGCTCTCATAGTTAACCAATACAGACACATGAATAGCCCATACAGCACAGATATCAACACACAGATAAGCTTACTAGTACTGCACAAAGGAAAAAAAAGGAAAAGAAAAAAAAAAAAAAAAAGGTGTCCAAAAGGTGAATGTGTCAAACAAAACCAGAGAGAAGCAAAATTTAGAGTAAATCTGCACTGTCTAGTTCTACTGTTCTACCAAAGGATGTCCTTTTTCATCAGATGGTAGAAGGAACTACCATCTAAATTGAGGAACTGAGGAACACTGAGGAACAAACAGAAGCAACAAGAGCTATCAGGAACAATTCATACAATGTAAATGTGTACTTATAGACATAAATGAGCTTCCACTCCAGGAATGGACAGACAGACAAGTAATGGGACTAATTCTTGCAGATCCCCAAAAAGTCTGGGAGAAGCTATGGTATGAGGTAGAGGAATCCATAAATACAGGTGCACTCATTTCATGTTACTCTGCATAGCAGGAAAAAAAAAGGTTACTAGCCTTTCTGATGTTTCAACCTGAATCTGAGCGTCTAACAGTTCATACTATGATGAACAGTGAACTTCATCACATCATGTGAGGGTGTAAAAATAGACCCTCAAAATGTCACCCTGAATAAACTATGTATGTTTATACTGGTATTCAGACTGACATAACCACCTTCTATTAAATTAAGATAATGTTATGCTTAATAGCCTTACATATGCATCATGAAGTCTTACTTTTTGCCATAACTTTCTCATCCTTTACCATAAAAATGACAATTTACTGCTGCTTTTCAGGGATTTCTAAGTATGTCCTCTTAGCCTTGATCCCAAAACAAATGCAGCCATGTAACCACCTGGTCAGCTCATCTGTCTCTTCTGTATAACTTTTAAATCAGTTGACAAATATCAATGAAATCTGACATGAAAACAGGGCTTTCAAGATATTAAGTTCCTACTGGTTTCATGAAAAAAAAAAAGGTGATTTGATATTGACTTTTCAACTAAACAAAAAGTTGCAGTGTAACCCCATTGTAATTACCAGAAAATATATGTATGTGTGTGCATGCATGGATATTGGAACACAAAGATAACTCAAACAGAAGAATAAGTTTAATTAGAACTTGTATTTTACTAGAAAGCTGATAATTCAAACAAGAAACACAAATTGCCAAGAAATGAGACCTTTTTGCTTCGTGGAATTACTTGGGTTGAAGTAAATTAACTTGTTTGTTAGTTTGCCTGAGAAAGTTCTAGATATCAATGGAAAAGAGTTGTGACAGAAGATTAGGTTTTCCATCAAACTAAGTTTGCATGGTCATGGCTCACATATCTTAAAGATATGTCTAGGTTTTCAGCTGCTGAAAACAAACACTTCTGACTTATTGATATGGAGTCTAAATTTTCCAGAAGAAAGCTGGAGAAAGAGTTGAGAGAAGGGGAAAATATGACTGGAGTGTCATCTATCCAACACACATAATTTTGCTATTGCAAGCAATCACACCCCACAAGTCCTTTTCAGAAATGAATTAAGCCACATTTTAAGACTGTGTTAGTTTTCTACCCTCCACTCTTTTCGTTACAGAACTTTGTTGTCTGATTCTTAGAAATCTCCTTTTAATTTCCACCTTAAATTTATTCACAGTGATTAGATCCATTTGTTCTGCTGCCAAAATTGGCCTTTAGCTTAAATAACTGCTCTCCGTTCCCAGTGCTTATCTTCCTGATGTATTTATAGAGAACAATCATATCTTCTCTCAGCCTTCATTTTGCTAGGACAAACAAGCCAAGATATTTCATTTGCTTCTATAAAATGCATTCTCTATTTCCCCTCATCATCCTCTTAGATCATCTCTGCTACCATTCGAATCTGAATTTATCTTTCCTGAACACAAATCTCCAAACTATACTTAATAATCCAAGTGAGGCCTCAACAGAATCACATATAAGGCATCAATTCTCCCTATCTCTACAGGAAGCAAAACTCATTGCCTGATTCACAGTAAGATATCATGACTTCCTCCCCCACCAAAGTTGCAATATGTTGGTAGTTTACAGTCATCCAGTAGTTCTTCCTCCTCCCCTGTTGCTTCCAAATAATAAGCTCAAAGTTCACATGAGAATTTCCTATTATTATGCATAACCTTAAGCTTTGCGTTATTAATGTTTATCTCCTTCCTACTACTCCAGTCCTTAGAACCACAAGTTCTTCCTGTAAGATATTCCATTTATTTTCCATATCAGTTTCATCTTCCAGCACTACTATGCCCTGATTTTAATAACACACTCTTATGCTGTCTACTGAGCTCATTAATAAAAATGTCAAGTAATATGGAGTTGAGCAAGTTGATCTCCAGCAATAACCTGCCTTCCCAAGCCACTAGGTCAACACTATCCTTTGTAGTCTCCCCATTAGCTCAGTCCTTATCTTCTTTGTCTTCCTGTACAAATTGTCATCTTCTCCAGCTTATGTGATAATTTCCTAAATGCGGGACACTGATTTCCTTTGTGTAGATTATTTTACTATCTTCACAAGGATCAGTACATCCAGGACGATTTTTAGGCTTTCCTATTTCTGGTAGTGAACAAAGCTTGTGCTTCTTGTGTGCCTTTTGTTATATAGCAATATTTTTTCATAAGACGGCAATTAAAATAATCACCCGCATCTTCACATTCATACAATCAGTGAATTCCTCCTGCTCCTACTCCTTTTGACAAAATTTCAGTAGGATCACAGGACTCCCATTTTCACTGGGCAAAGGGCCTGTTCTGTTAAGCTTTGAGGAGCAGCCTCAAAAACGGCCTCTGATCTGTTTCTCAACTTTTGGAACTAGCAAACATCTGCAAACCCCAGACAGACCCCATTTCCACATAACAAGTAAATATATCTCCCACAACACGAACGGAGGTGCCCTCTCTCTCTCTGATTTTTTTCCCAGCTATACTAGCACGCCAATTTAAAAGAAGTTACCATTTCCTACAAACCACACCTCTCAGGTCATCATAGCTAAACCGGCACTACTGATCCACTAACCTGGCTAACCACGCACTCTCTGTCGCCACCTCTATCAACCGATGGCGGAGTGTGGCAAGCTCCAGGAGCATGGAGAAGGAATCCAGGATAAAGAACTGCCTTTCTCTGCCTTCCTTTCTTTCTTCATCTGCTCCCATCTCTAATAGTGACAAAGCAATCTCTTGCACCAGCATGGGGTCCTCTATCAGTACCTCTGAAAATAACTGCAAGGAAAGGAAAAACAAGGAAACACAGACATCATTTACACACAGATGACAAAGGTTTTTAATTACTTTAGGAGACTGTTCTCCTTTTTGTTTTTCTGGAGTAAATCATGACTGAACTTGCTTCTGACTTGCAACACATGCAAGGTCAGGATTGGGTCCACCCTGACCTTTCCTGACCTTTAAAAATACACTGGAGTTTTTCCACTTACTTCCAAGGTAGAGACACTGAATATATAAACCTGACTTTGCCCAAAGGACTTAATAAATTCCATTTCCTGGAAAACAAGATATTTGCCTTTTTTTATTATAATCAGAATTCTGAAGGCTTTCAGATGTATATATATCCTTCTAAAGCAGCGGCTCTGTAACTTGGTTCACATTACTAGCTGAGGCTATTCCTCTTATAAAGAGCGTGCAGATCCCAGCACATGTGCCACTGTATGTATGATGCTCCCAAAACGGGGACAGCAAACTCATATGGTCAGCCAACTCAGCAGAGCTGGACCCCTCTCCTACTGGGATGGTGGAAGCCCCCAGACGAGCAGAAATACCAGGAAACGAAAATGATAAAAAGCTGCAGCTTGGTAATGTGGAGAGCTGGGGAGAAGAAAAGGGTCTGCTGGCTGTTGTGCTGTGGCAGTGTTGGCAGGAACAGCTCCTGGCTCTGTGTGTAGGAAAAGATGCTCTTCGTCTCTAGCTGTCACAGCTTGTACAACTCTGCCACCCTGATCATGTCAGACAGACAGACACGGCCACTATTATAACTGAATGGCTTCATGCTTTGCTGCTTATGATGAGTGAATCACAGAACACGAGGAAATCGGAACTCAGACATGCTGTTATTAGTAACAAAGCCTAGATTTCAACACCTGCCATTTGCTAGACCTTCACAGCTACACTGAAAAAAAAAAAATTGAAAAGACAACACCCCGAAGTTAAGTGTCAGAAGTTGTGCAACTTTATTGTCCCTCTTCCCCAATACTTTACAATGTGCTTTTGTAATTCTATGACTCTGGGTGGGTGGGACACAACAACCTATCTTTATGTGTTTCCTCACAGAGTTGCTACAAAGAGAATAGCATGTTCCCTACTTCCAAAGAGGACAATAGAAGAGCAAATAAGCTTAAGCAAGGCAGATCTGTGCTAGACTTTAAGGAGAACTTGCTAATAGTGATGCTGGTGAAATACTATAATAGACTGCTTGGGAGAGTCTATCACATGGTGTGTTTATGAACAGGACAGCTCTTTATCTCATGGAAATAATATAAGTATAGCTGATCTTGGCTTGGGGTAAGAGAAAGATCTTCCAGCTTCCCAGGGATCATTTGGTCATGTAGTTCGAGAATTCACTTTTCTTTTTATATGGCCTCTACTGTATTTCTATGTAGGAAAAGTACCTGTTCCCAGGCTGGCAGCATCTGTACCTCACGCCCGTATAATTTGTTTATTATGAAGCTGAAAGATGTTTAGGAAGTCAGATGGGGAATAAAAATTGGATCTTGGAAAACCTTCCTGAGTGAAAGGTTGGAAAAACATGAAAGAATGAGTCACACATGGAGCAGTCCAGGAAGGTGAGAAATGTTGATTTTGGCATACTGAGTCATAGAAAAAAAACAGTATGTGATCACGTAAAGACTGCATCATCATGCCTGTGCAAAAGGAAACCAAATTAAATCTGCACTGGCAAAGGTAAATTTCCTAAAATTTGAATGGGTGACTTTAACAACCTTATTGTCTTCTAAACATCGCCTTCTTGTATGCATTTGCATCATTCTTAGCTTCTCTTGGAGGAAAAGGAATAGGAAAGAAGTTTCCTTTTCCTCCTTGGCAACAGCAGGGTGACATAGATCTCTGCCACTGACTTCTAAGATTTAAAATTAAAAAAGCAAAGAATCATTTGTCTTCTGCAGTGTGCAAGAAGAGTGGGATGCTGCCAGTGGATTTTATCGGCATCAGAGAGATGCTGGATAAGTAATTCTTGGGATTTGCTCTAGGGCAGGGAGGGGAATATCTGAAGTGGCTCTGCCCTTCTGCCTTGCATTGGTCTCTGTGCTTTCTTACCCACCACTGCCTCCACTGCAGGCAATGCAAGTGAGAGTGCAAGCTAACAGCTCCTCCTGCCCGCTTTCAGTGCTCAGACCCACACCAAACATGGATCACTTAGTCCAGAGCTATTACTGCAGTGACAGTGTAAGACCCTGATTTGCCTCTTGTTATAGATACACCAGGGCACACAAAAACATATTTTCTCCCTACCAAACATGGTGTAATTGCATATTTTCCTTTAGTTTATGCTGGCCAAACTTGGCAGCAATGAAAGTATAGCATATCACTACCTAATGAGCCTTTCCAAACTTTAATGGTATGCTCCAGAGCATAACTGTATTATGAACTTGTAAAGAAAAGAGATAAAATCATTTATTTTTTATTTCTTGCTCTCAGCATCAACTAAGCTGGCTAAAAATTAAACAAACAAACAAACAAACAAGAAAACTAACCCAATAGAGACATCTAGCATCAATAATTTCATTCACAATAATTAGTATTTATCAAAATTATAACCAACCAAATTCAGAGTCCTACACCAGGAAATGGTGCACATTATAGTAATAACCGGCTCCACCTATAACAATATTTGCTTTAATGTCCAGTCTTTTTTGTTGTTGTTGTAGTTGAAGGACTGTATGCACACAAATACAAAACTTGGTACTTGCTGTGATCTCATATCGGTTTAAATTGTGTGTATTTTGCTTGTCACTAAGCTGATTGTTCCTATTTTATACTGGTGTGAGATCAAGAGTTCTACCTTTCTGTGTTCATTTACAGAAAAAAAAAATCTTATTTTAAAGGCATATGGAATGGATCTTCACCAAGCTTGAGAAAATAATTGAACTGATTTAAAAATCACATACCTGAAACTAACTATCAAGCATTGAATTTAACCAACAAGCATAATTGAACTAGCAAGATCACAGTCCTGGGCATTTGGCTGTAAACAGTCATTACTAACACAAGCAAAAGTAGAACTTACATCTTCTTGAATCTGAGAGCTGTAGAAAGATTCTGGTTTTTCCACTGTCAGCCACTCATCAAGTACTAGCTGAAGTACTTGTTTTTCTAAATTAATTGCTTTACTGGCTGTTTGGGGTCTACAGATGCTGTAGAACTCCTGGTAGATATACTCGAGAGCTTTGGGGATCAAGCACACCAGACCAAGAGAAGGGTGAAACTCCAGCAAATAAATGTTCTTCAAAGTAGGACTTAAAAACAACAAAAACAAAGAATAAATAGCTCTCAGGTAAGGCTTTTAAAAGTTGTATACATAAGCAAACCTTGCAATTGCTTAATTTGCAAGAATAAATTGCAATGGCTTTAGCTGTACATCAGAAATCAATCACCAAATCTGAAAATAGAACTGAAGCCTTAATAAACATAATTTTGTTGGAACATATCTAAGTAGTCTTGATTGCTAATGAAAACAAAATATTTAAAATTATCTTCTGTTAGCTGACCATAATAGGCATCTTTATGCCTATTATGCCCACCCATTAAAAGTGTCTGCACTTGAAAATAAGCCCTCAGATAACCAACACAAAATGAAAATGTGTGCAGTGGGAGGAATAAGAGCAAAGGGCTTCAAACAGTGGAAGTAGACCAGAAGGAACCAGAGGCAAGGGGCTCCTGGCTTCTGAGTATGTGTTAGCTGCTAAGGAAGTTCTTCACATAACCCACACTGTTGCACAGCTTCAGGAAGGGGAACATGGTGCAGGTTTATGCTATAGGTAATTTGTGGCTTCCAGGTGTGAAAATACAGTATATACCTATCCAACCAGATGGTTAGGCTAGAAAGGGTAACAGACTGTGGCCAAAGGGCAGTGAAAGTTGAAAACCCACATCTGAATACTGATGCAGTGAGTCTAAAGCTAGGCTAACGCTAAGTACTCACTTCCGTGGTTACTGTTTAATATTCTGTCCCCATGGGAAAATTGATTTCCCAGTGTGGTGCAAGATGAATTAATCAAATTCACTGTCAAGACAGGGCAGAGCAAAGGTGGGGTGGACAAATCACTCTTCTTCCTTGAATGCTTCCCTGGCACATCCGAAGGTATACTAAATAGCATGAGACTAAGTAACACGAGACATTTCTCTACTGCCTGATTCACCTTAAGACTGCCATTTTTTCAAATAGTCTTACTTTTCAGGTGCTGGATCCCAAATTTTTACCATCAGTCACAAAAACTAGAACAGAAAGAGTTACTCTCCAGAAAAATAAAACTGTAAAGTTACTCACTGGCTAGTGTTAAGAGAGATAAGTTGCTTAGTAATCACATTATAAGGAAGTCCAAATTCACTGATGCCACCTTTCTGACCTTTCTGCCAAATCTTGTGGACATATTCCCTCTGGACATCTATCTAAAAATCAGCAATAAACACAACTGACATTAGCCAAGAAAATTCAAACATAGCTAGAAATCAGGGTAAAAACAACCATTTTTTATTTAAACACAAACTGTATAAATTATTATTATATAATAAATTTATTACTATATTATATATATTATACTATCACTATATATAATTTTCAGTCATTTATATATGTACCCACTCCAGCTGAATTATTCCTGCTAAAATTATTCTGAAATCTTTTATATTCCTTCAGAACATTTGAGCTCCAATGATGCTGGCAATGTTCCATTTTTATTGCTAGCAATATAGTAGTATTTGTGGCCACAATGGCGTAACAGTAGCCTCTTGTATCAAAATCAAAACTTCCATCTGTAGGCTAAAAGCCATGTTACAAAGGAAAGCTAATTAAACTTCTGAACTTGCAGCCTATGAAATCAAAACTCAGAGAAAGGAAATACCGTGTGCCAGGATACAGAGGAAAGCTGAGGCAGATTTTAAACCAGAAGGAAAATCTTAGGGTTTAAAACATTGTGTTTTAATTATCAGTACAGGAATTCACAGCTATCTGAAATATACTGATTTTTACACTTAAACTTTGTTTATATGCCCTTAGTAGGATGAGAGAAGAGACTTTAAACAGGACTAGTTTCTTATCCACTGCATTACAGAACAACTATGGATTTTAATTTTATTTAGCTTCCACACCTCTCAACTCCTATTTCTAACTCTCTCAACTGATAGCAGATGTGGCTTTAACATGCTATATGAAGCTCTGCAATCTTTCCAACGTTCTCTTTCTGATATCGATGAAATAATAGCTTTCTGCTTTTGAGTTTTAGGCCTTCCATTTACAAAGCACCCACAGACTTCATTGTTAAATTAGTATCAACCTAACTTAACACCTTAAACCAATGCAGGCTACAGTCAAAGCTTCCCATTCTGGATTTCACCTGCTTGCCCAGGATGGTTATACTGTAAATTCAACCTACTTGTTGGTTTACTATGTCCCTCAGCAGCTGGAAGTGAAGTTGTAAACAGATGCATTCATCTTTGTAGGTGTTCACAAAATATTCAAGCTTGAGATCAAACCGCGGATGTTTATGCATGATGTCAATTATTGCTTGGGCCAAAGCAAATCTTTCCTCTGGGTCCAAAGCATGTTGGTAAGCTTCAAAGTAAACATCTAGAAGCTGAAGGGATATTCAGAAGCACATTTAGAATTGTTTATTTACCCAAATATTCATTCTTTTTTGGCAAGAGATTTCTGAACATGGAGGTTGCCACCTGTATCAAACCAACAGTGACCTGCCATGGCATCTTGCTTTTGGCACAGGATATTACTGGATGCTTCATCAGAAGGAACAGGAACAGAGCACAGAATAACCTGCCCACAGGAGAAATTTCTTCCACACCTTGCATAGTTAACAAGCTGAAGCACACTGAAGCACGAAGATTTTTATTCTACAAAATTTTTTCCTCTTGAAAAGTAGCAAGGCAAGGTACTTACTACTCAAAAAACACCTACTTCCTTCCAGATCTAATCCACTCTCTTTTTCTTTTCCAGCACACATACTGGTTTTGTGTCTTCAAAAAACTCCATTTCCCCCTAACCTGAGACCTGCAGATTCATGCAAGACTCTCTGTTATCTCATATGGCAATGACTGTCACAGTTACTTTTCATTTTTTGCAGAAACTCCAAATTAATTCTAGATGTAATTAAAGATGTACAAAGGCACATGCCCTCTTCAGGCTCCTCTACCAAGAACAGCTGTAGAGTTTTATTTAAACAAAAAATGTAATTACAAATTCCCACAGCCTAGGACAGAAAAAGAAATGCGCCAATTACAACAGTACCTTAACTCTTGAGATGGCATTGTAGTACTTTTTGGTCAATGGCAATTACGAGATTGAAAATATGAGCTGGTGGTGCTATTGCTTCTGGACAAATTGGTCATATCAGTATGAAAAGATCTACAATAGGCTATTTTGCACTGACACAGAAGTAGAAACTTATCCATGCTACTTTCCATGCTGAGACCAGAAGACTGTGGAAGAGGAAGACGCTTTTGCGTCTCAGAGGTAACTCAGTAGCTAAGAATGCAGATTGCAATGGAAACTGTCAAGTTCTCTGGTTTAGACCTGTCTGACCTGAATTGGTCTGGAGGAAGCTAATACTGTGCTTGAGCAAAAGGCCACAGACAAGTTTTATACTGGCTAAGGCAAGCTGTCTCAGTTGCTGAACAAAGGCCTATTGTTTCCTCACTCAGAAAGAATTCTGTCCCAGCTGGGAACAAAGCTTGAGAGACGCATTTCTATTTCATTTGAGCTAAAAGCAAAAGACCTCCAGGAACAGCACATCCGTACATTTAATCCTGCCTAGAGAGTTGGATTGTGAGAGTAGTTCCAGAATATGCTCTTTGATGTTGTTGAAAGAGTATTAGTGCATTGCTGGTGTAGAAGTTTCATTCTTCTCTATTGGGAGTTTTTTTTTTTTTTTTTATGAAAAGAAAGCAAATTTCTTTATACAGAAGGCCTGTGATAAAAATAAAAGGTAGATTTGTGGAGGTAACTTGATACAGCAATGGAAAGTGAGGTCTATTGGGATGAGAGCAGAAACTTAGTGAAGTAGGCAATTAGGTAGTATTTTATATAGCTGTCACATGAAGCCCCTCTATGAAAATGGAAGAGGGACCTTAGGAGAGTTCCTAAACTACATACAACTATTTTAGTTTAAAAGGTTTTCTATTTAAAGCCTCTTCAGTGGTACACAGGAGATTCTCTAACACCCTCTGACATTCCTATTTTGAGAGCTGCCCTGTGCTACTCCAGGGCTGAGAATAAAACATTTCAAGTGTGTGAAGGCAACCGTAATTAGTACCATTTCTCCCTGCTTCTGAAATGGACTATCTGCTCCTTCACGCTTCCTAACACTCACTGTATTGTCCTGGAGTCTGGTGAGTCTCATACACAGAAATACATTTCCAAGCTCCTCTGGGGCTCTCATTCTGAACTTGTCTAATCTTCATCTCAAGACTGAAGTCTTTGGGCAGAAACACTATATTCATTCACGTCCCATGGCAAAATACAGACACGTGACTAGATTCAGAGAGAGGAAGTGGAAAGCAAGCAGAACATGCAGCAGCCCTACTGAATGGCAAAGCTACGAACAACTTAATAGTGTTTTAAAAAATTTTGTTATCCCATACTAAATCATGGCATTTTGGGCTCAAGTAGATTAACTAACAAAGAAGAAACAAATTTGTAATATATATAATTATATTTACAGTTTGTATTGATAAAAGGATTATTTTTTATGGTGTAACATACAAAATACCTCTGTGGTTCCCTCTGACAAAGGGTAATCCAAATGATGCACCTAGCCAGCTGCAGATTGAGTCTCTTCTACCTGGGCTTCACAAAGGTACAATGACTACACTTCTCATGATAGCCATAAAAAGTTCCCTGAACCAGCCCCAGAAAGCAGGGACAGCCAGGACCACAGAAAAAAATGGCATCTCAGACTCCCTGCTGGCCCAGGCTCCGCAGGGCTGGACCTGGTTTTCCCAGAGCACTCTGCAGTTTTGCTCTGGAGATAGCCTTGTCTTTCCCAGTCGTCCCTTACACTGATGGATGGTCTCACTAGGGCCTTGCAGAAATGCTTCCAGCCCCTGGCACAGCAGCTACAGAGGCTGCTGCCTGACAAGAGCAGTTCTGCTCCCTTGTTGCAAAAGCCACTACATGGGGTCCTTTGGACACAACTTACAGTACCCAGTAGCTCCAACCTTCTGGATTCAGCCCAGCCCAGCAGCGAGCTCCCAATGCATCTGGAACCTGTACCACCACCCATGGTCACCAGCTCTAGCACTTGTGCATTCACAATGGGAAATGCTGCTGAAAGGGAACCTTAAACAACCTGGAGTGGACTGATTGCAAGTCACTGTTTTCAAACCAAGCAAAGCTTCTGTACCTGGCATTTTTTTTCCAAGAGAGCAACTTCACAGGTCCAGAGGTCAAGCAACACAGCAAATCGATCCACAGAGGCATGTGCCCAGCCAAGGATTTTGCTGCCACTGAACTTCCCGCAAGTTACACTGCCTAAGAAAAAACATAAGTAGAAAACAAGCAGATGCCAGTATCAGAGGGATTTCCATATGCCTAGAGTCCCAGGGCTTGTGGAAATTATTTTTATTTATAGTACAGAGTTGTGGTTTTTGCTTGCCAGGGAACCCAAGGCCAGGAAAAGATTTCAAGTCCCATAAGCTCTGGAGGGCCCCAGAGTATTCTGTGAGGCAAAGAACAAGTGCACCAGGCATTTGGTTTAACACATCTCATCTATCATCTTTTAACAAACAATCTTTGAGGTAAAGGGCAAGGGCTGGAGTTCAAAGAGACCCACATCAAGAAACAAAGCCAGAGAAAGTACAAGAAAACTAGTGGAGGAAAGAGAAGAGATATATAATTTTTCACAGCTCCAAATCATGTGGGATAATCTACACCTCCTCACCTTCACTCTCAGATCAAAGAAAACCAGCACGGACTCGAGCACAGATGAAAGATACATTTTACAAAGAGATATACCAGGTGTCATGGTTTTGGCTGGGACAGAGTTAATTTTCTTTGTAGAGGCTCACACGATGCTGTGGTTTGGATTTGTGATGAAAACAGGGGCGATAACACGGGGATGTTCAGCTGTCGCAGAGCAGCGCTGCACAGAGCCAAGGCCTCTCCTGCTCCTCGTGCGGCCCTGCCAGCGAGGGCACTGGGGGGCACCAGGAGCTGGGAGGGGACGCAGCCAGGGCAGCTGGCCCAGGCTGGCCAAAGGGACGTCCCGTGCCACGTGGCGCCGTGCTCAGCAGTAACAGCTGGGGGAGAGGAGGAGGAAGGGGGGACGCTCGGGGTGACGGCGTTTGTCTGCCCAAGGCACCGCTACGCGTGAGGAGCCCTGCTCTCCTGGGAGAGGCTGAACGCCTGCCTGCGATGAGAAGCAGTGAGTGGATTCCTTCTTCTGCTCTGCTTGGGTGTGCAGCTTTTGCTTTACCTGGTGAACTGTCCTTGTCTCAGCCCTTCAGTTCTGGCACTTTTACCTCTCCCATTCTCTGCCCCATCCCACCTGGGGGGAGTGAGTGAGCAGCTGTGTGGGGCTGAGCTGCCTGCTGGGGTTAACCCACAACACTGGGGCAGAGTGCAGACCCAGAGGAGAGTTTTTTTTTCAGATGGTTTGCTATTAGAAAAGCCAGTCTTCATAATTTAAAGATTACTGTGAAAGAAGGAAACAGATCACTACAGGTATTTCCACACTAGCACCCCATTAGAAATCCTGAAGGAAAAATTATTTTGGTTTCTTGTTTTTCGTACAATCTAAATCATACCTAACTTTGACAAAAAAATGATAAATCAAGCAGAGTGAATCTGAAATGTTTAGAGTTTTGCAGAATTAAAAATTAGCCTTGGGGTGAATAGAAGAGGCTTCACCAGCTACTCTTCAGCTCCAGACTTTAAGAGTCTTATCTTTCAAAAGTTGACAAGAGAGTCATTTGAAGTCCATTGTTACTGAAGAAGTCAGCATTACAAGCGTTAGCATCCATGGCAGTTGAGCTCCCTGCTTCTTCAGCATGTTCTTTCTTTATTCACTCACAGAAAGAGACCATAACAAGAAGGAAAGAGACCATAACAAGATGGTCCTAGCTTCCTAAGAAGGAAGGACAGGTTGTAAATTATAAGACCTCAAGTGTACTATGTGCGGATAACAAAGTGACCTATAAACATAGGAACTGCTATATCAGACTACCAGAGGACCCTACCTCATTCAGTAGTCTGTCTCCTGTAATGACAGAATCACAGAACAGCTGGCGTTGGAAGGGACCTCTTGGGATCACCTAGCCCACTCCCTACCCCAAGCAAGGTCAGGTAGAGCAGGTTGCCCAGGACTGTTTCCAGTTGGGTTTTGAATATCTCCAGATTTCAAAAACTATCTGGGCAACCTGTAGTGTTTGACCACCCACACATTAAAAAAGAGTTTTCTTGCATTCAGATGGAATTTCATGCATTTTAATTTGTGCCCATTGCCTCTTGTCCTGTCACTGGGCACTGCTGAGAAGAGTCTGGATCCCTCTTCTTCATTCCCTCCCATCAGTTACTTATACACTTGACAAGATCCCTCCTGAACCTTCTCCAGGAAGAACAGCCCCAGCTCTCTCATTCTCTCCTCATACAAAAGATGCTCCAGAAGAAGGTCCACAGCAAGGACCTTCAGAGACTCCAAAGAAGGTCCTAGCAGGCAGCTAGGCATTCACATGCTTATAAGGAATAAGGGTTTTGGTCATCTTAATCCTTGGCCATGCCCTGCATTGTATGCCCACACATTCAGTTTTAGGGAAGCATGCTAAAACTCCAAAAACATTATCCCATCCATACAGAAAGTTATTCCAGTGACTAAAGAAATATTTTCTGCAATTCTCTGAATATCATACATGTATGTGCCACTTATTTACTGTTTTCTAATGGCCCTCCCCTCCAGTTTCTACAGTTTCTAGCTTCTTCCTCATCACTATTCTAGAAATATGTCTGCTCTTTTTAGAAATCTGTAATCCAGTCTGCCTCATCTCAGTTCTGACTATAAAAAAAACAGCAGGAAACAAAAAGTCCACAACATCAACTATTTTGCAGCTTCATTTTACAACTGAGAAAAGTTTAAAAGTGTTTGGAGGCAAATTTAGTTCTGCAGAAAAGCAATCCAGTACATTAATTAAAAGACATTCAGAAACAACTAGCATTTTTCTTTTCTGACTCTCCCTTTGCCTTGAAGATGTGCTTGCTCATTATATTACTTAGATACATCAGCAAATGTCCCTTCTGTGTTATTTTCCCCTCCAGGATGACTTTGATGTCTATGACCCTGATTAAGTGTGCAACTGTGACATTAACAACCTGTGACAAGCAATTCCATGTGCTCAGCTAGATCTTTATACCACATTTGTCACTTAACTAACTAGGAAGATAAAGAAAGGTCACAAACATCTGGTCAGAACTTGGTCCTGCAGAAGTATAGCAACTACTCAAGAAGTCATAGGATCAGTCTACCTTGAAAACAGCAAACCAAATTATCACGGTGTTTTGGACCTGTAGATATCTTACTTTTATCTTTCTCAATGTACTGACTGGCCACAAGCAGCAGCTGGTTCTCAAGCTCCTTCAGGTCCTCTAAAGCCACATCATATATGATGTAAGCCCCTCTCTGGTCCTGTGTGTGAATATATCCATCTTGATGAATGTGAAAGTCATCGTGGTTTTCCACCTCTGCAAACTCCATGAACTGAGCACTATGGACCTATGTGTGAAAAATTCCCAGAGACACAGAGATACAAGCAGTCAGTTCTACAAGGATTGCAATTCTGTATAATCTGCATATCTAAGACTGGACCAGGCCTAGTAACATGGTATTTCATCATTAGCAAAGAACAATGAAACAAAATATCACCCAAATATTTTTTTCTGGTAACACCTACAATGTGATTTCGTTTACACTATAATGGAGTAACACAAACTGTACAAAATTTCTATTGTGTCTAATTTTTTCCTTCAGGCATGTAAGTCCACAAAAAGCACCAAGGAGGCATCAAAACTAGAAGACAAGCTCTTGACCTAGGATAGAACTTCTTCCCTTTTTCTAATTTAGCTCAAATTTGGCAAAAGAAGTCTTAAATTCTGACATTCAAATATGAAGTCAACACATTTTCTAAAGCCTTCTTGAGTAATAACACCAGCAAGATTTGGAGATATGCAATGACTTTAGCGCTAATTAAAAGTAATGCCCATTGACTGATGTCCCAAATTGCTGTAAGGTCAGCATTTGCTCTATAGAATAGCTTAACAGTGAGCTGTTAGGTGAGCTGAAAGGCTTAACACTTTCCTAAAAACCATCAACGTTTTTAAAAGAGAATCATCTGTGCATGCAATGAGCCACTACTAACTTGGTAACAAGCCAGGCAAGAATTCAGTACTACAGTCAGGAGAAGTGGCACATTAGGTTTCAAAATATTCTGTCTCTCAACTAAGAGTGCCACAAAGGCAATTACACACATCTATCTTTAGGTGTGTAATTACAGAAAATAATCTCCCAGTGTAAATAAACAAATAGTATAGGGGTATAGCAATAGAAGCCTTTAAAAATGGTTCTTTTAAGAAGATAGCAAGTAAATACAAGCTCCTAGTTTTCCACCATTTGTCTTTACTATTTCCTTGTTTGTAATGCACCTTTGTTCTCATTTTAGAGCCCAACAATGGTGCACAATATATTGGCACTTCCTCCTTTCACTGGCTTTGATAACATTTGCCTTTACAAAATCCCCAATGCTACCCAAACTGTATCTGCTATCACTTGCATATGTTAAAATTCTATTTAATGAAAGGACAGAGAAAAGGAAAAGGTATTTGCTTTAGTAATGGCAAACTTAGCCAGTCAAATGTAAATGTACTGGGAAGAACAGCTTGCCAGCTTCATAGATCTATGTTGGATCAGAATTCACTCTTTACCATAAAGCTAATGAGGCAGCCCTGCAAAACATACACCTAATTTGAACATAATGTTGGATCAGCCTGGTCAGAGATTCCTTTCCTTTTTTTTTGATACAGTGCTCTGCACTCTCTGTTCTCTCTTTATTCTTCCGAATGGACTATTTGTTTCACCACTCTTAGTGACAGGGTGCAGAATTTGTTAAAGGTTAAATCAAAGCCCTTCACAGAAGGATTAAATTTTACTTGGTTTATGTAGTAAACTAAACAAATACTGGTCTGACTTCCCCATAGCAGGTAGAGGGGTTTTCAGTTGTGTTTTTAAATATCCTCATGGAGAACACTCATTGAAATGCCTCCCCTTTCAACCTCTTGAATTTTTTTCAGTGATTCCTGCTCTGTCGCACTCCTAAAAATCTTGGTTAAAGATGACTACATTCTGCAGAAGGGGCATGTGACTACAAAACTGGAGAGTTCTCACAAAACAACCCCCCCAAAAAAAATGAAGACTTTCTCGCTGTAGTGTTTGTTTTGAGAGTCATATTTAAAGACTACCATGTCTTCTAAATATGTACATCTTATGCCCATAAAAACATTAATACCCAGCTGTATGTCTATAGGAACAAGTCAAGTGACTGGATATTTATGTGAGATATTTTTTGCCTGCAGGTTTTGATTTTCCTCCTGTAACTCTGGTAAGGTTTACTGGGGCTTAGCTAATCTCTTTTGGGTTATAAAGCAACACTCATGTTCCTACATATATTTTATCTATTTTCTTCCAAGCTGAATCTCAGCAGGGGACAGAAATGAGTTTTAATTTAATGTAATGCATTGTTTTCAGGGCCTTCTGTCATTTAAACTCACATTGCTGATGACCTCCATCCCAAGCAGTCTGTGACTGAGGGTGCAAAACTGCCTTGGACTCTCAGTTTCAGATGTATTTTGTGCTGAGTCATCACATTGGCTCAGATTACAAATTGAAGGGATTCATAACACAATTTTGGACATAGATTTGATGTTGAAAGTATTTAAAAAACAGTACCATATGGTCCTGGTTTTATAGCACACATCAGAGAGCATGTTAGATAGGTCTCAATTAGTTTGCCAGGAAAATGGCTCTATTATTGTTTCAGTTCTTGGGAGACAGTCTGTGCAGTATATTAAAATTAAAAAAAGAAAATCACATTAGAAACTGTTGTTAAGGAAATACTGTTGCCCATGCTTTTAAATTTGTTGCCAATTAAACTGTAATAGGATTAGTAAATATTTATCTAGGCTCTAGTTGAAGTTCAAGCGTAGATATCCGTATCTATGTATTAGTCTAGGGGAAAGAGAGGCCATGGTGAAACAACGTCTCTCTCACTGCTAGCAGCTCTCTGAAGTACTTCACAGATAATTTCCAGAACAGTGAGTGCTTAGATAGGTCAGAATTGATCTTTGCATCATTTCTCCCACTTTGCAACATGAAAAAGGGAATGAAAATAAAGATGTATTATGCAAAGTTCCAGAATCAGAGGAAGAGTTTGTCACAATGCCTGCTTCCAGGAAAACTAAATCCTCCACTGGAAAGGATAAGTTTTTAATTACTTTTTTCTGACTTGAAAGATGTTGGACTGGCCCATTTAACATTTATTAAGTGGAAAAATCACAATTTTCTAGTTCCAAGTAGCTTTCCATTTATAAAGTTTAAATGATTAGGTTTTTAAGGATGTTTAAAGGATGAAAGTGGCTGTATTAGAAATAAAACTAAAGATACTTTAAAAATATCAGCAGCCCCATATCCTCCCCACATATTTTATTTCTAAGGAGGTTTAGACTTTATTCATGTTTAAAGACAGGAAGTTTTGGTTGTTATTTTTTTTTTTTTTAAGTCTTAATGTAAGAAAAAATGTGGGCAGGAAGCCTACTTCCTTTTTAGTTCTAGCCATAATTCTTCCATGAAGTAGCTTGTGTATTTGGTTCTATGTGTTTCTACAGCAAAAACAAACAAACAAACAAGTCTTCAGTAAAGGAGAAATAAATGTGAGCTGAAAATGTTTTGTTTGTTTGTTTGTTTTTTTAACTATTAAAATACTATAATGCTTCTTCAGGAATTTTACAGGAGAATTTTGGGATGAGTGTTAGATAGCAGAGCTGCAAAGAAATTTTACAGCTCAAAAGGCAAGACATTTTATAATATCAAACCGCTAATATCGGCATGATGCATTCATTCTGTTCTATATTTTACAAAAAAAAGCTGGGGAAACTAAAGCTTGCTAAGGCTTAGGAATTTAATTGGAATTATTTTTCCAGTCTGTGAAGGTAAGTGTACTAATTTTATCATTTCAACCATATACCCTCATCCAAGGTTCAAAACAATAAACCCTAAACTGTACCTACATCTAAATAAAGCATTTCCATAGATCGCAAAATGCCTCAGATTTCTCAGGAACATCTACTCTGTGTGAAAATCCCAGACATATAAAGGTCTTAGTTTAAGTGAGCCAGCAGCACCAGTCTAAGTTAATGGTTATCTGGCCAGCATTACTGACATTATAGTACTGCATGCCTGAAGTTTGTCAGAAGTTTGTTACAGACTGCTAGTAGATACAGGTACAAAGTTCACGAATGCAAGACACGTGGTTTTGAGGAACAAGTTACACTGAATCCCTCAGGTGACTCAGCAATTTATCACAACACAATTTGCATGGAAGTAGAGGATAAGATTAGATGCTCCTGCTGAAGCACGTGCTTTGGAAGACTTAAGGCTACGTCTGCTTGCCTTAAGGTCTACTTAGGGCTAGGTCTGATAGATTTAAGGCTAGGCTGACTACTCACCTTGTAGTCAGCTGGTGTGTAGTGAACATAGGACTGAGAGTGCAAACCACCAGAAACACCAGTGCCTCCTTTGGCAGCGTTGACCCAGGAGGTGTCTTCTGCGCTGGGAATTAGATGACCAGCCTTGAAGGAGAGGCCTGCAGTACTGATGGTCAGGCTTCTCTCCACAGACCTGAAGTAGTTCAGGATCCCCAGGCACACTCGCTGAAATGAACCAGATCAAACACACAGTTGTGTTCTCAGTTGGATGACAGCCCCCGTTGTAAAAAACAAACAACTCTGATCCATGCAGATTAAGAGTTTTCTTTACCTTTAGCTCTCGGAGCCTCAAGTGACGTAAGAGAAGAAAGGACAGGTAGGTTCCTCTTGTCACCATGTGCTCCTTGTTGACAATCGCTGTTCCTTCTTCCAATCCTAGCAGCTGCAAGGTGCTCATATAACTATACCTTTTTCCGACAGGAAAAATGTAATTATGTTTTTGCTACTCAAGGAGATTTCTAAACCTTATTAAAGACTTTTGCTATGTCTGTTGTCTAAGAGTATGCTGCTACCTATGGGACTCACTGTCATGGAAACCTACAGTATAGAATAATGAAAAAGAAAAGGATGGCACTACTGCTTCTGTCAGAGAAACATTGGCTGATATAATTTTTCTTCTTTCCTTCAGGTTGTATTGTATATAATATACATATTTATATATAAACATTTTTTTACCCTCTTTTGCTCTTCTTTCTGTAGGATCCTGGGGGCTTATTGGGGCTGGTGTTCCCTGAATCCTCCTCACTGTGAGCCACAGCTGTGTCATCATCCTCAGTATTTAGTTCCTATTTAAAACACACACAGTTAAAGACTGCTTTGGTAAGTACGCATGTTTCTTACTTGCCAGCTTTATGCATAAGCTTTAGCATAACAAAAGGAAAAGAAAAGGAAAGGAATTGCCATACAGGATCAAATTCATAATCCAGCCAGCTGTGAAATTATAGTGGCATAGAACTCCACAATATTTGATTGCTTTCCAGTCCTTAGTGTTTTATCCTTATGAAGTCCCTGGGCTGTATGAAAGAACTTTCCCCATTTTAAAGACGAGACAGCAGCAAGGGTCAGATCAAGGAACTCTTCCAAAGAAATTCAGAAAATCTGTTTCATCAAAAACTCAATCCAACTATGGTTAGTTACATGTCTGACCTACTAGTCTGTCTGTCTTTTCCCTTCCAGTAAAAAATGATTTCTGGGCTCCAGTAGATGATAGGCTCAGGTTTGGGCACAGTCATAGTGTGGCAACAAAGAAGTAACATCAGACTAGGCTGTGGCAAAGTTTTACTGTGATGTGCACACAACATCCCTACCACAAGCATATACTAAAAACAGCAGTTAACATTCTGTAAAATTTAAACCAATCTTTGTTGTTGTTTTTTTTTTCTCACTCCTTTCCAGCACTCTCAAAATGTAGTATGAACAGTAGCAGAAGAGCAGCAAGCAGGAAAACAGGTCTACCTGCCTTGTTATCAACACCATCAAGGCTTTCTTACATGAATCAGGAGTTACTCCACCAACATCAGTGAAATTAAATTGGCATTAGTACCAGTGTAAATGAGAAGATCGCTATGAGTCACACAATATTTATTAATTGTGGAACATTATGGGCAGTGATTTACTAGGCATCATCCAATTAATTTCTGCAAATAATCAAGTATATAAGAAAAATTTGTCCTCTTAACCCAGTTCTCTATCCCAATTTATTTTACCACTTCATTTGAACTTGGATGGCATAAGTTGGAAACTTTTCAGTGTGCTAAGGGTTTTATAGTATTGATTCTGGCATTGTTTTTTCTGATTATCTAAAATCCTATTAATATTCACAAATATTAATTCACAAATTGGTGCTTGTAAAATTTATCCTGTTCAACATGAGACAACCTAACAATGGTACACATAAAAACAACACAGATAAACTCCGGACTTGGTTTGCTGTTATATAAATTTGCAAGTTGACATGAGTATGCTGCCTCCAAAAATTCCTTCAAGCCAAACAAATTGTGAGAAACGGTCAAACACTTATACAAAATTCCTCTGTATAATCCTTGCAATGATAGATTATCTGTTAACTGATTTTCCTATTCTTACCTTTCTCCCAAGCATGACCACCCTTACTCATCTTGTTCTTGTTGATTCCAAAGAATGTCTAATTTCTTAGATTTTAGAAAAGCTAGGTCCTTCAACCACTATTTTAAATAACGTGAGCTCAAATAGAATTATAATATGGTTTTGTGGAGCAACAGCAGTAATTGTGCATCTCTATTAAATATCAGTATAATTATTTGAACTAAGCATGGGATGAAGCATGTCCATTTAAAATTTCCACTCTAAAATGATACACAAAATGCTGTCTGAAAAATGCCAGTGAAATGAAGAAAAAAACAGATGCCACTTTTTTGAGTAAAAGTTGAATTTTTATTTTAAAAACACTGAGACCTGGATAGTGCTTTTCTTGTGGAAGATCTAAGTTTAGCCTTGCTATACCATCATGACTAGACTGGTTTCAAAATTAGGTTTTTAATTAACCTAATGCTACTGAGATCAGTCATGTCCCTTGCAAAAGTACTCTTTCCCAGCCCAGTCATGGAGTCAGTGCAGTTGTCAGGAGATGTACAGTGCAATGATGTTTTCTTTCCTTTTTTTTAATTAATCATTATGTACTTTGCATTAGTCAACCTAATTTTTTTTTTCCTGAAGTTTTCATCAAGAAACCAAATATATCCTGTACCCTGGGTTAAAGTCAGCCTGAGGTAAGAAGAATTGCATGTTTTTACATGTGGGAGCTTTTCCTGACAAAAATATGTGGGTTTATTTTTAAACAGAGTTGGTATTAGATTTGGAGAAGATTCATCAGCAGGAAGGAGGGAATGGGGAGAGACTAAATGATGTCTTTCTGCAGCTGCTCCCTTTACCCTGGTCCTACATCACTCACTGCCCTGCTTGATTGTGACCAAGAGCAGAGCTGCAGGACCTTCTGATTGACATCGGGGCTGCATCCAGCCCCAGTAGCTGAGATCTTTCCTCTTAAAAAAAAAGAAAAAAAAGCAATGGAGCAAGGAAAGTCTTCCGCCCTTTCTTAATTTGGCAACAGGGCCCACTGGTGCAGGCAGCCTGACACTGGTGCAGCGAGCCAAATGAAGCATTTGACTGCAGATACAGGAACTTCTGAGATTTAAAAGTTCTGTAAGTAATGCTTTTACATTCCTTAAAGCAGCAGCTGTGAAGGGCTTCTGAATCAGAAGGGTGATAAAGAAATAGGTAATCAAAGTCCATCTTCATCAAAAGAATATCTTTAGATTCAGATGATTAATTACTTGAGCTTGAGCATGCCATGTAAGAAATATCACAAATTCCCCAGATACCAGAGAGGTAGGTCCTACTTCTCATTCACTACCCTGTCAGGCCATTTGTTTTTTTTTTCCCCCTCTCCGAAACTTGAAGATCTCTCACAGCTTCTGCTCTTACAGCTGCTGAACCTCCTTAAGGCCATCCCACAAATTCCACTTCCTCCTTGAAAAGAGGAACTTGTTCTCATGCAGGTGTGAGAACAGGTCCCTATACAAAGCAGATATCTGCTGTCAGATTCACAGGTGCTCAGCTGCTAGATGGCCTCCAAAAGCTGCTGCACAGCCACTAGTGAGCTCCAGGGAGGAGAGGGCATCACGTATGTGGTTTGGGCAAGCAACCATACATTGCAGCTGGGCAGATCCCATCTAGCAAAAAAAGCAGGACACTGAATTTTGAAAGAGGGAGACTGTTATCTGTTAGAGGAGCTCTCTGTCAGAACTGACAAATGCTTCCTAGACATGTTAATTGACTATTATTCATCCTTTCCTCTTCCAAGTACCTGGAGATGCTCAGTGAAGGCGTAGACTTCCTTCCAGATATGATCGTAGCTCTGCTGTCCTGAGGCATGAGAAGTGGCAGAACTTGACCTCAAAGGATGTGGTTTGAGCACCACTGCTGCATGATCCTGGAGACCCTCCATCACCCTCTCCATGTCCGAGACCTTGTCACAAACCACATCAAATATAGAGGAAAGATTCACAAGGCAAACAAGTCGGCATGCCAGTGAGTAAGTCAGAGTCAATTCAGAGCATCTAGTGAGGGAGCATAGCATTGGCCATTACTGCTTCTCTTTTATTTGGGAAAGTTGTCTGATGCCCACTCTCTGGGGTGAAAATGTAGAAATGGACTTGTCTGTCATCATGTGCCAAAGGAATGCACCAGATAGTAAAGAATATAGAAGCACTTCTTTTCTAACTGAGATTTATGGAGGGGTGGGGCTACTGTGTAATTTCTCTGTCTTTTGCTGTTACTCCTCATCCTTAAGGAGGTATACACATTTCTTGACCAAAACAAAAAATACAATATTTGCTGAGCAAGCCACTATTGAAAAAGCAAGGAGAATGATTTTTTTTTTCATTGTCTCAGTGAGCTGCAAAGCCATTTTTTACTTCTGTTAGTGGTGATGATTGCTTTTGCCCAAGCTTTCCAGAGAAACTATATGCTGTGGCAAGATCTGAAAGAATGGTTTCTTTGTGGAATACCTGGCATCATGAAAGGGTCTGAAAGCAGGGGTCATAAAAGAAAGCTTATTTCAGTCCTAAATTAAAAAAAAAAAAGCTACAGTAAATATCTAATCTTTCTGTTTCTTAAGAGAGTATCATCAAAATGAAATCCACTCAATTATTTGAAATATTGCAAAGCCAACTTCAGCTGCAAAATCTACATAACCAAAAAACTTGCAAAAATCTCTCTTAGATACTTCATAAGAGGCCTCTGAAAATAAATAATGAATGTTAAATGGGAACCAGGAAGACTAAATATATACACAGTACTGCCAAAAACATGTTAAACAAAACTTGTAGCAGTACAAAAGTAATTTTTAAAACCATATTTAATCTTGCAGGATTTTGTTGTCACTTGTTTCAAATGTATAATTTGAAGAACGTAGTCATGTCTTAGCAATTATTGGCATCAGTAAAATTCTGTTGATGCAAATTCTATCAGAGCATAGATAGGAATCCTCCGAGGACCAGTGGTTCCTCGGGGAGAGGAGACCAAGAAGCATGGTGACATTTCAGGGCTAAAAAAGCCTCACATGGGCTGGAAGCATGGCTTAAGCTGCTCTGGTGTACCCGACATTGCCTGGGTACTAAAGGAAGAAAGAAGCACCTCACCAAGGACTTTCCATTTGGCATGGATGTGATTATTGATAGAAGAGGGCATGCAGTGGCATGGCTGCTTCATAGCTTGAGAGGGGCTTTCTTTTCTAGTTCCTATGTAAAACTGGAAGCTGAACTACAAGGTGTCCTTGTTGTTCATAGTGCTTCAGGCTCACCAGGGAAATGAGAGGCAGCAATCTCACCATCTGATTGCCACATCAGTTTTGTATTCTGAGATATTTATACAGACCCAGTCCTATAGTACTGTTCACCATCTTAAATGTACTAATTCTCCTCATCCTTTGAGAGGCAGAGAACTCCTGTTATACCGGTTTTACAAATGAGGACGCCAGACCAGCAAAAATGTCACAGGAAAAATGTAATAAGACTCCAGTACACTCTGCAGTTCCTCCATGCATCTGCAGCAGGTGTGAATTAGCAAGGCTTATTGGGCATACACAAGCCAGCCCTTCAGCCCTACAGGCTACATTCAGTAAATATGATTTAATTAGGACGAAGGAATACTACTCTTTACAGTTGACAGCAAGCTGCAAGACAATGATGTAAGGTGTTACAGGTCCCTAAAACTCATTGTGGATGCAAAGCAGGCCTGATCTATGAATGCACACTTGCCATTTCTCCAGTGACACTGGATGGCAGGCAGCCTAGATGGAGCTGGGCTGGCCTGCAGGACATGCCCAGAATGCCAAGAAATGGCAATATATCACCTGAATCAAGAGAACCTGTGAAGCTGGAACCAAAATACAGAGACACTCAGTTACCTCTCTGCGGGGCACAGGCAGTTTCTGTTGTGCCCTACCAAGTTTTAGACTTGTGCCTCAGTATTGAAAGAGCAAATTTGAAGAGCAAAGTCAGGACCCTGAACTTCCAAAGAGCAAACTTTGAGCTATTTAAAGACCTAGTGGATAAGATCCCCTGGAACACTGTCCTTAGGGACAAAGGAACTGAATAGAGCTGGCAACTCTTTAAAGATATTTTTCTTAGAGCACAAGAACTCTCCATCCCTCTGTGTAAGAAAGAGAGCAAGGAGGGCAGAAAACTGGGATGGTTGTGCAAGGACCTGCTGATCAGACTGAGAAGCAAGAAGGAAATGCACAGGCAGTGGAAGCGGGGACATGTGGCCTGGGAAGAGTACAGGGATGGTGTCCGGATGTGCAGGGATGGGATCAGGA
>VXAA01007167.1:965896-1006409 GCA_013399115.1 Anseranas semipalmata | reverse complement strand
CTCCTATGAAGAAAGGCTGAGAGAGCTGGGGGTGTTCAGCCTGGAGAAGAGAAGACTCTGGGGAGACCTCATTGCAGCCTATCAGTACTTATAGGGGGCTTATAAAAAAGATGGAGAGCAACTTTTTGCTTGGGCAGACAATGACAGGACACGGGGGAATGATTTTAAACTAAAGACGGCAGATTTAGATCAGATGTTAGGAGGAAATTCTTCACTCAGAGGGTGGTGAGGCACTGGAACAGGTTGCCCAGAGAAGTTGTGGATGCCCCATCCCTGGCAGTGTTCAAGACCAGGTTGGACAAGGCCCTGGCCAACCTGATCTAGTGGGTGGTATCCCTGCCCATGGCAGGGGTGTTAGAACCAGATGATCTTTAAGGTCCCTTCCAACCCAAGCCATTCTATGATTCTATTGGAGCATCTCTCCTTGTTTTTTGACCATAGGCCTGAACCTTGGTCGCATTAAAAACAAAAAGCTGTTCTGAGGAATTCCTTTGACACCTTTGACATATAAATTCCAGGGCTGACTTTGACCTGACTTAGGTGAACTTCAGAGCTTTTCAATATTTATGCAAGTGTTCAAGCTGCCTTTTGAAACCACTGAACTGAGAAAGAGGGGGAAAGAAATCTCTCTATAGCATCTTAGTAATGGGTTTTTAATGAATTCAGGCATATACATATGATACATAAACCTGAGGCAAACTTTCTCTAGATACTTCAATTTCCCTGGAAGTGTACAATAAATAAATTAAAATAACTTTAAATGAGAAGTTATATTACCTCTACAAATTTTGAATGAAGGTCCATCATCTTATCCACTCTTTTCCATTGTTTCAGTTTTATCAAAAGCTTTTGCTGCCAGGGATCTACTTTAGGCTTAATCTGTTTGATATAAAAGTAACCACAACATTTATGAATATCACTACATGTTTTTGGTATAAGAGGCAATACTTAGTAAGGAAAGTGCAGTACATTCGCTTTTAGTCTTTTGTTTTTAACAGACATAAATAGGGGCTCTTGACTATGCAGAAGTATAGCAGGTACTTAAGACGTAAATTGTTCAAAGATCATCATTCTATTTGTCAAAAAAAAAAATTATAGGATTTATTTGTTGAAATGTATCTTGGTACTTCCTGAAGACCTGTTAGGACTTTTTACTAAGACAATTAAAAAAGGAAAGTTCCTCATAATTACCTTTAAAAAAGGGATCCAATTGGCTCTCTTCTTCAAAGCCCTGGTTGGATCTAACATGCCCCAGTTCTCTGATCTAGAAACCTCGGTGTCATAAACTGGAAATGTTCTCATCGTCTGCTGTTTGCAGAAGATGCTTCTGAATTTTTTGACAACCTGAAGCATAAAAGGAGATGGCATGGTTATAAATTTCACAAGCAGGATATTAAATTCTATAACAAAGTAATACCACATATTATCAGCTGAAACTGAAATGGTCAAGTGACAAATGAGCCATTTTGTTTCTGTGTCTTTGTCCTTTCCAGCAGGCACAATGAAACTCCCTGACGTTAACTCCGGAGCCTGTCCAAAAACACTTACTGTCTTTCAGTCAAAGTCAATGACAAATCTATTATCATCAACTCTGGTAGGAATAACGTTAGCCTAGGGGAGGTTCTTTGAAAATCCTCTTCAAAAATTAATAAGCCACTACTGGCCTACAATGAATGTACTTTGCATTATTGCCTAGCCTGTACTTACCTTGGGTAGTTCAGTGCATTCACCAGGGCAAGTCAAATTTGATGGCAGACTTACAGACCAGTTTATGTAACTGAACCTTTGTCCTATTCAGCTGTGCCACCAGCTCCACTACAGGCCACGATTTGTAAGACAAGACACGTATTTAAAAGCAATGGTATTTATATTTTGCAGCTATACATCTCTTTTGGGCCCTGAACACACAATGGAGGTTTGGGGTTGGTTTTGCCTTGTGGGTGACAAAAGAGACAAAACCCAGAGTTTTCCTCCTGATAACCCCTGAACTGTGGTGGCTTGGCACAGTCCCGCATGATGGTGTGCAGAAGCCGACCTCTAGTGGAAGTACCACAGCTCTAGGATGCACAACACAAGGGCAGGAAAACTCGAGAAAAACACACAAAAGGCACGAGTGAGAGCTGTGAGAGCAAAGGTACAGACTCAGAACAATAACATTGCAAGTGCAAATGCCACAGAACTGTCAGCGTTTGTCACAGCTTACTGGGAGTGATCCAAGCTTTTCTGCTACTTCCTGTCAAGAGCAAAAGTGCCCACAACCTTATTTTTCCATGACACAAAACACTGACTTGTCATAAATGGAACTTCCTTCCATACTTTTAAAGACTTTTTTTTTTTTTCTCTAAGTATCAAGAAACACATTTCTGTTACCAGGTAAAAGAGTTCCATCTCATCAGCTGCGTTCTTGAGATCCTTAAGGTTGTAGTCAATACCAAAATGAGCAAGCAGAAGCTGGAGCTGGGGTCTCAGCTCCTCTGTTTCAGTGCTGTGCCGGGGCAAAGTTAATCCAGTATCCTTGCGGCAGGATTCTGCAAAAAGCCATAACCAGACCAGCTGGAGAATGTCGACATTTTAAGCAACATGACTGTAAGCAGTACTGTCAGTGCCCTTTGCTTTGCATCTACACAATGATGTAATTTCCTTTTTTCATCCTGAAGCAGAAATATGTCAGAGTATGAAGGAGGGAGGGAAAAGCCCACACTCATATGGATTTTTATTATTTTAGTTTTTGTTTGAGGAAAGGGCCTTCCACCAGACCCTGAAAGTCTAACAGCTGTTGCAGGTCAGGTCACCTCCACAGTCCTTGGAGGAGGGCCTGTCTTCTAGCATGGAAAGGACACCAACTAACAAATCCTACTGCCTAAACAAAGAGTCATAGCTCAGGGGTGTACAGCATTCTTCTCACACACACACCTCCCAAATCTTCACATGTCACAAGAACTTCAAATATGTTACTATTTTAGGGTTATCACTCCTCCAGTATCTGATACTGGCACGACGCTGCTATCACAAACTTCTGAAACAAGGGCATACCAGGGATGTCTGAGTGGCCTGGTATCCCTGTTGAAGAGTCTTCTCTGCAACATAGCACCCATTTTTAGAAAAACTGAAATGTTTTCTCCTCCTTTACCTTGTCTCAGGCTTGCTCAAGGCTTTGGAGGATATTGGTATTCCTTCATCCTTGAACAGCCAAAACTATTCTGTTCCTGTAAGTTTTGTCATCTTTTCATCTTGTTTCAGCTCTTTGACAAGTTTAACAATAAGACTTGTTTTCGTTTTTGTTTTTGTTTTTGTTTTTTTATGCAGAATCTTAGAGTTTGCCCTGTGCCGTCACCTTTCTCTACAGAAAGGTTACCACTATTCCAACTGCCTGGTTTCTGTCTCAGGCCAAGCCGTAACAAACAGCAGCACTTTATCTGCTACTTCTTTTCCAAAGAATTTTAAAAGTCCAAAAAAATGCCAACTCATTCTCCTTTACCCAGTACTGATGGGTACTGCTGATACACACAAGGCTGCTAATAGGTAAGTTACTGTTTGCTAAAGTTCAGCAAAACTCTTGGGGTTTAGTGGAACTACATGTAATCTCATTTATTATCTCATTGTTTCAGCAATAAAGGGCCATCTGCTCTTCTGTTCCACGCTTTACTTCGTCTTTGTTTTTAATGTCTTGTTTAATCATTCTGTTGTTTCATCTATGAAGCTCAGATCTAGATAGGAGATGAATGAAGCTTATGATGGTAATATGATACTGTACCTCCTATATTAGATAACTGGATACTGAAGATTAAAATGAGCTAGATCACTTCTGAGTTGCTTTTTAAATACCAGTAAGTGTCTGTTTCTCGGCAAAATGAATGGCTCGCATGAACCATATAACGTATTGGAGGTCTTGTGCCCTTCTCCATGCATTATTAGCCCACCATATGTGGGATCATGGCTTATCCCTCCCTCTCCTATCCCACTCACGAGAGAAATGTGGCCTGTCTGAGGGGCTTCATCTGGGGAGAAGGGTTTAACTCTCCTCTCCCTGTGCCTTACACTGGAAGTGCTGCTCTCCTGGGGCAGTGCTGTCATGCCATACCTGGGACTCCTTTGGGGCTAAGGAGTGAAAAAGGGCTGCACCAGCAAGGCCAGTTAGACCAGTTAAAGCTTAATTAGACAACTAACTAAGGGCTAAAGGCCCCATATCTTTCCCAGGTAAATGTGCACCTTCCTTAGCACTGTTCTCCATCTCTTCCCCTTCTACACTGTTCTCCACCAAGTGTCACTTATAGGGCAATGCTGCTCCAGGCCAGGGTTGTGGCCTGATCCCACTTGCAGACCCACTGGCACACACTCTGTGGTAGAAGTTTTCAGTGGAGAGGGGGAAGGGGGAGGACAAGTCACAGCCCCTTTTTGTTCTTCCACCCTGGCAAGTCCACTTTCCAACTGCAAGGAAGAGGCATACACCCTGCCTCATCCCCCGGAGAGAGGCAGGGGCTGTGCTTTTCCAGAGACCGTCCCGTGGGCTCCTACAGTGCAACACCACTCCCACTCTGGAAAAGCACAGATTAAGTCATAGGATTTAAACACTCTGCAACAGGAATGCTGTTTTGCTAAGTACCATTCACGTGGGTAATTCCACATAGGCAACATCACTCCCTCCCTTCCTTCAAAAGGAAAGAGAACTTGAAAATAACAACAAGGAGATTTTTCTAGAGATACTTCAGTATGGATCTTGAAACAATCTCTTGAATCTCTTCTTGTCTTAGTTTCTCCAGAAACTGTCTACCCACTGAAATATTTTAAATAATATTTTTGCAGAAAGTTGGAAGGGTGAGTCTCAGGGTTTGGCATAATCAGGACAACATCCTGGATTCTCCACTGAGCTGATCCCACAAGTATTCTTCTGAACTGCCTGTTTCTGCAGCCCAGTGCACAGCAATGCCAGAGCAGCGACCGCCACAGATGCAGGGCTCCACACCCTGGAATTTGGACACCAGATTTCCAGGATTCTTGCTGATTTTAAAAGCCACATTCCAAATTTCTCAAGCACATAAACTAAGGACGGCATTCAGTATTTCCCAAATTTGCACTGCTGACCTTTCTCAAAGAACATACATAAACAAATGCATTATCCATAGGACTTTTAAAGAAAAACTGATCATTTCTCACCATTTCTTAAAACTCTTGAACAGGGAAACACATTAATATCAAAAATATCTGAATTCTTGTCAAAAGCACTTCTTAATTTGTCCCAGTTGTCTTGGATCACATCAGGACATTTCTCATCAACCATATTCAGTCTATGAGAAGCAGGCAAATGCTGTAGAACCTGGAGTTAAAAACACATTTGTTGTTATTCTCAGACAGTTAGAAGGCATACAACTATTCAGTTGCAAATTTAGTAATAAAATACAAAAGAGAAAAAAACAAACCATAGTTATGCATTCTGTATAATTCTAGAAGTTCATTCACTGTCAAAGACTTGTAGTACTCATATAATAAAATCATTAAAGAAACTAGATAAAACAAGGATGTATTCAGATTTGTCTTCAAAAGGTGATGCTTAAACAAATACTCCTCAAATCTACAGACTACTCATCAAGATGACTCAACCCTTTCTTAACATTCTGCTCTATCAAAACATCATCACAGTAATAATATGGAAAAAAAGTCTCTCAAGCTTTCTCCTTCTTATTCTAGATCTCCTTAAATCCAGGCAGCCCAACACTGTTTACCCTGCAGCCAGAGAACTCATTATTGCACTTACAACAATGACAAAGCTGAATTTAGGTGTTTCCTTTCCAGCAAAATCAATATGCTAAAAGAATTGAAAGTCATATGTAGGCAGTTTGGCTCAGCACCTTCAAACCTCCAGATTTCTCTTACATTGAATTTTATCTTCCTGGGTTTACTTTCTTATTCAAGATTTGAATGTTGCATAATTATACTTCACTGCTCAATATGCTCGTCTTACCTGGAGAAAACGGTGAATGCCCTTCAGAGAGTGTAGGTGGCACACTAACCACTGAGTGTAAATCATTAGATCTTCCCGTGTCACTACATTAGCTAGATTTTTCTTTCCTGCCAGGAAATTCTCCCTTGCAGCTGAAAGTCTTGCAGCCCTTTGAACTGCATCATTGTATTCCTCCATGACGTGACTAACTCGCTGCTGTTTAGGAACAAAGAAGAGACACTATCATTTTTGCACTTGTGCATCTTCTCTTATTAGCTAGAAGGCCATTGCATTCCCTAAGGAATCTCAGTTTGAGAGTAATCTCAAAGGTTTATTTCCTTCCTAAACACTTAAGAACGGTATTTCCAATGGGGAAAAGTGAATTTCAGTCTAAACAGTGAATAACTCTGAGCACCTAATACTGACCATAAGCAGACAGCTCAGAGTATACTCAGTCATCAAAGTGTGAATGCAAATGGATTAATAATAATGTTGAAGAACATTTAGTGATCCTTTCACGTTTTCTCCATTTCAATAGGCCAGACTCTTCAAGTAGCACCAGAAAAGGTGAGACTTTTCACATACAAATGCCCAGTTCACTCCATGTGCTTCTTTAAAAGACTGAGCAAAAGCGCAACTTTTTAAAAGCATATCTTGCTGATGTTGTTAGAGAACTTCCCGTTAAGGAATGGCTCATCTAGATGCTCATCTATGCTCATCAGAGGCAGTCTGGAACTGGCCAGGAACTGGAAATGCACTTTGGCCATCTTCCACTCAGCATTTTCCCTTTTATCAATAATGGCAGAATGAGTTACTTAAGTAGTGTTAACAGCACAGGATCTGGATAAGCATGCATATAGCAGTTTGCCACTTTCCCTGCTTGCACCAGAGAATCAGTTCACTCTCTTTCCTGGCCTCAGCTCATACATTTCCCAAATAGCAAGTTGCAGTTCTGTTTCTTGGCATTAAGCTCATGTGGGAAAGTGGTGGATCTCTTTACTGTCTTCATTACCAAGCCCTACCACCACGATTCCCAGCAATCACAACCTCTAGAAAACTCAAACCACCCAAAGAGGGAAAGATTTACTGAAAATACTGGCACAACCATGCTCAGTAGAAAATACAGTCGTTGACTATACAGATGAGTAAGATTTAATACAGATTTAATAGAAGATTCCATCAACAAATATGAATTATAACTATAAAGAAGAATAGTCACATAGTGGCAAGACAGTTATTTAAGCTATTCTGCTTGACATTTATTTGTGTCTGAAGAGGAAAAAAAACGTTTTCACCTGTAAGAGAACTCAGTTTATTTGCAGCAAAAGCTGCTTCTCCTGGAAAATTGAAAATATTGAACTAAGAAAAACGACTGCTATTAAAATAAATAAGAACAATAAAAGCAGAGGTAAAAAGTAAAACCCTCCATCTTCCTAAACTGGACTTGAGGTGCTGCTTGGCTACAAGTGCTTATATTTTTCAATAAACCATAACAACTGTAGCTAAATGGAATTAAATGCCTATTACATACATAATATCTGTATTATGTACTATCAGGTGGAAGATAGGGATGTGATATCCCAGGCAAGTATTGCATTGCTTGAAAACATATAAACCATATAAATGGATGCTACCATAACAGATACCAAAATCTAAAGGTTTCAAAGTTTTATAAATTACACTGAACATTAATAGGTTCTTTATTTGGATGTAAAAAAAAACATTGTTAACACTTGTTAGCAATGAAAAACACTTTTTCATGAACGGCTACTAAATGTGCCAGATCCTAGTTTTTGGATCCTACCTGATAAAGAGGATAAAGCTGCTCAATAACACTGGTGTGCGTACAAAATCTCTTCCATCGAAGCATGTGCAAATATTTACTCTGGACTAGCTCAGTGATTCTGTCTGTAAAAAACTTGAATAAAATAAGAAATAACCAACTCATCACACATTAGTAAACAACAGCAGTTTAACATGATAGGAAACTTAAGCAGTGTACAGATCATCATGAGCATCAGACAATAACACCAAAATAATAGCTAATCAGTCACCAAAGACCACTCTGCTGTTATTATTATTTATAATAATATAAATATACTACACATTTATATTATGAAGGATACTTCCCCTAAGTTGTCCCAGTGGAAAAAACAAACAAACAAACAAACAAACAAACAAAAACCACCACCACCACCAACAAAAAAACAACTATTATTCTGGGAATGAAAAAAAGCACTTAGTACAAGGAAAATGGCAGAATTCCATCCACTGGACCTAGAAATTTGGTCTCCATTTTAACAATGAGAATAAAAATAACCCACAACACAGATATAATAGAACAGAGCAAACGCATCACGGAAATAGAAGAACATTGTTCCAGCCCATCTGATCTGGATGAGATTCCCATTCTTCAAAGAAACAGAGGAACAGGATTTTTTCACATCAGACAAGGAAGTGTTTTAAACTGCAAGCAGTAACGCATTCATGCCTGTCTTCAGGAATACCATTCTTATTTTAAAATCACAGTGCAACCTGCTGGGCTAGGGGAAACCTCCTGGAACTCTGCAGCAAGCAGAAATCCTACCTGGTGAAGAAGCAGAGGCAAGCTTGCTGCTGTGTACTCCCTTTTCCAGCAGCTCTCTAACTCCCTCTGCATGACATCAGCCTGAATAACAAGGGGTTTTGCCTCTGTCACCTGCAAACAGAGCGTGTGTTGAACAGATCTCCTTTTTCAGGACATTACAAAAAGTGGTGAATACAGAAAAATGTTTAGGCTTTGAATTTAATTGGGAGTTGTGACATAAACAAATGTTACAGGCCCAGACTGTTCTACATTCCACAAAACTTATTACTTTTTCTGATTTTAATTTTCAGTTATTACTTGGTAAAGAACAGAGACTTTTTTTAAGCCTGTATATGCTTTAGCTACCTACCTGTAAGACCTTCTTCAGTATTATCTCCCTTTCTTTTCTGAAATAAGTTGCATCCTTTGGAATTGGAACAGAGCTGCAGAGAAAAAAAAAAATGTTCAGCAGAACATATGAGCACATATGTTACATATGAGCTGGCAGAAAGCAAACATTGGTCAGGCCCAACACAACTCAAATGACGAGGTCAACAATAAGCAAGTTTAGTGGTATAAAAGCCTACACTAAAGAAGCATGATTTATTTAATTAGAAGACATTTCTGGCACACTAATTTCTTCCACCTCCATTTTCTTTAGTCGAAGCCTTTAAAAACTCCATCTGGATGCTTGTCAATTCTATGGGCACATTTGACAGCTCACAGCTATGCAGTGGAGTTCCTTGACAAGCATCCTTCATAATTTAGCCAGCTTCTTTCCTAAAATGCCTGCACCACAAGGGGCTGAGAAAAGTTCTGGATGAAAACTGTTTTTTAATTCTCATGCATCAATAGACTTACAGTTATCACATGTTGCAAAAAATTTTATTTAACTGAATAAAAATGAATGCATGTAAATTAAAAACATAGGTGAAAACTGGACCATTAAAAAACTGCTTCTGAATCTTGGCCGAAAGCAATATATGGGAAATGCAACTGGAACACTTCAGAATCCCAATGAGTTTGGACTGGGGGAGATTTTGTGATTATCTAGCACTCCCAGTGCTCTAAGGAAGGACAAGTAAATTTGTTGCTTTCAGATGTTTGTCTACCTTGTTCTTAAAGGCCTCCAATCATGGATGGTTGGCAACCTCCTCATCTAGACATCAGTGTTTAATTAACACTGTATTTGGAAAGTTTGAATTTTAGCCCATGATTTTCTGTCCTATTCATAAATGAAAACAGAAGTTCATTCCCCTTGTCTTTACAGCAATCTCCCACGTGTCTGAAGATTTATAATTCAGAGCGGAGTGGAGACAGAAGTCCATCTGCCTTCCTTTTTGTCTTGAGTGTCGTAGTCAAGCTTTCTTGATGTCTATTTTCCTTCAAATATTCTCCAGGTGGTCTTCAGCTTTCCTGAAGCCAAACCTGGGTGCATAGTCACAGCTTATATCTCATCATGGATGACGAAAGCAAGAGCAGCTGTCTTACTTGCAACCATTCTGTTTAGACATCTCAGCATTATGTTTAAAGCTACTTCCTCTTCATCATAAGAAGGAAATACTTAACATGCCAGGGAGATTTAAAGTTTTGTTTGTGATGCATGATACGAAATGGGATTTAGTTTATACTTTCATATTTTCTTCCATTTCCACTGTAATGCTGGTGTAGACACACAACAAAAAAACTGTTATTCCTGGTTCCCATGTGTGCATTCAGGTCTCTAAATTGAATACTTATTAAGACATGTGACATTTGTATCATGGAGGAAAAAAAAAGAAAAAAGAAAAGAAGAAAAAGAAGAAAAAAAGAGAGAGATACAATGCCTTGCTATAATTTCACTCTATCCATCATGCCCCAGGAAATTATCATTACCTGTATGCCCTGCTCGGTGTTCCCTGGAGTACCCCATTGTCCTCTATTTGTGCCTTCAGCTCTGCCAGCTGTGCTGCTAGTTCTCTTTCCAGCTGCTGGACCTTCTCAGTAGAAGAGATCTGGTATACTTCATCCATTTTGCATATATCCAATTGGCAGACCAAAAGACAAAGCAGTCAAGAAGAGGAAGCTCCGTTCTCAAGAACAAATCACCTGTGAACTCTGGACCTGAAGAATGGTCCATGTAAATAGAATGAATTCCCACTCCTATATATTGTTATATATATGCATATATGAACAATATATAACACATAGCATCTTCATTAAAGAACTGTTTATTCAGCATTTTCTTTAACGAGAAGAATTTTATTCTAATATCTGGAACAGAACTGGGTGGAAGTGTTTTTTTCACATTTTGATTGCTAGCCTGAGGTAAACAGGAGAGAACTGTTCTGGGCCAAAATTTTTCAAGGTCTCCCCTTCACCCCCCATCCCACTAACAAATGATATACCCTCCCTCCTTCACCCCATTTGTTAAGGACACTCCAAAAAGTTTAGGTAATCAAACATGAAATTTGATGTGCCGAATAAAACATTTTACAAGAAAATAATTTAAACTTTTTGCTTTAAGTATTTTCCAAAACAAAAAACACTGACATTCAAAATCTATTTTCTCTGCATTTCTCTCACCTGAAACTACTACTTGAGGTTGAACAGAATATAAGGAGTAAAAGAACTTGCAAGAAATGCCACTTTTTGACAAATGTACTGTCTGCAAATAATCCACTTTTACTAAAGTCACTCAGTTCTAGTGGGAAACACTTGATTTGAGAGAATTTCTAAAGTAGCTGTGTTCTCATCCCAACATCTGGAATAACAGTCATTCTACTCACTTGTCAGTTAGGTACGTAATCACTTAGAAAGCAAAAAAAATAGGAGTTTTTAAGGAAAGAAGCATGTTATTGAAGAAAGATTTGGGTTTTCTTCCTTGGGGGCAAAGGGGAGGAAGAAACAAGTTCATTTATAATCAACCACTAAGCAACAGTCTGTAGCATCTGTTTCTCAATGGTCTGCCGAATCTGTTTGGCAGTTGTGGGCATATAGTTTCTCCCTTTTTCTTACAAAACAAACAAACAAATAAACAAAACCCACTGAAAATATAATAGTTATTGATCCTAGTCACAGGTCTAACTTGACAAACACAGGAGACAGCCAGGAGACTGAATACAGAAGTGTGGGATGTACTTCACTGGGGCTCTTCTTGGTCAATGGTATCCTAAGGTGTTGCACAAATTCTTGACTCTTGTATTGAGGCTGGCCTGGTAATAAGAGCTGCAAACCAAGCAACAAAGGAAGGAATTGGAGAATTCAGATCTCTGAATTTCACACACAAGAGAAGAAGAAAATCAGGTAAAAAAGGACACAATGAAACAACAGGGAACAGGATGACAAAAAGAAGGAAGGGTTATTGTTGACAAAAAAAAAAAAAAGTAAAAGATTTTACTGAATCCAGCCAAGAAACTGGACAAAATCAATGGGAAGCAACCAGTATATTCATACACTACAACAGATGCCTAGGTGAGAATTTGAACTAATGACATAAGACATGAAAGCTGACATGATGAGTAGAATATAAATGAGGAAGAACAGCAATTACACCTTGGCAGCAGGTTAGGAGATGTTTTAGAAAGACTGAATTTATGGCAAAGGTGATGAGATAGTCTGATATTTTAATGAATTGACATTTCAGAATAGTTACCACAAGTTAAAGAGAATCCATTCGCATTAGATTTACTTACTTTGGGGAATGAAGATAAAGATTTTTACTAGATTAGTATGAAAAAAAAAAGTCTGCCATGCTTTACAAATGTCTTCAAACATTGAACCCAAATGATATTCAGACCATTTTAGTAAGTAGTGAGAACATTAGAGAAGAGATCATAACCTGGGTTTGAACGGGAAAAGTAAAAACAGACCTGTATGTGAAGTCCAAAAGGACTAATTTAAGAAATCAACAAAAGTAATTAGGTTTTCAGAAAGGTATGGTATAGAAGATGGAACTAAAGTTGAGTTAGCTGAGGGGAGTGAAGCAGTGAGAATATAAATTACCACTTCTCCAGATAAAGCAAAATTTTTGGCAAAATAGTAAACCTACCCATAAATAAATTCAACTTGCAGAATGAACTTGTCCTAAGCATCAGCAAAATACAATTTTACAGTATGAGAACTGGGAACAAATAGTCCACCTAGTTTTGGATGCAACTCTACAGGTTTGTGAAAAACTTGAAGAGTGAGGTAGTATATAGTAATGATGGAAAGGGCCCCATAAGCCATAAAGGCCTGGTAGTATTCTGCCTCTTCCTCAACCACAGAGCACCGAGACCCTGATGTCCTAGTTTCAGATCAGTGAGACTACTCTTTATGGGAGAGTTACAGTGAAAGTGTTTTCGGGAAGGGGACCCAAACTTAGGCCAGTGCGTGAGAGGTTGGCATGAAAACAGGAGGACAAATGGTTGTATGCAGTGTCACGCACAGGACTCTCAACCCATCAGCAGCCCAAGCAGTACTTCTGTCACCACAAATTTTGAAGAGCTCATCCAGGATTCCTGGAAATCAGAGGAAAGAGCTCCGTGTTCAGCCAGAATTTATCTGACCAAACTCTATGTACAACATAAATATCTTTGTTTAAGCTCAACACCCTGGACTCCCTTTGTAGTCAGTAGAGAGAACCAGGTGTCTGGGATAAAATCCATCTGACCTATTTTAGCTGTTCCCTTAGCGTATGATACATCACACTTTCAGAAATGCTTACTTCTCTCTGCTGACTTAAGAGAAACCAAGGGAGCCACACGGGGAGCCTGTGGAGCTTCAGATGAGCACCAGCCCCACAACCCAAGCGACTTTCCAGAAGCTTCCATAGGCCCCAGCAGCAGACACCGGAGAGGCAGCCTTGCCCACTTCAGTACAGGCACATTGAGCAAAACAGCAAATGCTTCATCAGAAATAAGAGCACATGTTTTATTATCCCCACTTCCTTGTTTTTCTGCTATAAAAATCACCATGTGTTTGTACGGTATTCTTATTCTGGGAACGTCTTTCAGTCCACATAAACATCTGCACTCGGTTACATTAGCCGCTATCCAAATCCCAGCGAGATCCTGCCCTGATATTTTGCTAGGAGTGTTTTTGCCAGCTTCTATTCCCAGAACACACTGGATTTGTAGCTATGTCCAATCTCTAGCTTTGCTGGTTAGAAGATTGTAACACACATTTTCAAACTGAATGCTTTTTGTACTGGGACAAAGTCTTTCCAGCAGGCTGAAGTAACAAGCCATTAATTTGTGCTAGCATATTTCATTAGCTGCAGGAAAGTGAATTATTATTGGATACAATTTGCTGTTCTGTATTTTTAATTATACTGTTTGACCTACATCTTTTGTCCAATTTCCTTAAAGTCGAGCCATAAAATATGACCCTAGATTAAAATATTAACAAAACCTGTTGTCAATGATAATTCTTGCTGTGACAATTTTGCATAACTCAGCATATAAGAGCCAGGATTTTGAGTAAATAAACCAATTAGTCTTTTTTTGGGATCACTGTGTGTTTTTGTCTGCTGCCCTTTATAGCTAGATTCAAAACATTTATAAAAAAGGAATATACAGTTTCATCTGAGAAGACAAACAAGAACATGCAAGACATAAATCAAAACGAGAATCTGTAAAAGAGTAGAGCAAGCATTTACTAAGCCAAAACATACTGTTCTGATAAAAAAGACTGCTCTAAGCACTGTGCTTTCTCCAAATATATGTTTATGGAGACCAAGGCCAGCACTTTTCCAGAACGTTCAGATCCCACTGGAATCTGGATGCCTGATCCTCTTGGGACCCGGACCTTGCCAGCACTTGCACACAAGGTTCACCTCATCACTGCAGTTTCTGCATCATCACTCATTGCTGTGTATCTCTCTGAAGACTTACCTTATGTGGTTGACAATTGCTTCAAACTGTGAATGTGCTAATAAATAAATACATAAGCTGATCTCCTGCCCCTCCCCATCCAGCTGCCTACAGGACCAGTTTTAGCAGTTTTCCCCTTCCCTCCAGCCCCATGCCCCACAGAATGGTAAACTGAGTAGCTTAATTCTGGGCTCTGGGTCCAGATATCCCCTGTCAGCAGGCAGGCACATTTTGAAGCCTGGCTGTTCAGCGCTTTCATCGTTGAAACACTGCCCCATCGGGTACCTGGTTGAGGGCCCCAGAGCTGCTGCCCTCCACCACAGGGAGAGCTCAGGCCCTGCTTCTCCAGCTCCAGCACCAAAATGGCCACCTCTCCCCGGGTTTCTATAGACAACACAAACACCAGGTCATGGCGCAGAAGGAACAGTTGATTGACGTTTGGCTCCCTGCCCGGGCAGGCCCAGCTCTCCCTATAGCAACCCCAAGCTACCGGAGCTGTGATGGCCTCAGGCCCCAGCCGCAAGCCTGGGGTGCTTCTCACTCTCACTCCTTGCCTCCCATTTGGGGCAAAATGCTGCCAATTTTTCTCTCTCAATCCAATGTCTGATTATTTTAATTTTAGAGCTGGACCTCTAGATGAAATATAATGGCTCCTTAGGGCATGACATGGCCCTTCTCACTTGCTCTCTCACATGCACATACAGAGCTTCAGAGGTTATTTAACTACCTCTAGGAATGGTTTATCTTGTGGCAGCAGGACACATACAGTCTGAAAATGTTAATAGCAGAAATACTTATGTTTCTTTTGTCTGCACTGTCAGCAATTCCAGCATCCAGAAACATGTAAGCCTACCTCAGAAATGCTATCTATACCAGGAAAATACTGTATTTAGAAATGTTTAAGTGCTTTTAAGCATACAACGTGCTTTTCTAAGCCAGAGATAATCCATAAGAAAGAAGGAAGTATAGAATGGAGGAAATTCATCCCTAAGTATCAGCTGAACAACCTGATCTCCCATAGTCCTGATAAAAGATGTTTAGGGCATATAAACTTCACCCCCCACCTCAAACCTGCCCCCAAAAGCTCACACACACAACCCCTGTCAAAGACTGTAACAGTTTATTCCAAATTTAAATTAATTGTCTGAAAAATGTCACAATCCTTTCTCTTGCCAGGTGCCAGAGCAAAACAGTAATCTGAAGACCCAACTTTCCATTATGACTATACATCGTAAACTAGCCTTTATTCAAAGCCCTAACAACAGAGCATGCCTCCAGTTTTTATTCTTACCTGTAGAGGTGCTTGAAAAGACCACTGCATTTTCTTCATGCCTGAGATCCGCAGCAGAACATTTATGAAAAATGAAAATGTTTTTTTTTTTCCCCCTACCCCCATTCCCCAGTTTTACAGAGCTATAACCACTGTCTTGGAATGGCAAGCAAACCACCATTCTCCCCCCAAATCTCCCTCCTTGCCATTTCCTTCCCTAGCTGTACTCCTTAACTTCTTCTGTTTCCTTCTCCATGTCCACATTCATTATCACTAGTCCAGACCCTGCAGATGCAGTATCTGCCAGGGGACAAACACATCAGTTTACTGTCTGTTTATGTGAAAACTTCTACTCAGAGGCTCAACGAAAGCCATTTAAGATTGCTTATTCTTCTTCAGAGTTTTAAGTCAGCCACTTCAAACTTGTCAAAACACCTGGATGCTTTATGGGAAGTTACGATGAAACAGCTGGCTTTTAGTAGGTCTGAAGGGTTACACATGCAAATCTGCATAGCTATTTGCTTCCAATCCCTAGCTTTCCCTAATACGAACACTGTCAATAAAGCTATCATCATCATCATCATCATGAGAAGAAGACGTGAGTATATAAATAAGAAACTGTTCCTCTTTTTCTGCCTTGGCTGCAATGATCTGAAGATTCAGATCATGAATCTTCAGTTATTAGGGAAGAGGAAATACACTGGTTTTCTTTGAACAGAAGCACTAGCCCAAGTCATTCTGGAAAAGCAAACTTTAATTATCTTCTTGGTGGGAGGTGGGGGAGAACAGGACACCAAAGATCACATATTATTTTAAGTTTAAAAAGGGTATCAAGTTTTATTTGGCAAGGTAATATGTAAGCATTTCATTAATCCATTAAAACGGCTTATTACAATTCAGTGTAGTGGAATTATAGCTATGCTACATGAAAGTTAATTCTGAGGAGAACAAACTGACATAGTAGTCATTAGACAGTTTAGAATGTAAAATGCTGTATCTATTTTACTTTTAAAAGCTACTTTGTGAAATTCAAAGTTTACTAGCTGTCAGACAACTTCAAAAACTTTTAACACAGTAAACTTTAGAACTATTGTTCCCACATAATATCGTCTTTTTTCAGTGTCGACTGAAGCTTCTGCACATTTTTTAGCAGCTGAAGGGAGCTTCTGCTTTTCTGCCCAGCACAAGATTTGGACATGCCTTCCCTGACAGTGACTGTAATCTCCTTTGCTTCCTTTTGGTTACCATATTTTAGTTTGACATGAGCTGCCTCCTGCTTCAATTTCTGAGTCTTTCGCTTTAATTTCTGCACCTAGGAAGAAAGATCACTAATTAGAATGTTACATACTTGGAAAAACTACTGCTGTATAGCTTACCAAATTTCTACCAAACTCCAAACTAAAGATGTCTAATGGACCTTTAAAAATAGTTAAAACCTACTAATCTTGCATACAGTTGTCTTGCTGAAACTGAAACTTTTACAGAAAACTGACCTCGCCCACACAGAAAGCATTACAGAAAACTGACCTCACCCACACTCAGTACACTGTTGAACCCCATCACTCCCTAAAGTAAAAATGCATGTGCTTGAGAGAGAGAGCCTGAATATCATCTGTTACCAATTATACATACAATGGTCTTTTCCCATTTCAGATTGTACTACCCTAACAACAACAACAAAAAAGCTATAAAGTCTATATGTTTTATTACTGATTACTATATCTAAGCAGCTTACTTTGAAACCTCACAACAAAATCAAGAAACAGAATAAATATGGTTGATTGCTACAGAATGTTTTTAAATGTCAGATAAGAAGTCTTGACTTGCATTTGGCATGAAAAGGTCACTCCTAAAGATAAAATTAGGCTGGAAACATTCCATATGCCAATTCAGGCTTTAAGTCCATTTCTAAAAATAATTAATTTTAATTGCATTCTAGAGCATATTAATAACTGTAAAACACAGAGATGGCTACAATATTTTTAGCACGACAGGTTCTAAATGCAGAAATATGTACCAGAAATATTAAAATTGGTTTGTGCAAAATACAAATAGAAATGTCCGTGTGTGAAAGCACCAAAAAAACAACAACATAGGCCAAGGGTTACAGGAGTGGCCTGTATTGATAACCAGGGCAAGATGGACAGTAATCAAACAAACATGAAAAATGTGCTATTTATTTACATCATGACCATAAGGCGTGTGCTTTGATAAGGCCATACCACAGCACAGATGACTTGCCAGCAGAAGATCTGCACTCTGATAACACACAAGGATGACAACAAGGTTGCACAACATCATATGTGCCATTCCTCTTCCCATCATCCCAAAATGAAGGCAGACCGTAGCCATAAAGATATGCAACATGAAGAAGCAAAGGTGCAGTTGTTGTCCATTGTCTAAGGTTCATAAAGTCAGCAAGATTCTGAGGCAAAGAATAGCACCGTAATTGTTGGCTCCTCAAGAATTTAAGATATTTATCCAAAAAACAGTAGACATTGCCAAAAGACACAGTGAGGACTCAACAGTTGGTGTCTTTTGTCTATGTTGCTCACATGCAACCCTGACAAGACTGCTTTGACCTTTGTCTTTGTCCTTGTAAGTATGTGGACAATAGAAGGTTTAAGTGAGTAAAATCTATCAAAGAATGAATGTGAGTGAAGTTGGTTACACTGAAATGAAATAACATTTTCCCCTTCCTTAAGGTCACACACTGAGTTCTGTTCTGTTTCTTATGTAAGTAAAGCTCCTAGATGAGCCTATTTATCCTGCAAAATAAGGTGAAAGATCAGAAAAATATATGACAGAATTGCAGGTTCCATTTTTTATTGTGTTCCAAACCAAATTGCTACAAGGGGGCTAAGTAGCTCATCTACAGAAGTGTGATTTTATATGGGCATGTATGAAAGCTGTTATTTATGGCTCTAAAACAAATA
This sequence comes from Anseranas semipalmata, assembly GCA_013399115.1. NCBI lineage: Eukaryota > Metazoa > Chordata > Aves > Anseriformes > Anseranatidae > Anseranas > Anseranas semipalmata. The sequence goes on along the minus strand of VXAA01007167.1, from coordinate 987,865 downwards.
CTGTCAGAATGTGTACAGGTTGGGGGTTAAACAAAACTAAAAGTCTTGTCCAGCTATGATTTCTGAGAAGTTGCAGTCAATAAACTATTTGCTTAATAAAAAACTTCAATATGTCAGTCATATACAAGGCATTTAAGCCAGTCTGTGCAGGAATTATACCTTCTATTTTCTCATTCCCCTGAGGGACAGGGCACAAAGGAATGAACTCTTAAGAGTGTGTCTTAACACAGTGAGCAGAAGTGACAGACTGAGCAACCCAGCTCTGTATTGCAGAACTACCACAGGACAGGTAGTTTTCTCACTGGCATACATACCTAGCTGCCAGCTCTAAGTACCTTATTTTGAACAGAAGGAGGAATTGGAGGTACAAGAACATTGAGCTAGCAACCTAATTTTGATCACCCATATTGGAACATCCTGGCTTAAGCATTCCACTGACATTCCAGTTAATGACAACAGGAGGCAGAATCGTGGCAGCCATTTAACTATAGTGTGACTGGCTGGACATTTTACGTCTTTTTCTTACGCTAGTCTGGTGCTTTTTCAGCTTGGATATTTGCTCTCCTTTAACGTCCATTTGTTTTGCAAGGCAACTCAGCTTCTGTTCTAAATCTTCACGAACTTTGGAGTCCTGAGTTTCCTGTATCTGCTTCAGAAGTTCTTGATGTTCACTGTTAAAGACAAAAATGGCACAGTAAGTATTCATGATATAGCCTCTAGGATTTCCTCCAATACTTTCAGTGTATTGCATGAGATGCTAGCTGTTTTGTACAGAGTATAGCAATTTAGCATTATTTACCCCCTTACACACTACACATTAATCTGGAATATATTCACCCTAGGAAAGATTTTTTTTTTCACGGGGTCTAATTTTCTCATTTCAAATTTGTAGCTGATGTGCATCTTATTCCTCCCCCTTAGCCACAATCATAACAACTACATGTGTAAAAGTGTGCAAAATGAGAATTTGGAAAGTGAACAGAGGACAACAGCAGCTATGAAGTACTGTATTTTCACCTCTTGCCCAATTTAGGGCAGACTTTGAAGGCTTAGTGCAATACAGGAAATTAGTACTTAAATTAGTAACTTAAATTAGTAATTTAAGTTAGTTTTTCTGATAGATTGTTCAAATGGAAATACTGCACTCAAAAAGATTAGCAGCAAGGTCCTTAACTAAAAGGAATGGTGTAGATCTGCTTGGTACCTAGAAATCTGAACAAATCAAAAGCAGAGACTCTCTGTTTGACAAGTAATCTCTTTCCAAAGGTCAAAGCTTCTTTTCTGACTTCTGAGTAACTGTTGATTCTTGACAATTTAATTGAAGCAACTGGTTGTTGCTATAAAGAAAAATGTCCCTGTCTTTTAATTACTATGATTAGACCAACCAGTGCTTTTTGAAGAAGAGATTGGTTGCCAGTTTAAATTTTGCCACATCAAGGATTTCAAACCAGTGTCAACATCCCAACTGGTTTAACCAACACGTCCTCCTCTGTTCAAACCACAGCTAGTCACGTTGACATGTCTACTATGACCAGCTGCATAGCTTTAGCCCACAATTCTACAAGCTTGTGTTAATGGGAAGATGCCTAAGAACACGACTTGTAATCCACACTTACTTGCATGGCTAGAATGCTACATACACTCCCATCTAGAGCATTAGCTTCTCCCACACCCTGCCCCTTTTCTGGCAGGAAAGTGTGCCTCTTTTCACATCCCCCTTACAGGACTGGCAAGTTCTCCTGCTATCAGCAAGGAATGAGAATGAACCCCAGACTGTCTCAGCACAAAGATGCATCAGGTATGCACATATGGAAAGAACACAGAAAGAGTGAGGACAAAGTAACACAGACTAGACTTGTGACAAGACTATTCCTACCACAGCTATACTAACCTGTTCTACTACCCAGACTGACTCCATGCTACAGGCTTACTCAATATTAATACTACCTTTGCAGCATTCTCCAGGAGAACATTCTTGGTATACTTTGGAGATCTTAGAGTATATTTAAAATTTCTAAAAATCACAGGCCTGAAAGATTTTTCATTTGCTGCAGTTGTTATTTAAGTAGCAGCACAGTTAAGTACAGGAGAAGAAACCCATCTGAAGAGTATGTTGCTTGCTTACAACATCAGTTAAATATCAGGACAAGAAGAAATTTTTGAATGAGAAAAACCTTACCAGTCAGGCCTGCTCAGACCATCTCCCAACTAGTCCTACACTTAAAAGAGGCTAGGTTTGAGTATAGCACACCCATAGCTTCACAGGGCTAACTGCTGAAGTCACTTGTAACACCAGGGATGAGTACTTACAAGCTCATTTGGCTCAGCTCATCTTGTATGGCCAACAGAAGGTCAGAAAGACTTCTAGTGACAGTAGATGATGTAGAACACGAGGATACAGATTTTGAAAGAGCAGCTTGTCCTGAAATCGTAGATGTAGCTCCATCTTGTCTTTGTGATGAGATACGTGGACTGCGATGTTTCATAATATGCAACACACTTTGTACGTTTGCACTAACAGAATGGCTGGAGCTGACAGACTTAAAGCAGAATTAGTAAGTGGTTTACAAAAGTGATTAACAATTACGGTAAAGAGACTTACTAAAATGGTAGATGCCAATTTAGTGAGAACGTTTGGTTTCACTCACCTTCCCAGCCACAAAAGGTAGTACGCCTGCCTTTACATAAAATTGTGAAAGGTGTGTTTTCTTCATTGCAGGATTTTTCTGCCATAAGATAGACAGAAAAAGTAAGACGAGATTCTAATGGGCTGATCCAACTTCTTCTTCCTTTTTTTTTTATTTGAATAAGTAGAATTCAAATAAACAAGCAGTGAAATGCATCATCTCGGTTTCCCTCTTGTTTAAAAAAAAAAAATTCCTTCCTGTATGTGGAAGGAGTAGGATTTTCCAACGATAACAAACGAGATAAGTAAATTAGCTTCAGATAACTTGACAATTTGCAGATAGTTTGACAATTAGATTGACATTAGAGAAATCGAGCGTTGCTTACTTAAGTTTGCAAAACCAGAGTTGCAAAATTTTGACTGACCTGTAACATGTTTTGCAAGATTCTCTTGGTTTCAGCAATCCCCCCACAACATGCCATCTTAGGATGGCCTACTTAAAATTGCTTTGGAAGCTAATTTTGCCAGATAAACTGAAAAGCAGCTAAGACAGGACATGGAGGATGGCAGTAAGACTGTAAGAGAGGTTATTGTCATACTGGTATGGGAAAGTTTTCCAGTGAGATGCTACCAGCCCTATCCCAGTTTTAATTACCAAAAGGAAAAAAAAAAAAAAAAAAAAAGAGGTATTCAGCACTGTTCTTCACTTTGGAAATGGAATAAAGTGGAGCAGACAAATCAAGTGGCTCTTACATCACCATTTTTCACAAATTCCAATCTCTGTGTGAGTCGGATGCTATCAGCAACACTATGCTAATGAAAAACTTTCACGTTACCTTCTTATTTTTTGTTTTCTTCCTGTTTTTCTTTTTAGGTTCATTTTCAGATGATACTGAAGACATCAAAATTCTGTTTATCTCAAATCCTGTTTGAAGCTGTGTGAATAAGCAAAAAAGAAAGCAACTATTTAATGTAATATTAGAAGTCTGAAATCACATGGTCTAATTAATTCCCTCTTTCATGCATGAATGAGAGACAATTAAGAGCACTATTAACTGTTCTGCTTGGAAGGCATTAACTATGCTTAAAAACTGCACAGATTACTAGGATGGCATGGCATCACACATATATCACAGCTCTGTTTTACCAGTTCCCATTTTCATATCCAGCTGCAGCAGGTGTACTTTTCCACTATGACATCCAGTAACTGAGATAAATTCTTTTGCTTGCTGGGGATCTGATCATAAAATCCAAAGAATATGAACATTTGGATCTCACAACCAGGGGGCAGACAGAACTGAGCCCATCTGTGTAACACAGAGGTCAAGCCTGCTGGACAATCCACGGATTGCTCTGTAGTTCAAAGTTGATATAAAGGCTCATGATAAACAGGATAATAGCCATTCCCAATCAAACACAGGACAAGAACTTTGTTTTGGCATGTATAACAGTTCCGGCTAAACAATGCTGGAGGTTCATCACTAAAGTGAGATTATTCTGATTTTTCTGTCATCAAAAGGAAGCTGAACCAGCTATGCCACACCCTGTGTTTCCCAACAGACCTAAACTGATCCTACAGTGAACCAAGGAGGGACTAATACTAGTTTAAGACTCAATTTACTTCACTTAAGTCCTTTCTTGAGCAAATGTTTATACTACTGCTAAGGTCAGATTATCTGCTCTGGGAAAGTCATTCTTACTATGTTACTCAGAAGATAAAATCTCCACACTAGGCTTTCTGCTCTGCAGCAACAAGAACAGTTTAATAAAGAAACCCCCAAAACTGCAAGTTGTCAACTGTGCCATCCTGCTGTATTCTGGAGGTGAACAGATATCTGGGCTACAATCTGCATGTTAATTCAAGGTTCCTGGACTGATGAAAGCCAACTGACCTTGGAAGAGGTATAAAATTGACTGCAGTGAGGAACTAATTTAAGCTGTTGGCTTTGCTTATGGCTGCATTCTTTCAAAATTGTTCTTCAGCTCTGCACCCACTCTTCAGGGAACTGCCACCACAAACAGCTCTGTCAAAATGGCTGCTACCCCTCAGTGAAGTGAGGTTTAGAATACCCGAAGCTATTTTGCCCCTTTATCAAAAGATCACCGTGTTTCTTTGATTTTGCTCTCTTTGGCAAATATTCCTGTCAGATGGGTGGTGGCCCAACGAACTGACTGTGACTTCACAGAACAATGTGAATGTGAAATTCAAACTCGCACTTAATAAACAATGTAACAGTATTACTGGTTAAAGACTTTTCCAAAGGAAAAAAAACAGTACATTTGATCTCAGCAAATCTTAACAAAAAAGAGGAATACAAAGAGAACAACCAACCTTATTCAAGGTATAAGGTTTCTTACATGACCACTTTCTAGTTAAGGTTATCTGATTTTGATTTTTCTGAGTTGCATTTTCTCTAGAAATTCATTCTCTATGCAGATCACTGATAGCAGTTTTAAGGCTGATGAACTCTATCATTAACACAAAACCAAGCAGAATCTTTTTGATCAAGGCAAGCTTTTTCCTATGTAATTTATAACTAGTCTACTTAGTACTCCAGGAGTTCTTCCAAGAGTTAGCACTCTAAGAGTTAAACATGTGGAGTTTAAATTTAATAAAAAAGGTATTTTGGACAGAGAGAATAGCTTCCTTCAGTAATAAAAAAGGAGATAAAGTAAAACCGTTTCAGTCTACCTGAGCCGCTTTGTCTTGTATTAGCTTGTGCTGATGCTCTTCTTTACAAAGCTTTTCTTCTAAGTGTTTGATTTTGTCCTGAATTTGAAGGCAAGAATGATTAGTCACACTTCAGTTTGCCACGCTGAATCAGAAATTTGAAGTAGTTTGCAATTGTAATCTGGGATAAAGCAGGACTGTAGGAATTTTTAAGGCCCAGAATGAAAAAAAAAAACAATTTATGCAAATGAAGGCAAGGTAGCCAAGCATTCAGTCAGGTATGTTTTATGATCTTAGCTTTAGCAGAGGAAACTTTTGCAAAACTTTACACTATTAACAGTATCAAATGAATAACTTTCAGACTAATTCCATGCTTGCTTACCTCCGCAATTCTCTGAGTAGCAGTAAGTTTAAGACACTCTTTTTCTAGTACTTCAAGTTTTTCAAGTTTTGCATGCAGTTCCACCTGGTTCTGATCTTTCTCATTCTGAAGCTGGGTCTGGAAAACGTAAGCAAGAGTGAAGTTGGCAGTTGACTGAAATTATTTCAGACACCAAAAAAACAAACACACTACAGTAAAGGTGTTTAGTTTAAATTTAATATTTTTTTAATTGCAAAGCGATGAAAAATACCAGGCAGACAAAGAAGACTTAAAGTTTCCAGCAGTCTTTTTGTCTACCAAATATGCAAGTATTAGCATGGCATTGCTCATTAGGAGTTCCACCTAGGGAGTCTTTTCATACAATTCATTGAATGGTGTCAACAGCCAGTCAGACAGTAAATTGCTTCTGTTTGCTATCACCCTGAGCAAAGCTGAGGAAGAATGATGTTCAGCTCTTACACATTTTTATTTTTTATTTTTTACTATATTACTACTTTGTTAATATGTTAAAAGGCTTCACCTGTTGTTCTAAAAACATTTTATTTTCCAGTTCCGCACTGGAAACCATTTTCCTCATGTAATCCAGCTGTTTCTCCAGCAGGGAGCAGCGGGATTGTGCTGCATTTAACTGCACACTTATATCTACAGAGAGAAGGAAAGACGTTCAGTACAGCAATGGGAGTTATACATTTAGCCAGCCTGTCATCTCTTCGAGGAATTCTCTATCTCCAAAAGAGGCAAAAAAAGTTTTGTTAGTCTGAACAAGTCATGTGGTTAAAATGTATTTTATATATGACATGAGAATCAAGATGCTTTTCCAGAGCTAGTCCCTAATATGAATTCCAAAGGTGTGAGCACAGCTGTTACTTTGATTTATATCAGTAGATATCTAACCAGAATCTAGTTTCTTCCTTTCTACTCACTCTTCTCAAGTTAGCAGTGTTATACAAGTAAGCAGATGCTTGCTTATTGTATGAGTTAAATACACCACCTGAAATCTGCTTATTCTTTAAAACAGCTTATGGGTTATGCAATACTTGGTTAATATATGTAAAAATATGATCTAAACTTGATCTGCAATTATCAGGCTTCTACCTCTTCCCAGTTCTGAAGCAAAAAAAAGAAAGGGGGGGTTGCATTAATTAGCTGTTTGTCAAAACAAACACTCCCTGGATTATGCAGTCTTTGAGTTGCTGTGGCTACACCTTATCACTCAGAGAAATACCTTTCCTCTGTTGCATCAGTTCTTGATGTGCTGTGTCTTTTTTGTAGGAATCATGCTCTAAGGCCTTCTTATATTGAGCAGCTGCTATGGAGAGGCTGCACAGATTATCTTCAGCCTGTGACCTCTCCAGCTCTAGACGGTGGATCTTTTCTTGAAGAGTTCTCAGGGCTGCCACCACAGCTAGCGAACAATGCAACAGTTATACTTTAAGATCTTATGACAGTTCTTCTTCTTATTTTTATAAAACACTTCAAACAGGAAAATACTACCTAGATTTTCTTTCTAGGATCACCTCTAAAATGAATGACATTCCCTAACAGTACAATAACACACTCAGAATCTAGGAGTATCTAGATATCTAGGAGAAAATAAACATGTTTACTGCATAAGTGAGGTATAAAGCACAGGTCCTATGAGCAAAGCTATTTTCACTCCAAATGTTAGCAAGCACAAAGAAATCACGGCAAATTCAATACAGCAAACCCTGGCACTTAGAACTATTAGCATCTGTTTACAGAGAAGCAGGGAATACATGTTTCCAAGTTAGGTCTCAAGTTTTGGTGTAATGCAACTAGTGTGGACAGATAAAAAAGGACACTGGACAGGGGGAAAAAATCAGACACAAAGGGACATTTTAGAAGAGGATGCATTTTAAAAACTTTAATGTTTCAAAAGGTAATGATTCAACTACCTCGTTTCTTGTATTCAACAGCTTTTTAAAAACATAGAAACAAATCTGCAAGATTTTGCTTTTAGCCTCAAATCAATACAAGAGTCAAAATTATGCCAAAAATAAAATCAGAGTTCCAACTTCAAGGAAAAGTTTACTAGCTCTCCAAAAAGCATAGATACCTTTGGAAGTTGAAGACATTCTGTAACAAGTTCAGCTTCTTTTCTGACATTTCATAAGCCTTAATATTTTCCTTATACCAATTTGCTTGGTAGAGGAATATCCAGCAAATATCGCTAGCTCTATAACAACTTTAATCAGCTTCCCATAGCCTCATTAGAATAAATAAATAAGTAAAAAACAGATAACAGAGAGCAGAAAGATGAAGTGGGACCACTTCTTCCATCTTTCTATTGGCATACCAAACATTTCCTTATTAAAACATTTAGCTGCATAATATTAAACTGAACATTTTAATCCAAAAAGCCCAAACTCTGTATGACAGAAGATTATTACATAAGTCACAGATTCCTCTTATGGGCAAGCCACAAAATAAAGAACAATGATGACACGCACACAGGCTATGTCTGTACAATACTGCAAAATTGTCCGTGACATTAAATCCAAGTATGGTACACTTGTGATTCACTGAGCTCTCTGGACATGCTAAGCCCCCAAGCACTTGTCCTTTGAGCTCTGGAGAGTAATCACTGATTAAGACACAAGACAATCATAATGGACCCATATTTCACACAGACAAATATGCTAATAACTTTCCTGAGAGTCTGTTTTATTCATAAGTTCTCCAAATAAATCATACCACACAAAAAAGCTTAGAAGAAGTAATTTTAAGCTAGTGAGAGTTGAATAGCACTGCATAAAGCCAATTTCAAGTCAGAGCACCATATCTTTTTTTGCTGGATTTAAAGCATGAACTGCTTCTGTTGAGTTTGAAGTACTCTCCTTTGCTTTTAGAGGAAGTCTGACGATATTTAAGTTAAACAATTTTCAAAGCCAAAGTTTATAAGGATGTTAGAAGACTTGCAGCAGTTTCCATTCCAGATGTATGACTTCAGGGAGACTACTCCCTCAGGACACATACACATCCTGTCTCACTGTCAGTCTGATAATTGTAGCAAGTCATTGAACTGAGTAAAACATAATGGGGAGTTTGCTCAAGAGATTTCACAAGGAACAATTTAAAAGTCCACTTTAAAGACATATTTTGGCTTTACCTTGGTTATTGGGGATAGAAGGCCCATCACCGCCAACAGCTGCCAAATTCTTTGATTCTGTATAAGCAAAGGGTGCAGGAATCATTTTATCTCGTGGCTGAAGAAAACTTCCTATGAAGCCGTCCTTTGATTCAGAATCCATAGCCTGCAAAAAGAGAGCTATATAATGACATTAGCTTTTTAATGAACTACATAACAAGGCATAACACTGGGCAGTCCCTGGTTCTGTTTATATCAAGACAGATCATTTGCACCAAAATAATAATTAAAAAAGCCACATGCACCCAGAGGTATTGTGTATCTTAATGCAATTCCAAAACAAGATCTTTTGTAACACTAAAGATTGCTCTCCTCAACCAGCCAAAGTTTTCTAAGATTTTTCTTGGTGCTTTCTAATAACTTATTTCTGGCCTTTTAAAAGCCAAGGATTAACAACATTTTTATAGTATCTATTTCACAGACTTCAGTGTCTGCCTCTCAGTGTTCTCTGCAGAGTGAGCATTCCAAGTTTTACAACCTGTTTTCATTTGCAGCCTCCTTAGTGCTCTATAACAGATTTTTTTTTGCATATGGCTTTATTACATAATAAAGACATGGTTCTCAACATTTAGCATTGAGATAACAAAAGGATATTGAACATGCAATATTCCCATGTTTACTACCAGCCTTCTCCCCGTTATTAAACCTAATAAAGTCCTGTTTCTCCGCTCCCTTTCTGCTCCACCAGTTCACATTCTATAATTTATCAGAAGCACATTTAACACTCTATTCTCTATCAAACATTGATTTTCCTCGATATTCAAGACATGGACAAGGAAACTTGCAGAAAGTGCTTTAGTCCAATACAATCTCTAGGAAAGCAGACACTTAGAGATCAGTCTATATGTACTCTGCAACAAGTCATTCAAGCCTCATTTTGTTGTTTACATTGGGAATGCTACAACAACCAAGCCAAGTCTATAGGTCATATGAAGGAGGGCTATAGGTCATCTGAAAGGAAAAGGTGGAAAAGAAAGTAACATTAAAGGCCTCTTTAATAAGTTTGGACTTACTGATACTGTAAAAATAAGCTTTTTCACTGTATTCTTTGCTCTTCTACTCATTTACTAGTTCTACTTAGGAACAGTAGAGACAATTCCAATGTCGCACAAATGCTTTCCTCAAAAATACAAACTTTGTTCCACTTTAATACGTGTCCTATCAACTCATGCATCTAAAGTTGAAAGAGTCATTCACTTCTGAGAGTTGCTACCAGGTTTTGCTAGTCATTGGAAATGTAAACACAATACCGAGAGAGGGAAGATGAAGCAAGTTTTAAGTACACCACAGCTACCTAGCAAACTAGTACCTAGCACTTCACTTGATACAGTTTAAGAAATGAAGATTATATACAGCTTCAGTTGCTAGAAAAACAGCTTATGTGAAGGTTCAGTGATACAACAACTATGCTACCACTCAAGTTTAAAACACAGGGCAAATTGTTCTGATGCAGCAGCAGCAGCGGTGGCACACAGTGCTGCCTGCCCTAGGACACGGCTTGGTGGGCTGCTCCTTGCGAGAGCCCCATTGAGCAGGGTTCCTGCTCGGGCAGAGCTATTTACAAGCACTAATTCCCAAGAAGGTAACAAAAAGGACGTATCTAGTAACAGCAGGAAGAAATCCTAACCAAAACTGGAAAATGATGACAAAGCACACCCTACAAAAATTCGTTCATGCAGGGTGGGGAAGAAAGTTTTCAATGAAGGAACAGGTTTCCAGGAACAGCTCTTCCAGCGCTGTTTCAGAGGCCGTATAAAATAGAAAAAAATCAGCATCCGTCCTCACCGCCTCTTCAAGATACACACGAAACTGAAGGTACGTGGAAATACTTTCTTCCTCCTCCAAGCTGTCATCACAGAGATGTTGACATCAGCAACTGTTCGCCAGGGCTTGCTTGACTTCGGGCCTCCCAGACACTGCTGAATTTATGCCCTAACACCCCCAGGGCAGATCCCGCAGCTCAGGGTGGCCCCCCCCGGCACTGGCATGGCCTCCCTGGCACTGACATGGCCCACCCTTGGCCACCTGGGCCTGGGAGGTAGCGCTGCCCGCAGCTACCCTTGCACCACAGGCCCTTTCCGGAGAGTTCCCAGGGGGCCCTGCCGCCATCTTGGGGTGTCCTGCCACCATCTTGGGGTGCCAGCTGGCTGCACCAAGCCCAGGAGGCTGGCTCCTGGGGCTGGGTCGGCAGGGAGGCACGCCACCCTGGCCGGTGAGAGGTCCCACCTGGTGGCCCTGCTGGGTGTACAGCACGTACAAGCTGTTTGTGGGCCTCCACAGCTCCGTCCTGGAGGACCGGGAAACACTGCATGGGAACACCCAACTCTAACAGATGGGAAAACCCTGCAGCCACAGGGAGGTCAGGGCCAAGACAGGAGAAGCTACAGGCCTGGCATGGCATGGGGCATCGGCATGGTATTTCACAAAGTACCTGGCATGGCACAGCATGATATTCCTCAAAGTACAAAATAAGCGAGACTTACCCATTTTTTCTGTTGCTTCTCAACTCCTACACATTGGTGATGAAAAAGGCTAACAAAAAATGGTCCATAAAAATATGCATATACACACACATAACAAACTTCCTGCCGCTGCTATTAACAGTGGAACACAATTTGGAAACTGAAGTGTAAGGTCGTTTTTGCCAACGCCATCTAACCCTTCCCTTCAGCAGTTAGCACAACTGGAGGCTTGCTTTTCCGTGAGTTGCTCTCCTCCAGCGGAAGGAACCCCACTTTCTTGCATGTCTGCAGCTGCTACAAATCAATTAGTTTCCTTATTGCCTTCACATAAACAAGTTCGGCTGTTTCCAAGGAGATGGGTATACAGACGGTTGTAGGAAGGGCAGTGATCCGAAGCAAATAACAAATAAAAGAGGGAGGGAATAAAGCACCAGAAAATTTGAGAAATCCTTGTCAAGCTCAGTAACACAAAGGTGTGTGGGGGGGGGCTATTTGGGAGAAAGGGAAGAAAAACACCCTTTAGTTTGGCAGGTGAAGCAGGAGGAAAGTGAAAGAGAGGAAGCCACTTCACCAGCCCAGTGATGGTGATCTAGCTAATCCCATGTGGGCTTCAGCACGCACACCCACCATTTTACCAGCACAGCAGAGGGTAATATGCGCCCTGGAGCAGCACAGGCAGCGAGAGCTCCCCAAGCTTCTTGTAAGAGCAGAGGCTCAGGGATGGGTGTGAAGGAAGGTAACACTTCACAACCAAGACACTGATGTTTGCAGAACCCCTGCTGTGGACATAGCTATGGATGCCTTGTTTTACCACAGCTTCTCAGACACAGAGGCTAAAATAGGCTGAGGGAACGGTTGCTATAGCGTTTGGAGGCTCTGCCAACTCAGTTATTTCAGTAGAGGTGCTCTGGTGTAGAGGAGTCCTTTAATATCTTAGGAGGTAAATATAGTTTATAATAACCAACCCACACAGGAGCAGTATCTACAATGCTGCAGGCCTCAGATGAGGACATGGGCCAGGAAACGACCAAGTCACTCTACACCAACAAGACAGCATCAAACATCCTGATCATTTTCAGCCCACTGGACCAAGAAACCTGTCAGAAAATAATTAAGTACTCAAAACATGTTTGGATATCAACTGTCCTACCATCAACTTTTTCCCCAGGAGTATTTAAGTTTCTATAAGGCCATCACAGGCAAGCTTAACTGACTGCTATTTAATGCCATGCTACCATGGGTGCACATACATAGCCCTAGAGAGGTGCTTTAAAGCAGATACTGCTCCCTGAATGGTAATGTTCATGCTAGTGTACCTCTACGGGGCCTAGGAGGATTCAGCACTTGAACAACACCAGTTAAAGCAGCCAAACCACCACTGTTTAGACAAGCTCTCCTTGCTGGGGAAATCAGTGCACCAGCTGGAGTTTGGGGATCAACCAAGGGAGAAGTGTGCGCATTAAACAGAGGCTGACAAAAGACCCAGGTTGAGGCTCCATGGCCCCAGCAGCAGAGCCTAGGGGGGAAGCACTTATGGCTGCAGTTCGCATTGCGACTCACCTTTTGGTTTTTAACTGGAACTGACACAGCCCGTTTTGGTGGCTGCAGCAATGATGCTCAGGTGCCCACTGTTATTTTACACAGAAAAATGCAAAATAGGTGATTCATACGTAACCAGCATCAAGCATGGGGCAATTCAGTGCTGCCCACAGGCTTCCCATTAACTTTCAGCCTGGCATAGCCACCTGTGTTGTCTCCAAGCCAAAGCTGGCCTGATCTGTGAGGCTTTTTGGCATAGCAAATTAGCTCTGCGGTAGCACTGCACTGATGCAATTGCACCAGCTACCTCCTACCTTGCTGCAGCAGAGCTGTTTCCCCTGTGCAGGACCACTTCTAGCTCTTGGTCACTGCCACACGCAGGCCAGGAGTGAGCTTGCACAAAGGCTGTTGGAGGGTGATCCTGTCCTTAGGTCCATATACATCCATATGTGACTTTCATACCTCAGAAGAGGGCAAGCAAGCTGGAGTTTGTTACTTAAGGCAAACAGAATTTCCCATTTCATTGTGGTCACGTAAGTACTGATATGATTTATCATTACACTATTTATATTTATTTTTGCTGACTATGGCCTGCACTGAGTGCCAGAGTACTGGATTAGGCTGCTGTATAAATCAATTGGAATTTTAGCTACTGCTGTCTAGCCCAAGTAAGCATGTGAACAGTGAGGACCTACGGAACATCAATGAAATCCTAAATGTTACAGGAAGACCAGTCATGACTTTCTTCTTCTCCTTCTCCCCTTTCTTCTCCTCTACTGTTAATCACACCATTAAAAAATTTTCAAAAAAATTTCATCTGAAGCCCGAATGTTTTGCCACAAATACAATTATGTCACATACTGCAAAGCAGCATATGGAAAAGCTTTTTAGGAGTGAATTATAACAGGTCCAGGGAATAATGCTGGCCTAACAGTTTCCCAAAAGATATACATTGAAGGAATACTGTGGCAATGTAAGGGGTGCTTCCACTAAGTTCTCCAGTGTTTGCTGTCTTAGAGAGGTCCTGGCTTATTCAGATTGCTGTGAGGCCAACCTTTTAGAACTAAAGAAAAGAGATGTTGTCAGAACAGTTTTAAAGAGGAAAAGGAAAAATCAGATCAAAGCATTATTCAGAAAGAAATACAAAGATATCTATCTTCTAACCTGACGCACTGGGCATAGTATTTTTTTCTTAACTGAAAACAAAGTCTCAGATGAATTGAGGAATGATTCACTGTTTATCTGATATTTTATAAGAGAAATTCTAAAAAATTGCCCTTACACAGGCTATACCAAGAAATTCCCAGAATGCTGGCTGCTGCCTTGTCTATTTGAGCCAAGTATTGCTGGCAAAAGGTTTTGTTAGAGGCCATTTTCATGACACAATCCAAATCGGTCTATTTTTTTCCCCTTTCACTTTCCTTCAAGTACCAGGAAAAAGCTTGATCAGCTGTACTGGCTGTGCTGCAATGCTCTTTTAGCCTCATTCCCGACAGACAAAGAACAGCCTTTCCACTGACCAAAATAAATAAATAAACTTGCAGGCAAACTGCATTGTTGTTTTGGGAACACCCGGTCTCTAGCATCCTGACACAGCCACTTTAATCAGCTTGAAACATACGACCTTGCTCAGGCTATATCTAAGGAACTGGTACTCATGTGCCGTCTTTGATCTAAATGGCTTAGAAATGCAATGGTGACAGCTGCAAAACTAATAGGAAGGGAAAGCTAACTGAATCAATAAACCATTTCAACATGTTTTTAAGTTCACTTGAGCCCCACTTTAAATGAGTTTAGAACAAATGACGAAAATTTGTTACAACAGTTAAAGAACTTGGTGGCAGTGGGGAGTTTTTTGAAAAGCTGACACAGGCAAATCCATGGGAGTTGTTGTATTCTTTTGTTTGTGAGATAGAAACAGACAGTCTCAGAACTGGATATATAAAGGCTTAGTGCCCAGTTTCTTCTTTGACACTGCTGTACCAAAACCTATTCATTCCTAAATTTCAAGTCTCACGCAGAACTTTCATACCATCAGTTTTTCAGTCTTGGAAGAAAAGGAAAATAAATTACATTCTGTGTTTTCTCATGACACTGTGTACTGTAAAGTATGGTAAAACCTGGTATTTTAATGAACAAAAATTCTTAAGCCTTTTATTCATTGTGTAAGTCCTTCTAAATATTCATACCAATATTTCTCCTGTTCCTGTTTGCTCGAGATAAAAGATAGAGAACAAAAAAGAGGAATAAAGAAAATGGAGTGAGTTACACAAGTATTCTGGGCAAAGAAATAACAAGGTGGAGAAAAAAACAGAGAGTTTTTGAGACCTTTATTTCTAGGAAAGAATTCTAACCTGACAGTGTATGAAGCAATCTTGGGTCATAATGTCATAATGAGTTTTGCTGTTCTCTTCAAAGAGTAGAGCAGACCCAATTCCTCCTTAAACTGGGCCTTCAGTCATATGTACATGATAAAATCATTCCTTTGTGGGGAGATTGAGCTGGTGCAAACTGCTTTAACCTGTATGTGCAGCTGATAACTGAACTTAGCGTTCAGAGGAGCAAAACTGCAAGTTCCTATCTAGTAATAACAGATATGTTAGCATGAAAGCATCTGGCCTGGAATAGTGTGTTATCAAAATAATTACATTTCTATGCTTTTAATCAGTCCAAAGTAATTAAATATAACCTTTTTGTAATAAGCATCAAACACAAAACCAAATGCTATCAATGGTCACTAATATGATTCCTCACTTCCCTAGTAATTCTGTTTCTCTTATCTTCTCCTTTCATCCACCCCCAAGTTATAGTTGCTTTTTCTGCCTCACTTCCTCTCTTTTCCTTGTATTTACACCATCCTATAGCTTTGTTCCTTGCCTTTCTCCCTTTGGACTTCTTTTTCTCCCACTCCCTCTTCTAGCATAAAAAAGTTGTTTGCTTTTTTACAAAGTTAAAAGAGACATTTTCTCCCACATGAGAATAACTATCAAGTTTCTTCCCTTCATACTTAGGACCCAGTTCCAACAGATACTGTTTGCTCTTAGTACACTGATGTGGAAATTGAAGGTGCTCTCCTCAGTAGTCTCCCTTCATACTTAGGACCCAGTTCCAACAGATACTGTTTGCTCTTAGTACACTGATGTGGAAATTGAAGGTGCTCTCCTCAGTAGTCTCCATGAAGAAAGCAAAAAGTTACTTTTTCTACCCACTATTTTCTGCTGCTGATGCCATCGCACTGCCTTCCATACATAGTTTGCTTAGCTTGGTCATTTCTCTTTACCCCCCAAAATCTACTCTTTTACTCATTAGACTGGAGCAGCTCTCCCAGCTCTTTGGAGAGCAAAGCAGAGTACGTGTGAGCTGACAGAATGGAAGGCAGGAGGAAATCACTGACTCTGCCTATTGACCCTTGATTTGAAAGAGGAAGACTTGGCTGTTGTGCAAAGGGAACATTTTCAAGGGAAACCATCTCCACTATAGAAGACTGTGTATCTGTGCAGAGGCAGAATAATTAGAGATCTGAAAGGCAAATACAAAAAGAAAGACACATATTAGGGTAGGGTGGGGTAAATGTAAGTGTGGGCTGACATGACAATCCTAATGAAGAAATATAATGAAGTAGGGGATAGTTAATGCAGGTACTGACTCATTCACAGTAAACACTTTTACTGCATGATAATTTTCACCTTTTACGTCTCAAATATTTAATGGGATCATTGAAAGATGGTTCTGAATGTTGCAACTTGCCCTCTAGGCAGATAAAACAGACAGATTGTGTCCCCACCATCGCCTTGGAATTTATTTTCAAAGTAAACTTATGTTTTTACCAATACTTTCTCAGGAAAATATCAGTCTTCATCCACCATCCTTTAACCTATCATGGAGTAGGAGGTAGATTTTTGGCCAGATTACTAGAAGAGCATGACACGGATGAGCTGAGAAACACAAAGAGAGTACTTATTCATAGGATTTGTCTCCTTTTACCTACTGCCACCCCTACATTTTTTTCATATACTCCTGTGCTGCTGCTAACTAGTTACCTGGCAGGGAACAAGAATTCTATTCTCTATTTGTACACCAGGCAACTTAAGAAAAAGAATGACCAAAAAAAAAGATATTAACAAGGAAAATATAAGTTTCACTCCTGGCAAGAAATGATTCTCAGTCATCTTTTGTCACCAACAGTTGTCTTTAAAGATGCAGAAAAACTGCAAGCAGATTTGAGTATAAGAGCAATTCCTCAATCTTCTTTTGGAGATCTCTTGTGCTGAAGGACAATTTTAAATGAAGTCATCTGCTTACATGACTTAGAATATCCACAGCAACTCCAATACATCCACGTCGTGCATCCTGAGCAGGTACAATATCCTAAGTATCAATGCCAAATAGAGCTTGTATATAGTATGGCATACTGAGTACTCAGAAATGCAAAAATGGTAGATCGCTACTTTGTATGGGAAAAGTTACAACATTCAAAACTACGCAGCAGAATACTTGTTTCATATAATCTGTATGTTTGAACTTTCATGACTTCAGAGATGCAGGAAAAATCTCAGTAAGATGCTACGAAATTCCACACAATGTTCCATATATAAAACTAACTTCAGCTGATTATAAATTAATTAAGAGACGTTTCTCCCCGAATGCACAGTTTTTGACTGCAAGGCAGCTTAGAATGCAATCGTGGATCTCTAGGGACTTGACTTAAATTCTTGGTGTTGTGTGTGACCTTAGTAAATCACAAAGGGGTGGGACTGATAAGGGATTGATGTGCCAGAATCAGCCTCAGCGCTGAATTCCAAGTTTGGTAATGATTGGCTTACATTCCCTGTGTGTAAAAGAGGTGCAGGTATATGGCCAAAAAAAGCATCATGCCCAGTGGGGACCTAACAAAAGCTGTTGCAGGGAAACACTATGAACATGGATGTGTGTGAAGTCCCACCCTGGTGCTTGGCACCTTTGTCCTCTTGGGACTCAGAATTTGGAGTCCTCTTCTAGTGGTGAGTGCCAAAATCTGTTCTTTAAAACAATGAATAAAGAGT
The DNA here is from genome assembly GCA_013399115.1 of Anseranas semipalmata. NCBI lineage: Eukaryota > Metazoa > Chordata > Aves > Anseriformes > Anseranatidae > Anseranas > Anseranas semipalmata. Next base: position 969,974 of record VXAA01007167.1, on the reverse strand, counting down.
CCCTGTAGCTTCTCTGGTCTGTGATTTCATTTCATATGGCTGCTAGCCACAACATTTTTCTCTGTATTATTACTGGAAAATACCAAAGTCTGTGTTAATACACAGCCTGCCAAAGGTGTTTCAAAGTCCTATTTGGCTGTCAGCAAATAAAAAAAATCCCAATAAGCAGCGTTCATTTTCTTTTAAAGTGCAGCTGGAGGAAATAGTGTCCATCTTCTCTATGCTGTTACCCAGTGGTTAGAGCACTGGCCAGGAAGTGGGAGTTTAATGGCTTTCCTGGGAAGCATTCATACCGCATCCCTGACCACCATGCTAGACTGGGAGGAGGAAGAGTAGGAAGGAAGCAGGGAGTCACCACCTTTTCGTTTGAAGTAATGACCCTGTTCAGACAGGCCTCTAAGAGTCTAGGACAAGGAGAAGGCTGCTGAGGCAAAAGACAAAGTAAAACAAGGATGCGTCTCTGTCATCCAGTTTAACCACTGGAAGAGAGTGCTGGGTTTTATTTACGCATTTTTATAGTAAATAGTCCCTGGATAAAAAAACAGCACTGGCTTGGGAATAGCCACCAGAACCCTGGAGTCCCCTCTCCTAGGTAAGTGGCCATGGCTACAAAACCACACTCCCTCCCTGTGTCTCTTTCCTTCTCTTTCACACCAGTGCCACATGTTTGTCTTCTTCTCTGATAGGGACACAACCTCAAGTGATGAGTGGATGAAGGCTTCCCTTTCATTTGCAGTCCTTCTGAGCACCTAGGACACTCTGCTGGGAGGTACCAGGTGTTAACATGAACCGCTTTGAGCTGAAAGCTGCTTCTCTCATCACTGGGTTGTCACACTGAAGGTGAGCTCTCTACCAAATGCAGATGGGCATCAAAACAATAAGAGCTGCTCTACCTACTGCCTAGACCACAAGTGGGCACAACTGGGAGACAGGTACCAAGATGCCCAGCTTGGGGCAAACTTGGACATTTCTATCCAGAAACAGACTAACAGAGTTCAGGTGGCAGCTCAGTGGGGTTTTTTGGATCAGAATTTTTAGTTTACACATGCTCTCTCCTGGGGTCTAGCCCTTCGTCTTTGAGGCTGCATTTATACAGTTAAATGGAGCATAGTCAGAAAGTTGGCAAAGTACAGCATGACTTTAAATGGTCTGTAGTTCTGGTTCATCATAGCCAAGCTCTTCTCAAAGCAAGCCGTATTTCAGCACAGCCTTTCTGCCAGGAAGATTTGGTCTCCTAAGGAGAAGCCAACGGCTAACTCACCCATCCCTGCTGCATTTGTGACCTCTAAAGAGTCAGGGTGGCAGAGTTTTGTTCAAAAATACATACGCACCCTACATCAGGCCAGAACACACCATAGATGTATAACCACATGCTCAGAAGTACAACAAGGCCACATTTTCTCCCACACTGAACGCTGTAGCTTGCTTGATCAGTGAGGCCAGTCTACCGGGATGACACGAATCTGGGCTTGGGCCTCAGCTCAAAGGCAGCGCAGGAGTAGCCCCTGGCTTTCTGGTGTCTCTCCACAAAACAGGAGCCACCAAATCCTGCTTCCTCAGAGGGCTGCTGTGAAGAAAAATGCATTAAATACTGTGGAGTGCCCAGATATTGTGGTGAGATGCCAAAACTCATATCCCTGAGCGGAAGGTGAACTTTTAGAAGAGAGAGATTCCATACTAGATATTTAGTAGTTGGAATTAAATAAGCCTCAACAAAAACGGGTGTAAATGAAAGCATGTAAAGGAATCTGATTTAAAAAGCAGTTCTTTCTACGTTGTGTGAGTTTTACTGCGTTAATGTTAGTTTGCCAGTGACTAAGTGAACTCTGCAGCAAAGTGCTCTTTGTGACATACAGAAACTGGAAAAAAACTATTAAAAGTAAATAAAATACGGTTTAGATCTTATTTACAACTTAGAAGAGGGCATGAATACAACTATTTTATATTATATTTTCAAAAATAATTCTGCATTTGGATATGATATGCATATGGTTATAGAAGCCCGTATGTAGTTAAAAGAGAGGGAAGTTGATAAATAACCAAAGAAGGAAATACTGAGGTTTAAAACACCCACAAATTTGCTTTACTTCAGCTTATCATTTTAAAAACTCAAATGCTGTAATTCTGGATGAGTTGCCAGATTGTTTCCTTCATAATTCTGCCTTTCTCTTATCCGTTCTTTAGGGATCAAAAACAAGCATATTAACTTCAGCCAGTGCACACACAAATCAAACAAACACATTCCCCTAACTTCAGGCTCTGATTAATTCTGCTAGTAGCCTTTGACCTTGATTTCCACAGTATCTTGCAGTACATACAGAAGCTTGACCCAGTATCGGAAAACTGCAGAGATTTGGTCTGGAAAAATAAAGCCACCTTCATCTCCATTACCAAAGTGCTATATTAAAATCTATCAAACAAAGAGCTGAAATCTGAAGTTTAGGCCTTGGAGCCAGTTTCACAATCTGTTTCCTGTAGCCAGAGTTCATTTGCAGCCAGTGGAAAAAACAACTTCTAAAAGATAAAAGGCAGTGCTATGACTTTCAATCAATCTTAGCGTTCAGTGTGGGAATATAAGCCGTACTAAAGTCTAACATCAAGGCTTCAGTTTTGATTCTATTTCACCTTATTGATCTCTGATGTACATAGGCATCGTCAGAGACATCCAGCAAGTACAAACTTACCATGGGAAAAATGAGATACATCCAACCTCTGAAGATCAAGATTTAGATAGAAATAAAGCGAGCATTCGTGACTTGCCTATTCATAGGAAAACCGGGAGACCATAACGAGTGACGACAGAACAGGACAGGAAGCTGAAGTGGTAGCTAATGTTAAAAAAAAGAAAACATGAAAGGCACCGGCAGCATTATTTTCTTTGAACCCATCAGTTATGATGGGTGGAGGCCTTGAGTGCTTAGAGAAGTAAAGTCTCACATTTATTGCAGGTAGTGATGATTCTGGTAGATATATTGTTCACAAGGGTGCCAAAGGCTAGAGGAAGCAGCTGCGTGAAGCAGCCCAGGCCTGTTCATGCCACCGAACAATGGCAGCTCAGCCTCACTGCAGAAAAGTTTTTACAGGAGGAGTGGGGAAAAAAAAAGAGATTGGTCTGCCTTGAAAGCTATAGGTAATGATAGAATGACGCTTATTTTGCAAGCTTCAGAGAAACCGCGCCAGAATAAGGAAAGGAATGCCCGATGAAGAAAGCAGATTCTTCGCAAATCAAGGAGTTGTTGATGGCTAGGTCTTGTGAGCTGGTCCAAGCTCTGCTCCTGCAATCAGAAGCAGTTTCTACGTCTTTCTGTCGTGTGCAAGTAACTTGCTCTGTATTTAACTTCAGTTTTGAGTTTTGAATTTTAGACCAGGACATGTGTGTTACAAACCTAAAATAATTAAGCCAGGCCATATAGACCCAACGTTTTGTTTCTGATTTACTTGCAAGTGTTCTCTTGCCTTAAAGTATACCCCAAACTGGTAGTTGCATGGTTGCTTTAACGTGGCAGCCGCAAATGGGTGGCTCTGCCCTCGCCTGCACGTTTCCCACTCCTCTGTCAGCCCCAGGAATCGTGCCAGGAGGTGAATCGGATCAGGGAACTGACTTGGCTGAAAATTAACTTTATCAAAAAAAATGCCATGTTTCCTGCAGAAAGGAAGGAAGGAGACCGTACGGCCAGGGCGAGAGCAAAACCAGCCCACTCGGCAGCAGCCTGCGCGTAACCTGCACCAAAACACTGGGGAACTGTTGCTCAATTTAAATATTCCAGGGATTTTATTTATTTATTTTCAACTTTGAAGGTCGCTGTACTTCATTTGCACGGGCTGTTTTTCTTCCCTTCTGCTGATGTGTTTACTTAAGCTATACCAAAGGCTGAAGTACCTATCTGATAAGCCTTTCTGGTCACTCAAAGCACGTGGTGTGCGTTTCATTTTGGTTTTTTTGCCAGCGCAAGTTTCTGAAGTAAAATCTACCGCCAGAATTATTTTCTTCTGACTGCTGCCAAGCATCTTTGTTTGTTGTTTTTTTTTTTTTTTTTCCTTTTTTTTTTTGTTTTGTTTTTTGTTTTTTTGTGAAATT
>VXAA01007167.1:940194-964749 GCA_013399115.1 Anseranas semipalmata | reverse complement strand
GGGGGAGGCAGCCGCGCCCGCGGGGGCGCCCGCTGGCCCCATGGAGGAGCGGGAGGGCGAGGTGCGCTGGGACGGGCTGTGCAGCCGCGACGCCGCCACCCGAGCCGCCGCCCTGGACAACATCGGGCAAGCCGTGCTCCGCCGCAGCGAGACCGGCGCTGCCCCGGCGGCGCTGCCCGCCCGCTCCGCCGACGGGCTGAGCGAGGTGCTGGCCCGGCTGCTGATGCTCTCCAAGCGCTGCCCGTTCCGCGACGTGAGGGAGAAGAGCGAGGCCATCCTGAGCGGCGTGCAGGTGAGTGGAGCCCGCGGCAGGAGCCCGGAGCGGGCGCCGAGCCGCCCCGTCAGCTGTACTCGGGCAGCGGCGCGCGGAACGCTCCCTCCTCGCGGAGAAGTTTGGAAACGAGTTCTTAAGGGGCAGGGAGGATCGGCAGGTTTTTGGGTGAGGGCCGGCGGGAGGGTTAGCGATGAATGGCTGGGAAGTTGCTGGCTGCTCGGGCACGAGGGCGGCCAGAAGGAAGTGCTAAAGTGACAGCTGTAATTCTCTGCTCTTGGTCGGTATTAGCAGGGCTGTGATGTTACCAGGTTGCCTAATACAGAAGCAGGAAAGATTTGGGTATAAATACTCAAGGCTGCCAATTAAAAATATAAATCGGTATGGGAAGTTTTTGAGCTTTTAATAGCTGTGTGAGCTTTAAGACTATTAAAGCAGAGCCTGTCAAAATTCCTTTCTTGTGGTTGTTGTTGTTTATTGATAAATATGTTCTCCATTGGAATCGGTAAGATCCAAACTTTTTTTTTTTAATAGCTCGTAAGCTGTCTATCCAACACAGGATTAACTTTGCTGACCTTCTATGCTAACAAAAATAAATGTTACTTTGTACTCTTCCACTGTTACAGTCTAATTATAGTTACTTTGGCATTGCAATTCTCTTGCTCACCTAAAGTTTTTGTGAAGGTCCTGAAGTTCTGCTGCGGGGCTTGCATCAAAGGGTACAGCAGCAGTGCTAAAAATACTGCTTTCTGCAGAGTAAGAAAAGGAAATTAAGGTAGTTCTTTTACTCATAAGTGGATGCATAGAGCTGTACTTGGAGTTAGGTCCCTGATTCCCGCTGTTGTACTCTTTCTCCCTGAACATTAACAGTCTTAATATAATGTAATCTAAGGAAGAAAAACGCATGTGTGTGTGTATATATATATACGCATAAATATATATATATATATATTGTTTTTGAAGGAACTTGTATCTAGTTCCATTTTTTGCTCTGTTCTACTTTGAACTGGTTCAAAGAATTTCTGGGTTTGGATTATTGAAGCTGACAGAGACTCTGCTTTATTTTGTAGAACTTCTCGATAGTGTGCAATGTGATAAATACAGTATAATTGAATTTATACAGTTTGGGCTATATGGGGCGTTTTTCTTGAGGCAGATTTTACCAGTAAAAGCTGTAAATACATGTATATTCTATATATGTGAAAGGCTTGACAATCATACTGCTTCTCTTAAAAACAAACAACAACAAAGCAATAAAACCTTCAATATGAAGTTGAAAACTTAATGTGGCACCTTTGCGTCAGTATCTTTCCTGTTAAAAGATTCAAATGAGAAGAAAGGTGGCCCATTACCGGTGAGAATGATAAGTCACTGGAACAGGCTGCTGAGGGAAGGCTTGCTTTTATCAGGCACAACAGTCAGAGCCTATTCAAAGGCCAAATATGTGGTGATCTCTGACCTAAATTTTGGAGGGGGTCAGACTGCATGACCTCATGACTCTCTTTTAGTTTTACATATGTGAAGTTACTGGCAAGTTAAACTATTAGTCTTGTTTAGAAACTTTGTTAATAGCTTTTTTTAATAGGCCAAATGGTTCCAGCAGAAAATAAAGTCAACTGCTTCTCCAGGCAGCAAGCACAAGTTCAAATCCTGTGGTTATGAAAGAGGTGCATGAATATGAAAGGAATTGCATATACACAAGCTGCAGTAAAGGGTTTACAACAAATTAAGGAAATAAAATCAAATACAACATTACTTGAAAAAAAAAATCTTTAAAAGCTGCTGTTGTAGCTTTTCTTCTTAGGAGCAGATCCAAAAGAGAAGTATTATGTGTTCTATGATAATAGAGTGGCAAGTCTTAGATCTTAGGGTTGTACTCGGAAATAAAAATGTTCCTTGTAATCTTTGGATCAGCATTTGTGGAAGGAATAATCCAATCCAAGTATTCCACTTTGGATGCAGCGGACTATTTTCAGGCATGAAATGGTTTTCTGTTGATGGCCAAGAGCAATTTTATTCAAATCTGTGCAATGAAGATGGCAGATAAAGCAAACTATTAAATGTAATTACCCAATAAAACTTTTAGCAGTGATTCTAAAGGTAAAAAGCTCAGTAACATTATAAGTGTGAAATCCTGTTCAGAACAGTATCACTAGTTAAAGGACTCACTTGTATTGTTATCTTCCTGTGTTGGGATAAAGCTTTAAGTCCACAGCATAAGTATCATCATGCTGTCTAAAACTTACTCTCTACCAAATTAAGGACATTAGAGCCCAGGGCAGGAAGAGGTGGCTTTGAACCCAAAGGTTTTTCCTGTAAACCAGTGCTGCCCTCCTCCCTCCTGTGGGATGGTCAGTCTCGGACTGGAAGTCTGAGCCTGGACTGAATTTTTTGCATGAAATGCAGATTTGGAAAATGTGCTTTCTTCGTCTTTCTGCTCTGCACTCAGGATAGGTCAGTGAGAAAATCAAAGATTTGAATTTTCCACGTGGCCTGGTAGCTATTTCTTTCTGGAGCTAGTGCCTTCTTGCCTGTTGGGGTAACCAACAAATATTTAGGCATGAGCAGCTATGCTGCTGGTGTTTTTGCAGATTTCTGTCTGGAGCAAGCTGGTAGAATATTTTATATCGATAGTGTAAGCTGCAGGCTTGGCAGCAGCCTATGTCAGCATGGCTCCTTTTTAGGATCCTAGTTTGGCATCCTCAGAGTCTGCCTTTGTTATGGTTTTTTATCTTTTCCTGGAGAAAAATTACTCTGAAATATAGTGGAATCCTAAGTGTGCGAGTTTCTTCTTTGTTTCTGATTAAAAAATAGTATTGTCTGTATCAGAATCCATAAAAAATGTTGCTTAATATCAAAAAGGTATTTCAGTTGCAATGTTTTAACCAAGTGAAAAGATTGACTTTGTATGTTTTTACATTTGAAAATATTTGACAAGTGATTTTTGAGATAAAACCCCAAATATATCAGAGCTTTTTGATGACTTCCTGCAAATACAGTATTTTGCATGTATTTATAGCACACTGCTCATGACCTTGCAGAATAGTGGGTCGTTCCACCTGGTACGCTATGTGTCTGCATACTAACACAAATATATGGGGACTGAACAGCAGTGGAAGGTCTTAATGTGTGATTGTTAAAACTGTTCTGCCCAGCCTCGATCAGATTAATTAGATGTATGTGACTGGAACATACGTAAGGTGTACGTCAGGAGCTGGAGAAGAAGCATCCAATGTATGAGTTTTGCTAGTTAAAATCTCTTACAGCTGTCCAGTGTCTTCTGGGAAAGACTGTGCAGAACATACTGCTCTGCTGAGGTACGTAAATTTGTGAAAATGGTTTTTTAGATCAACAAGGGAGTGGGCTGAGAATGCATAGATGGGGAGCTATGTTCTGCAGGAGTGACCACAAGATGTGAGCCTACATAGCATAGAAGATGACAGAACAGCGGAATAAAACCCACAGACATCAAAAAGCTCAGAATTTGGCATGCAAAGCTTGATTGGAGGCACATCTAAGGAAGAAAGATGGTCTCAACCTCTTCGAGAAGTAACCTCATCATACTAAACACTTTCACTGAAGGGGAAAATTAGTAATGAAAGAAGAAGGTTGCTCTCTGTCAACCTCTTCATTGATGTAAAACACGTGAAATACAGAAAATGGGAAACTGTAGGTTGCTGAAAATGCACATGAAGTGCAGTGGGGTGTATTTGGTTGTCCCAGTTTTGTTCATGCATAATGAGGCGCATATTGGAAGAAAGGAAGGAAGAAAAGATCCACAGACTAATGGATTAAGAGATGATGCTGAGGTGATTGAAACATTTTCTGAAATGGTTAATCCAGCAAGTGTAGTTAATAGCCACGACAAAATGGTAAATAGTGCTTGGCCTAGATTAGAGGAAAAAACTGCAGATTACTTAGATAAACAACAGATTTTTCAATCTGGTAGGGCACGATGAAATTCATTCTAAGGTGCTTAAAAAACCTAGCTGAAGTAATCTTAGACCTTCTAGTGGAGAGAAGTAGTAGACTGAAAAAGAAGAATAGTGCGTACCTCATCAGTGTGAGCTAAGCAGGGTGGGATAAAGAGCAAACTGCTGGGTTATACTTTAGCTGAAGGAAAAAACATTGGAACAGTGATAAAACACATTTTCAGTGCCTAGAAAAAAGGTTGAGCAACAGCCAAAACAGACTTACCCAGGATAAATTATTTTAAATTTGGCATTTCTTCTACTTCTATGATGGAGTAACGGGCCTTATGGTGCAGAGAGACTATAATGTTGATATATTGAAGTCCTCAATACTCGCACAGTATTCTCATTAACAAGCTAGGGAATTATGATCTGGAAAGTACTGTGCAGGGAGTGAAACTAGCTGGAAAACTGTCCTCAGAAGGTGAGCAAGGTCAGGACAGCAAGCGCTCGCTGCAGGTTGTGCAGGTTCTGGCCAGCGCCATCTTGATGAGCAAAGATGTGCATGCGTTGCATTAAAGATTGCAAGCTGGCAGGGAGGGTCAGAATACTGGAGAGCAGCCACAGAATTTAAAATTATGTTGATATTTGACGGGAGCCTGTAGCATATCTTCTAGATCTGATTTTTATTTTTTTTTACTGTGAAGAAAGGTTGAAGAAATTGGTAGTACAGTCAGCTAAAAGGAAGGCTAATGCAACATGTCCCCAGATAAATGGGGGATGGACAGGATGAAAAGACTGCTGCAAAGAAGAAAACATGAGCTAGAATGAATGACCAATTCATCTAAAAATCAGCAAGACTTGGGTTAGACATTTATAGAAAAAATTCAAGGATTAGGGAAATAAAGCAATGGCATAGCCTGTCAAGGAGGAATGAGTCACGTTCATCACTAGAACTCTGTCTAAACTGCTCTTAAGCATCAGTCAGGAGTGATATGTTTGTTATCTCCCTGGGAAAGGGAGAACATTGTGAACTGGGTGGCTTTTGCTTCCAGCCTCTGCGTTTTGTGATTGTGAATGCTGGGGGGGCCTCTGAGTGCTCTCCCTTTGCTCTCCAAGGCCATGCTTACCAGATAAGTAGCTCTAGAACCTTTGGTCTGGAACCTCTTACTGAAAAGCAGCGGGTGGGCTTGGGAGGACTGCAAGTACGTCGTCGTCTTTTTTTGTGTGTGTGTGTTTTTTTTGTTTGTTTGTTCATTTGTTTTGTTTTAGGTATGCTGCTCTAGAGAATGAATGTTTTGTGGTTGAGCTCTGTGGTGCCTACTTGTTTGAGTAATAAGAGTGAAACTCAGATATGCTCCTTGTTCTCAAATGGTTTATCCTGGTGGCTCTTGTATTAGGGTAGAAGTCGGGAGACCTTGGTTAACTTTCCAGATCTTTCATCTGCTTTTGGTGTAGTCTTTGATAAATGACTTTAGAACTTTCTCTTCAATCTTCTTAGCCTTCCTAAAATAACTCCTTACTCAACTTTAAATCTGTAGCTGAAAAGTGCTAGGCAGATCTACTAGGTGGTGGGATTTCTGTCTGAGTTATTTGACTGTGTGCTACTGCACGATAGTGATGTTTCCCTGTGATGCTTACTGTTGGTCAGTCACCGTAGGAAGGTATCTCAGGAAAAATGTATAGTTTGTTCAAGCCTGTGAATTGAAATAGTTTCCTCACTGGTGGTGGTGGATCTGACCCATCTGGAAGCTGACTAGTTTCGTTGCATAATGCAAATGCCCATATTGGTTTTTGTTTCCCGTAGTACTCTTATGTAAAGTAACTGAAAACACATCTTTTTTTTTCCTTTTTTGTGAATTCACTTCAGTGTAAAAGTATGTTCCGTTTCTTCCAGCCATGGGGTGGAATGGGTTTAATTATGTATTGTAGGGTGCTCCCTTCAAAAGCCACACGTCACTCTGCCAGATTGCTAACACAGAAAACATTTGTCTGTTGGCTTCTTTTGTCATTCAGATACTCTTGCTCTTCTCAATGTTGGGAGAAATACTGAAGTAATGATATGATGCGCTTAAATGATAAGTCTTATTTACAGCTTCTACTAGCCTACAAAAAGAACAGTATCTCTGCAGTGTTTATTGTAAGCATGTTCTGATGATGGGTCTGTATCATGTATGCCTGGCGAGGCTGTCTGGAGAAGTTAAGGGAGAAGACCTAATCTTGAAACGTCAGGGAATGTTCTGAGCTGGGGTGTGAACGTATTTTTTTCAACTTAAATTGTTAATAGTCCTTAGATTGCCTTTTCTGATTCCTCCTTCCTTCAGCCTACTTGCCTGCTTTCTGAAGGCTTCACTCTGTGTGTTGGGTGAGACTTAGGGAAATTTTCTGTTGTTGAGCTTGTCAGCTGCAAAATTGCCTGGCCCTGAGAATGGCTTTGGCTGGAATAAAGAGTTGCTTGAAAACAGGGGAGGTTCTCAAAGTGATGTAAAGTGAGGTATCTGGGTCACTTCTAATGCTGTTTCTGTGTTTGGAGCCTTTCCATAATTTTCCATGCTAACTGTATTCCATTCTTCTTGTATGGAAATGTGCTCTGCTTACTCAGCTTTTTCTTACAATTGTTTGGGATAAGTTGATTTGCAAACTTAAGGGTTTATGTCATTCTGGTTTTCAGGACATCATAACTAGAGTTGTTGTTTTCAAAAGAGGCGTGGAGTGAAGGAGGCATTTGGTACTGGCTTGGTGGATTTTTATTTTCTGACTGAATTGAAATGCATTAAACCAAAGAAATTGAACACACACATTTCCTCATCTCTATTTACTACGCAGTCAAGCAACTGTAGGGAGTACATTCGTAGCCTACATAAAAAGGAAAAAAAAAAGTTTGTTTCCTAATTTTTTTTCGTAAGAGGTAATATCTAGAGATCTGCAGAACCAGAAATACTTGAGCTTGAATGCATTTTGTAGGTGAGAGCATCTGTTCTTCTGATCTAGCAGGTGTTAAGTCACACTAACTCCCCTTTAGACTTCTTTTTGCTTCTGCTTTTCTCACTAAAGGTTATTGCAGAGGTTGGCTGTACCTTTAAGCTCCTATCTGGAGACGATCCTTTCCAGTCTACACTCGTGTTCTAATGTCAATTTAGGCCTTTATTTTAAATTATTTTTCACACCCTGATGCTAATGTTGTATGGGTAGCAGCGATCCTCTCATCACTGATTTTGCTAAAAGTTCTGCTCTGCTTTAAGTTGCCAAAAAGCCAACTTATTTTTAGTCTCTCTTTAAAATACTTATAATTTAGTTTTCCTATTTAATATGTAAATAACTGTCTTCATTTCAGGATGTTGGCTTGCATTTGGATGCTTCTTTATTCACATATGGAGAAATATGTCTTGAAGGAGATGTTCAATCAAAATGAAAAGCACTAAGAATTTGGAAAGATTTAGAAATTAGCATACTACTTGCAAAGTATTAAGTGGGGAAAAAAAAAAAGGGCTCCTAGGTTATATAAAATAATAAATTTTCACCTAGTTTGACCAAAATTGATTGTTGAAAAGAAAATTATGTTGTCTCACTTTGTAGCAGTATCAGTGAGCATTGAAGAAATTCTTGCTGCTTTGTCTTCTTACTCTTGACTTCTTCAGGTCAGGGCTTCTCCTTTTAAAATAAACATGTGGAAAAGTACTGAATATGCCATTGTGGGACAGAAAATAGTTTTAAAGGCTTGAGTATATTTTCCTGTGGATACTGAGTGTTGAAACTTCCAAAAATATGATTTGCTGTCACACGTATTCCAGTAAGTTGTTTACAGTTTAAGGGTGAAAAAAAAGGCTTAGAGCTCTCTCCAGAAATCAAGTCAAACATGGGAATCTTCACTTGGACCTACATGCATGAATTAAATCCAAGAAGTTAAGTGGTGGTTTTTCTGTTGTTTACCACTTTCTTGATGTTTCCAACAACTTTGACTTTATTTTGTTCTTTGTGTATTCTTCTAGAAAGCTTGGATTACATCGCTGCCAAAAGTTGGGTTGGGAAGGTGAACTGGTTCAGTTCTATTTAAACCTGGTATGCAGTTAACCATTTTTCATTACTGTAGCTTTGTGTAGAAACCAAACTTGTTCTTTCAAGCCACTTTGGGTCAAAAGTATCCAGTGTTGTGTACTAGTGCCTGAATATTACCCCCAAATGCATTGGGCTGGTATTATTTTAAAAATAGAGGCAGTGCTACCACACGTACTGCTAATTATGTCATGTAATCTGATATATCGTCCTTCTGTGCATCTACAAGTACTTGCTTTCAGTCCAGGCATTGTGCTAAAGGAAAGCATAGTGCTTCTGAAAACATGTTGTTTTTTTTACCAAAAATAAATTAGAAGTTATAAGTGTTTTTCTCACTTTTCTATTCTTTCTAGAGTCAGCAATAAGATTTTCTCAGTTGCAGTTCTACACTGGCAATTCTTTTCTTGACCTAAACACCTGGCTCTGTGAGCCCAAGTTTTGAGACTCAAGGTGTAACGATGTCTCTGTTAAATTCTCTTCCCTAGGATATTCTTTCTTGGTGTTGAATTGTTTTTAAACAGTTTTCCTTCTGAAATAAGTGTTTTAGTTGAGGATTCCTCAACTCCTAGAGAGTAAAGGTGAAATAATATGATATTTGTTCAAAAGAGGAACAAACTTGAAAATGGTAGCTTATTTAAAGCTCTAAAGCCTTTCCTCTGTGCTTTTGTTTGTTTGTTTGTTTTGAAGGAGGAAGGGAACGTCTTTTCTGAAAGATGTTTCCATTGCAGCTTGTTGCTGAGCCTCCACTGTTGCTGGTGTTTTGGTGCAACAAAGCTTCTAACGTTAAAATGCAGCCTGTTTGCCAACAGCACATTCCACTCAGATTAAACTGCTTGTTTGGATTTTCCATTTATTTAAATTTTAGTTGTAATCTAGACTTGCATTGATTTCCAAGTAGGAGAAAGACTGAGGAGAAGAAAAAGCTTTTCTCAAACTTCTTATTTTTCTGAATTTCCAATCAATACTGAGTGCAAACTTATGTCTAGTACTGTTTAACAGTACTAAATATTTGGCAGTTGCCATGACTTAATGTTTTCTGGAGCTTATTATGTTATGGGGATACGTCCGTATCAGGACAAGATTGAGATGCTTTCAGTATTTGCCCTAACTCCATGTATGTCCATTCTACCCTTCCCCCATGTTACAGAAAAGAATTTGGAAGCATTGTAACTTAACCTAAATTTCCTTCTTTCTTTTTTGGTTTTTTTTTTTACAGGTAAGCTTATAACAATTGCTTATATTTGCTTAGAAATTATTGTTTAAATAGTGTTCTAAAAGAGAAGCTTCATTCTGACATTTTTACTCCTACTGCTCTGTTTCAATACACAGGAAAAGAAGCCAAACAGAAATGTTTTTGTCTGGCTTTTAGAAGGCATATTGGTATCTTGGCTTCTAGTGTTGTTTTTCTAACTGTTCAGAGCATGGCAGCTCTACTCAATGGATGTTGTCTGGAATCTGCTGGAAGAAGAGCATATGTAGTTGGGTAGGTCAGATGTTGGTTCTCTCCTTCATTTCTTGGTGTCAGGTTTTTCTCTTGAAGCATTCAAGTTTTTGGGTAAGGTTTCAGTAGAATGAAAACTCTTTTTCAATGCAGAAGATAGTATTTGTATTGCACAACGTAAGATATCTTCAAATTTTAGGGGCTAAAGGTAGTAGTTAACTCTTTATCACTTATGTGTTAAGTGAACACCTGACACTGAAGCACAGACTGCTCCGTGTGCTTTCTACTCCTTAGGGTTCACTAGCAGGTTTGCTCGCGCTGGTAAAGGACACCTGGGGGAGGTGCAGTCCTCATACACTCTGGGGTCAGAGTGTAAATCATCACTGCCAAGGGCAGTGGGAGATATGGCTGCTTCGTGGTGCTTCCAGTACACAAATTAATTTTCCGGTGATAGGCCATGTATGTCTGCGTACCCCTACGTTCCTCCTCTCCGAGCCAGAAGTCTGCATTAGAGGGCTCAGTGGTGTGATGTGCCTGACAAGTTTCTGGGGAGGTACAGTTCCCGAATCCCAGATCTTCTTGGGTAGGGTAGCCACGTGGCTCAAAATTAGTTCCCAGTAGTAATAAATCTTCATGCATGTGCATAAAAACATGCTAAGATGGGTAAGACGATTCTTCTGAACAATCTTGCATGGAAGCTGAATGACTTGCTGGTCCCCTCCCTGCCACCTCTCCCCTAGCTCCCCCCAAAAAGTTGCTTAAAAAAATACTTGGGAAGATGTCCTGAGGTTAAAAACAATACTTTGCAAATAGTAAGTTTGGATTTTAATACCATCTGCTAAAATGGTGGGGATATGAACTGAGAATTTCTCTAGATGTACACTCACAAACTGCCTGTTTAAAAATGATTTGAAGATGAAATGTCTTGAGATATAGTAGCGGATATTTTGCAGGGGGCGCAGACCAGGCGGAATTGTTCTGTGTCTTAAGAAATAACTGGTATGTGAAGCAAGGCAAGTCCTTCTTTCCAGTTAGTGTGTTCAGTCAAGAAGGGGAGATTCTTGCATTTTAACTTTCAATATTGATAGACCTCCCAGTGGATCTGTAATGGCGTATGTACTGCGGTAAGAATGTTGTTTAAATAAATAGGAATTGCATCAAGGTTGAATACTGGGGGAAAGAAAAAAAAAGTAACTTTTGTCCTCAGCAAACTTTATAGTAAATTGTAAATGGGAAATTTACATTTACTGTAGACTAACATGACTGTGGAGGAAAAATTTGGACAGAATGGCCCTTGGAAGTGGACAGTTCGGCGTCTATACCCCAGAAGTAAGACTTGGAACTTTTTCACATCTGTTCAGACAGCTCATCTCGGTTCAGTTTCATCAAAAGTTTGAGGCACTCCTTGCAAATTGTTTTTATACAACCTCAGAAGCTTTCTCTGGAGTAAATGGGTAAAATGTAGACATATCCCCAAATCCCTGTAACATCTCTTCTTGATTTGAGGATTAAATGGTGGCTATCCGGGGATTGTTTGGAATCCTTTTTATTCAGAGCTGGTTACGCTAGATGCGTCAGTACTTACCTTTTCTTGATAAACTAGGGCAATGCTGCAGATCCATCAAAGCAGCACTGACAAATGACTTTTCAGTGCCAGCCCCGTTTAACCCTAGTTTTTCATGGCCTGTTTCAGTTGGCAATAGTAAGCTGCATTGGCACTCCGTGTCTGCCTTTATTCAGGGATGCTGGCATAGCATGAATTTGTGTCGGTGAAAGTCTACTACCTTGTGCTGAGGGTACAGCTTTGTGGCAGACTTATCCCAGGTCATCCTTTGCTAATCAAACCCGTTTGGTTCTGTCCTGTGTAATCAAGCCTGGTCTGCATGTGGAGATGCTGCAGTAGTAGTACTTTTCATCTCTTATTTCCTCTTAGCACACACAAGTTGGCAGCAAGACACCTTGGACCAAGCGGGCCAGGTGCCACAGTGGTCATCTGCTCGAGTGACCTTCACTGTGTTCTTTGCATGCCTCGGATCAGAGGGCAGTTGAATAGACAGAGTAGATCTTCTCAAGCAGTAGGAATTGCATGTTTTTCCCCTCCTAAACAGTGAATATCTTTTTAGAGCATTTGCCTTGGATGACTGAGTATCCCATTCAAGCATGAGTAGGACCTGGACTGAACTGGAATTTAAAACCAGGTCTTCCTTGTTTCAGATAAGAGAGCTAACTCGGTTTGGAAGGTCTTGTTTGTTGACAGGATGTCAGATGGTGAAATAAGTATCTGAGGCCTTAAAACTTCCTCGGATTAGAAGAGAATACCTGCTGTTCAACTGTTGCAAAATTAATTTCCCTCAGTGCAGAAGAGCTTTATGTTAAAGCCTAAGTGGTGAAGAAGTTTCTAAGGCCTTCTGAATTGGGGTGATGGATTTTACCCAACCAGGTAGTTGTAATACAGTTTTTAGATTAACGAGATGAGCTGAACAATGATTTTAGTTAAGACTGACACATGCTAAAATTCTTTTGTCAATCACAATGTTCAGTATGTGAATACTGTTTCTTTTCTAGAACACTTCTAAATATTTTAACTTCAGAAAACCAGGATGAATGTATATGGCTTGTTTAAGGCTCAGCTACTGGGATCCTTTTAAAAATATATATGAATTTTTGTTGTGCTACAGCAGTCTGTCAGAATCTTCTTGTACCAAAAGGCAAAACCTTCTTTCTTTTTTGTTCAGATGATGTCCCTTATTATGATATTAAACAAACATATTTATTTAATTAGAGGACTGTTGTGCATGGCTCTTTATGTTTTTTGTTTTCCTGAAGATTTTCATTTTGAACTGCAGTATTTGTTGTCTTAGCAGTAGTACTTTGGCCGTCTACGGTCACATTTGCAATGGGAACTGTTTACTGAGGGTAGTTACATTATTACCATCTGATCAAAGAATTATGCATGGAAAAGTGCAGGCACTTCATTAACGATGTTGTGTATAACAAAAAATTTTGACCTTAAGCAGTTGTGATTTTTTTTTTTTTCAGGCTAATGTTGTTATTGGGAGCAGCCCTGAATTAACAGGACTGCCCATGTGTGGTGAAGTGAAGCATACATGTGTTTACAGGATTAAGGCTGTGTGCTGGCAGGTTTGTCCAAAAGCATCTTGATACTTTGCTGCAGGACTCCATTTCAAAAGACTATTATTGCTTCCTTATATTATGAACGCTTGTGTGTTTCCTCTTACAGGTTTCAGGTTTCCTGGACCTTTTGTGACCATTAGGTTCACGATCCCTACGCCAAGCTGACTGGTCGCGGTTGTCTCTTAATCTGAGATATTGCACTGTGAGTAAAGAGAAGTAGGAAGGAGTTTTTGGATGTGCTGCATTGAGCCTGGAAGCATAGTATCTGGATTTCTGTGGTGTCGTAACTTCTAGCAGGGCCTGGGAGGTTAAATGTAATGTCATGTAAATGCAGCTGCAGTGTTTGCAGGGCCAAATTGGTTCACTGATTGTGAGCTCCCAGGTGTGCCAGTTACCATAGCAGTAAATAGATAAATCCATGCCAGTGCTTACATTTAAATTGGCTTAAGTAAACTCTTGCTGAATTGTGTGCTTCACATCAGAATACCATATGGGAAGGGTTTCATAGCAGGTAGCTGTCTTGAGATGACAGCCTGCTACTGCTCAGCCCTGCCACGCTTCTTGGAGACAGGAATAGCAGTTTCTTAGATCCCTATCTGTACTGGAGCTAACTATTTTCTTTGGATGGTATCCATATCTTTTTGTTTCTTACACAGACCGTGTTTTAACTTGTAGGTGATCTACATGAACTTAAACTTGTGCACTTGCTGCAGAAAGATGTAATGAATTTGAAGGAACACTTGGGGGAGACTTCATGTCTCGTGTTTTATTTCCAGTTTTTGATTTGTTTGAAGTAACATCGCTGTGAATTGAAGTCTATTATTCTAAAGCTCTTGAAAAAAATGAAACTTTTGTCCTTAACTTATTTTCTTGTGCTATTTCTGGTTACAGAATAGTTTCTACTGAAAGCTTCTTGAGATGGGGCACTTGCTTTTCTATTTTTAGGCTTGTCTTTTTATTGGTGGTGGTGATGATATCTTACTACAAGTTTTTGTTAAGAATGATATGATTGTAACTGACTTTATTCTCTACCTAGATATGAAAGCAATGATGGGTGATACCTTTGTGGGGAAAGAAAAGAGAATGCGTGAATAAGAAATTTGTGATGGCTGTAGCACTTCATATCTTACGGTTATGAACACTCACCACTATATTAGTT
The DNA here is from genome assembly GCA_013399115.1 of Anseranas semipalmata. NCBI lineage: Eukaryota > Metazoa > Chordata > Aves > Anseriformes > Anseranatidae > Anseranas > Anseranas semipalmata. Next base: position 950,779 of record VXAA01007167.1, on the reverse strand, counting down.
GTGTACCTATTTCTATTTTAATTCCCGATTTTTCAGTATTTCAGTATTATAAGGAGTTCAGCTGAAACTTTCCAGATTTTATCTCCCTTGTGTTAATCAAGACTTTGCATCAATATGTCTTTAAAAAACAAAACTAAAGAAGGCACACAAAGCAAGAATTTACCTCTTTTCACAGAATCATTTAGGTTGGAAGAGACCATCAAGATCACCTAGTCCAACCTATGACCTAACACTAACAAGTCCTCCACTAAACCATGTCACTAAACACAGGAGATATGCTTTCCCCCATATTTAAAACAAAATCCCACACTACCACCAAAAAAAATCCTCCCATCATAGCTACAGTGATGTTTCAATAGTTGAAACAATTGGGATCAGAAAGCTGATCCCTTCCTTTTTGAAGGAAATCAGTCTTCTGAGAATGTATGATGGCGTCTTAAGTTGCTGGACATGGAGTAGACTTTTCATAATCTAATCAGAATATATTAGCATAGGTACTAGGAGAAACAAATAGCTATCAGTCTGTTTCCTTTTTCTGAAGGATCTAGCAAGAGAGTGAAATAGAATTGGCAGAGAATTTTTGTGAATATCTAGGCTCCTATCTTAAATTATGGTCCTAACAATGAAGAATTTTAGATTAGGGTATGGCAGCTGACAAACTTTCTGAGTTGGGAAATCACAAAACAGTAGACTCTAGTTTGGGAAAGGTGGGACAGACATTTAACATTTTGGGACATTTTAGCTCATACTGAACAAAACTGATGAATGTGTTTAAGTTGTCACTAGAATAAAATTTTTTGCTGAACTATATTATCTGTAAAATCATATGTTGCTCGCTAGTGCTACTGTTTGCTGCTCTATCTTTTCTTTTTTTTTTTTTCCTATTACAAGCAGAGCAAAAATATTTCTGCATTGTCCAGGGTGAGTTTTGGAAAATTCTATTTAAGTACTGTTAATCTTCCACTATTGTAAAGAACGATAGTGGAAGGGAGAAATTCTTTGTCGTTGGCAGACTACGCTCACTAGAAAGAACCAGACTGTCTGTGCTGTGACTGCTCCATTACAAAGGTCTTGCTCAGAGGTGCTCACAGGGACCCAGCAAGGTGAAGCTTCTGGCTGCTGTGCTGCATTTTAGCTTCCCTCCTGCCGTGTGACTTGATGGCAAGGACTTCTCCAGCTGAGGGGTGCTCCACATAGTTCAACCCTGGCTATGGCCATGACCCAGCAGACCACGTGTCCCCTGGGTTTAACTACCAGGTTCTAGTGCATCAGAAGTTAGGTGTTATTTCTATTAAAGAAGAAGGTAAACAAAGTGTTGGAACTTGTGGTGGCCTCTTGGGTGAAAATACTCCTAAAATTGTTTCCACTTCTTTATTATATGCATGCAAGTGAAAAAGAAAGTTGCACAGCTGTATCTTTGAGGAGTTCTCATGTGCAATACTGTGCTGTTTCTTCCAGCTCTGGGTATTGGATAGCCTCCTAAAGATGGTTTGAGGATTAATTCAAACACTTGGTATATGTTTAGATCATGACTGTGACAGAGCTTACTCTTCAGTATTTTCATTGATTGCTTTGTCTCTGCTTTGTTTGCAATACCTAGCTCAATAACAGTGAAAGAGGTGAGGTTCTTCAACAGATTGTACCGTAGGAGGAGTAACACTAATGGAATAAGTTTTCCCTGCAACAGAATGTAAGCTTAAAGGTTGAAAGTTGGAATCAGCTGGGTAGACTTAATTCTGATGCTCGGAACTACCAGAGTGCTTTGCTTTTTCAAACTTGATGCTTTTATAATACGGTTTCTCTTGGAAAATAGAATGAGGTATCTTAAGATTTGTGGCACTTGTGATCAGCAATGTGGGGATTCCTCTGCCCTGTATGATCATTATTCAACAAGACAAAGGTCCTGGTGTTTACTAAGTCACTGAGAGACACTTCTGCAGCCCGAATGCTGTAGCTGAGTTCCAGAAGGCTTGTGTTTATGCCTTAACTCAGCTCTTCAACACTCAGGGGGCTTCTAGCCCTGCAGATGAAGTCAGTGAGCTCAGAGGCAGAACCTCATCAGACCTTCAGCCGTGTGTAAGAGTGTTTCAGTTTTGGAAGTGGGCAATGGTTCCATGCCCGTGCTCAAGCTCACTCTGCATCCACAGATGAAACAGCTTCCTCTCTGTCTCTGAGCTCGGGGAACAGGGTGTTCTCGGAGCGTGTTTATTGAAGACCTATCAGATGGGCTTTGCACAAAACAAAACGGAGCTACCCCTCCCACTCCCGAGTAACAGCTTGGTGGTTAGAGCGTGCCCAGAGAGCGAGGACTCCAGGTTCCGTACCTTTTCTGCCTGAGGTGATTCAGAGTCATGCCTCATGCATGCCTAGGCTCCAAGGTGAGGGAATTGCACTAGCTGTTGCTCTCATTTCTGGGCCAGGGAGCGCCTTGAGGGTTGCATGTGAAGCAGGGCTAGTGTAGTAGGAAGTGCTGACAGCGTTGCCATCATTAAGCAGCTCAACTTCGTGTTTTAGGGAGGAGACGCTGAAATTGCTTTGGGGTTTACAACTTGAACTTGGCCTCTATCTTATTTCAGCGATCTAACCGTTGAGGTGAAAGAGCCACTCTCTGGGCTTCAGGGTATGGTCTTGAATAGATGCAGGTGCCTTTTGGTGGCGGGCAGAAAGCCCTAGCACAGTGGGAGATGAGACTGAAGATGCACTCCTGTCTTCAGTGCTTCCTGGTGGCTAATTTAGGTGGCTCCCAACTTGATTTGCAGGCTTTTGTGAATACTAGTGTAAGGTGCATTACCCTCGCAAAATTTATATAAATATAATAAATATTATTTTTGCATTCCTTGGTGATAGACTGAAGTGCTATGAGGTCCAGGCACTGAGAAAGTGTTGTTGTCTAGAGTATCATTGGACTTGTCTCTGCAGTGTAAGATTTGATCCTCTACGAAGATACTCCTTCTTTTAAATACTATTTAAAGGCTTCTACATTAGATAACTACTTTTGTTGTGTTCCTTTGGTGAGAAATGAACATGAAACTTTCAGCCCACAAGCATTTGAAAAGGCAGTTGAAAATGGAGATGTTTGTCATTTGTTTCTTGCACCTGTTGATAGTACGTAGTCTGTAACGTGTAAGGACAAATTCATTTGTTGTTGTTGGTACAAGGAAGCATGTTTTTCCATCATTGAAGGTTCTTTTTGAAGGCCCAAGAGCTTTTGTCTTCCAAATTTATCTCCATATTTCTTCCACTTCACATCCCCTCACACTTGAGGGCACTGTAGGTTCATTCTTTATACTTGAATGGCTCTGTGGGGTCTTAATGGAGGTTTGAACCAGAACTGGGTGTCTCTTGAATCTTATATTTGGGAGTTTTCTCTACTTATCTTTAGTTTTAGAGGAATACATTCTGATCTAGAAAGGAAAAGAACAGCACTTCAAAATTGCAGTGTTGTTTGTATATGGCTTTGTTATACAGTTTGGCACGTGGAAAGGAAATAATTGCTCTTTAGTGGACTTTCAACTTGCTTTCAAAAACAGGTGCAACAAGATGTATGTATGTAACCTGCACTAATGCAGCTAAGTGGCTGAAATAAAGTTACAGAACCAGCAGGATGGTCTGGAGGAAGAGCAAAACCATGTCAACAAGTACTGTACATTTTACTGAGTTTAATAAAGGGTGAAGTTTAAATTCTTGAAGAGAAAAGTGTACTCTTGTTGCTATTTAAGTTTACCCATGCCAAGCTTTTTCACTTGACTGTACTATACAGGAACTAGATCATTACCATTAGAAGAACCTGAAGTTCTTCCAAGTTTATATTCAGGCCAAATGAAGTAAGCCTTTAGCAAACATGCAACTGGATGACATAATAGCATATATTAAATGTGCAGAGGCCTTCTTGTTTCCCCATCCCCTAATTATCTCAAACAATAGGAGTTGAAATACATGCCTCTTTAGTGACACTGTCCTTCAACTCTGTTTAATAGAATTTCATTCAAACATAGATCCATGTGCAGCTGGGTCTTACAGTGGATGGCCGCAAGCGTCCTGGAACTCCAGAGGTTCTGTGAGCAGTGCTGTGAAAATCTGGAACCCGAAGAACAAATGAGTCTTTCTCTGAGACTGATCTCACAGGGTATGCTGCTACACTTCCCTTCCGGCTCTAGCTTTCTGATTTAGGGTTTCTTCACATGACTACATGTGAACTAAACTACCATGTTTTAATGCAGTTCTGAGTAGCTCATCTGTAAAAATTGACTTGTCTGATTTGCTGTGTTAAATGGCGAATATACTCTCAGTTGCTGTGGCTGAATTGACAAGATTTAACTCACAGCTGTGGTAAATTGATTGTTTGCAGTTGTGTGAACTTATTCTGGTAAGAACTCTTATTAATGCTTGCTTTGCTTTCTGTGTTAAAGCATGCCTACATGCTAAGGCATATATTCCATCATCTTCAAATATTTTTCTTAAAAGATTTTGGAAAGGAAGGAAATGTAGCAAATGCCAAACACAAAGTGATGCTGTAGACAATTATTGGTTTAATCTCTTGGCACAAGATTAAAGAAGATGGCAGATGATGGCCACTTCGTTCCCTGTTTTCCCACAAGACTGGGCTAATAGTTTTCCCCTACCCCCTCCAAGTGACATGAATTAGTTACACAATTCCTGGGGTGAATGTTTAGTGATGTCCGAGTTGTAAAAGCTTTTTTGAATGTCAGAAGTCTAGAGTAATAAATATTGAACTTCAAAATGGTGTGGGTTTTTCAGTTCTTTTTGTTTGTTTGTTTCTGGAATAGTTAGCAGAAAAATGAAGGCTGGCCCATTGTCAGGTTAGCAGGCTTCCTTTGTGGCGATTCCTTCCCTCCTCTTGTGAAGTTTTAATCTTCAAAATATCAAATGAAGATACAAGCAACAAAAGCATAAGAAAACAAAAAAGGTAGCTTTCCTTTTAAGGTTAAGTTATCAGCCTTCTTGAAAGGAGGGACAGACCCTGTTCAGTTCTTTATTGTGGAGTATTATGCTGAGTGTATGGAACCAGGGAAATACTTTGTGCAAAGCGGGGTGTCAGCGAGATTGTGCGTAATGATCTACTGCTACTGTTTGATTTCTCCGTGCTGGAAATCTGGGAATCTCCCCAGCCTAAACTATATATATTTGTTAAATTAATTTATCCCATAGTGGCTTGTTCCACTGTGGGCCTAAGATGTCAAGGAGGCCTTTGGTTATTGGACCCAGCTGGATGGGAAAGGGGGTCTAGTATAGAGGCTGTAGTGAGTATAGTTGGTCCCGTGTCTGGACCAAAGAGAGTCCAGGAATAGCAGACATGTAAAGAAAGAGTAACGAGCTCTTTGGGCTCCTGCAGTTTCCATTGTCCAAGTGCTAGTTTATGAACTTAAGCTTTTAAAAGAATGAAATTACAAGCTGAAGGGGCTAACAGACACTTAACTCTGGCATTAAGCTTTCACGGAATGAGGATCCCATTGCTTCTAGTCATTTATTTTCTTCTTTCTTAAGGTAGAAGAACGTGAGATGAGGTTTCAAGTTAATGACAGACTAGGAGTTGTGCTTCTGGTTCAAGATCCAGCCTCTTGAAGGACTAAGGCTTTGGGGCTCGCTGCTTGATACGAGTTTGCAACTGGGCAGAGCCTTGACCAGTGGTGCTGGAGGAGCAGTGCTCAGAACTGAGCGGGGATTGAAATGCATGCTACTTGCTTTGTTCAGTGAAAGTAGAGCTGAAGCAGGAGCTGAAGTCTAGTTTCCATTTCTGGAGTGGGAAAGGGAGGTATAGGCTGGTGGAGTGGGATCAACACAGTAGCTTGGGAAGTTAGGAAGACTTCTCTGAAGCTTAAGAGTCATCTCTCTTTCACTGGTACACTTAGGGTAAGGAAAATTCTGTACTTCATAAAGTTTGTGATTTTTTTTGTTTGTTTTTGCTTTGAGAACATATTCAAAACTAAGCAGTATTTTTCAGTAAGTTAGAGCTTTGCATAGGTATTTATATGGAGCAGTGGGGAAAGGTATGAGGAAAAAGTATAGCTAACAGTAAGATCGTAAGTGTTCCCCTAAAACGTATCCACCTCTGGCTGATTGTTGGGTGTTATTCTCCACGAAAAGTGCCCTGTGGAATATGCAGATTTTAGTAGACAAAATTTTCAAAACTCTTTCTTTGCTTGTTTTAGCCTTTTAATAGTCTGATTACCAAATGGCAGGGAGAAGTTCACTCCATGCTATGTTGTTGAGATAACCAAGTAGTGAACCATATCCCTCATACCAATTTCGTACCAACTCCCAGGTAACACTGTACTGTTGGAAAGAAGTAGTATATGTCCTGCTAGGACAAAAGAATACTTGGCAGTTAGCAATCAGTCATTTCGCTAAGCTCTGTAGCCAGCTATCACAAGGGAAGAGTGGAACCTGTAAATGTTAGACTGGAAGAATCTGGAAATGAAAGCAATGTAAGAGGTAACATCTATTCAATAAACATCTTTATGCTTGGCTAAAGACAGGTTTGTGTTTTGTTTTGTTTTTTTTTAATGGTAGTGTTTTTGTGCAAATTCTGTATGTCCAGTTAATCTTGCAGTGTATTACTGTTGTAGCCTTTTTAACATTTATTCTACACCAGACCCTTCAATGTTTCCCCTATTAATTTTCTTTGAGGTAGACTGTTTCCTGGTGTCTGATTTGCAGGTTCTGTTTTCTGCCTGAACTCTCTGTGCACGGACCAAATTCATGTTTACACTTGATGCCTACCATATTTAGGAAATCCCAAATCAAACTTTCAGTCTTTCTCTTCCCAAGTTTCTCATTAATTTTTTTCAGTCTTCTCATTGCTCTTGCTTACACCTTTTGCCATCATCTTACTATTTCCCTATAGTGCAATCTGTGCATCTGAAATCTTGGTATTTTCCCTCCATAACTCTGAGAAGTGTTGCCCAGTCTTATCGCAGCCCAGCTGTCTGTACTTGTCTCATGCTCAGTGAATTTAGTATCATATTTAGGCTCCTATTTAACTTCAAGACTTCCTCCTCCAAATGCAAATGTGATTCTGAGTGACCTCTCAGTTTTTTTAATGTCTCTGACACTTGTGAAACCTTATTTGAGTTGGCTTGCAGTCTTAGGCCTGTCTTCTAAGCCTTCCCTCAACACGTCTACCCAAATATTCTTCCTATGTAGAACAGAAAAATACAAATATGTCACGAAACCAACGCATCGCTTTTTAAACCTGTGTTCAGTTCCACTAGCACTTACTGCATGAAGCTATTGATTTCTGCATTGACTGTACAGACAGGCCCTGTCTGACTTCATGTGCCCATAAAGTGCGTACTTTACCAGGCCTGTATCAGTAAGAGTCCTTCCAGATTACACGTGCTTGCATCATGCAGCAGCTGGTCTGCAGCAATGTGTGCCTCTGACGCACGGTAGCGTAACAGAGGAACATGCTGCTGGGGCAGGGCAGGAGGTGAGGAAATAAAGGCAAACAACGTTCAGCTGTCTGAAATCCCAAATGAAAGAAACTCTGTCAGCCCATGGGGAGTAACAGTCCGGTGTTGCAGCTGCTTGACAGAGTACAACAACTTAGCAGCATCTGCATAAATCTAAGATACTGCTCTAAGAACTGAAAGCAGGTAAGTGTAGTAGTATTTTTATTCTTCTAGGTTGCTTTGACATGCCTTTTTCAAGATGCTCGTACAGAGTCCTTTTGCACTGTTTTCCCAGTGCTTTCTGGTGAACTGGAAGAAAACACCCTGGTACATTGACTAAACTGTGTATTTTATTACCATTAGAATGTTATTCAAAATTTCCAGTTTGGGTCCATCTGAACATAGAAGATGACAATCCCCATCCTGAAATTCTTCTTAAAGGTGTCAGGTTTTTCCAGCAATCTTAAAACAGATTTAAAGATGAAAAGCTTCTCTAAAATGAGACTTACGAAGTAATATGAACTGTACAAATAGCCAATTCTCTAAAAGTAATTTTGATTTGTCCTGAAGAGATTAACACTGAGATTGTGGTTATTTATTCTGTTGTCGAGTTGTTGTTGCTGCAAAGTTTTACAATGAATCTATGAATTTGTCAGCTTCAAATTCTGCTAATAAAAGCTGTTGTGAGTAACATTTAAGACCATATCTTAATTTCTGAAGCCCTTGCCAACTTCATGTGTCCTTCTGTTGAAAGATACAATCACATTCATGTGTCCTTTTGTTGAAAGGTACTTTCAGTGTTGGTTTTTTGTAAGGAGCGGAGGGAAATATAATTGAGACTTCGATCTTGCAAGGACTTGGCAAATGAATATGTTCTCTTGACTTCTCAAGACTCCTTACTAAGAAATCCTGCTCTGGCATTTCTCCCTAAAATTAATCTTCTGCTTCTTTAGTAATATGGAAATGGGCATAACAGTTCTGGGATTGGACTGGGAGCACAGATGAGTTACTGCCCATCTCAGTTTGCTTATATGTAAAATGGAAATAATGCTCATGAAACTACAGTAATTTTAAGTTATGTGGGAAAACTGCTGGGATAAAGTTATAGGGATATGGAAGTTGCAGTACTTCCAGTTAACTTTTATGCACTACTGCACCTCAGAAAACTTCTATAGTGTAACACATGAATATGAAGAATATTTATATATATAGATGGAATTTAGTGGAGCTATTACACCTTAGAGATGTAAGGATCTCTTTTGAAACTGAACAGGCAACCTGCAGTGCTATCTGCCGTTTCATTTTATTGCCATTTCACTTCATTTTTAACTTTTCATTTGCTTTAACTCAGAAGTGGCTCAATATAAGTTGTTCAAACTTTCAAAGAAAAATTAAGTTGGGGGAGAGAAATAGAGCATGAGTAATAGGACTTGAAAATAACCTTTTTACAGCCTTTGCATCCACATATCCTTGCATTTTCTTTCCTTAGAATTCTAAAACTTTTTCTTTTTTTGAGGGGGGTAGATATTCTCATCTTGAACACTGAGCTTTTCTTGCTTGCCATTGCAGTGTAGCTAGCTTTGAGAAGCAAGGAAGTCATTTAACAGAACACAACAGTGCTGCACAGTATCTCGGGATACAAAGAATAACATACTTAGAAGTGTAAGGGAAAGCAGGATTTGGCCCAACTGGGGTCTGGCCAGAAAGCTTGGGCTTAATTTGGTCAACTTGTTTGAAAACAAAACCCCAAAAAAACCCTTTGCTTGTCTCAATATGTTTGCCAGCCTCCTCAGCTTAGTATCCAATAATGGGCTATACTTGTAAAGCGTTCCTTTGAAATGGTGACCTTCGGAGCCAAGCTGGATTGGCATACCTTATGCCAGCACAACCTCAGCGTGACTGCAAGACAAGTAAGGCTTGTGTGTTATGCCTTTGTATATTTGAAGGGCATATTTAAATAAACATATTCTGCTTGCATATTACTTCTGCCATCTTACAAGTCATACTGCACAATGGGTCTAGCAGCAGGAGGAGGAGAGGTGGAGAATGCCATCGTCTGGAAGTCTGCTATGACTGCAGCACTGGCCTTCTAAAAGCTGCAAAATCATGTTAGGCCAGGTCATTCCTCTTTTAAAGGTAGGCAGAAAACCATAGTAAGGTTCCACAGCTGCTTGCAGAAGTTCCATCGCTCAGTTCAAGAACAGAAAAACAAATCTAAGCCACGTTTTCACTTACATAAATGTTTTTCTCTTGTGCAATTTGTATGTATTTAACGTCGGGTGCCTGGCTGATCAGTGCAGCTGTTTAAAATAGCAAAGCAGATGGGACAAATAGAAAGATTTACCACACAGCTTGATCTCCTCCCCTGAAGCAGCCATCCATCAGCAGTGCTGCTGACACGAACAGCCCAACAAGTTTCCCTTCAAAGCTGCGATTGGGCTCGGAGCTGCCGCAGCGCTGTGCTACGGCCTCGGGATTGGCCGAGCAGGAACACACCTCTGGAATCTGTTTATTTCCTAAAAATAAGATATCATCTGTAACATTTCGTCTGGAGATCTTTTATCTTGCATTTAATATCCAAATAAACTTGAGCAAACATAGTTAACCTCTTTGGAACTCCTGTAAGACTTCAGCTAAATGAGTGGAATTAGTTGTTTTTTTTTTTCTCCTGAGCACAATGAGGTCTGTGTGAGTTTTCTAGATCTGTTGTTTGTATTTTTCTGGGTGGGTGTACATGATGCTGAAGAACTTTCTTGCATCTTAACTAGATCTGAAGGTTGTTTTTCAGACTTCATAATGTACTGACTTCAGCTAATTGTGAAAGGAGTTATTCTTTTAAAGCTGTTTTATGTCCCCTCTGTAATATTCTGTTTACAATTGCAGTCATGTTTTTCCTTGTTTTGTAAATGCCTAGTAACTACTCCAGACCATCTTTCAGTGAATTATGGCTTCTTTTGTCATTGAAATCAATTTAAACATCTAGAATCTGCTTGATTTTTTTTTTTTTTGAAAGTTGAGGACTTAAAATGCTGAACTTCTATGCAAAGTAACTTGAGATCATTACTGAAGGAGAGATTTGATCAGCTGCAGTGAATGTTCCAGCAGAATAAGTATCTGGCATAACTGAATACATCAGGACTCATTAACCTACTTCCTCACCAAAAAAAAAAAAA
>VXAA01007167.1:908723-940107 GCA_013399115.1 Anseranas semipalmata | reverse complement strand
ACTTCCTCACCAAAAAAAAAAAAAATCCAAGGGAGGAAAACTATATGGAGAATACATACTACTTTTGTTGTGGTTCAGATGAGATGCACACAGAACCAGAAGGCTATGAAGAGCTCGCTTATGAAACAAACTAGCATTTTTATCAAGTAACTGAGGTTTTGACAAGCACTAAATACAGGAATATTGACTTGTAGGGGTTATTGCCTTCAGGAAGAAGAGGCGAAGGTATGTAAGAGAATGAGAAGGGAAACAGGGATCAGAAGAGAGACTAGAGGCAAGACAACTACCAAAAAGTTTGTTAAACCTAAGTTCAGATTTTTTTTTTCTGAATAATAGTTTTTTCTTATGGTATATTTAAATATGAGTAAATTTAGTAGTTGATGATACTTAAATTGCCAGTTTATTTTTGAATAAGTACCTATATTTTCCTTATCTATATAGAATTAATGTCTCAAGATTTTCAGAAGACTAGCTTTGCTACATTAGTACTGATTGCTGTAGTTTAACTAGTATTAAATATTCAAATTTTAAACTCTGCACCATTGGTGATGATTTCATAAGCTTTCAAATTATCCCATTAAGATTCCTTGCTCTTTGGAGTGAAGTGAAGAGGAAATAACACCAGTGTTTATGGAGGAATTACCAGCAAAAGTTATTTTAAATTGTGATGTACAAGTCTATGTTGTTTGTTTAAATTCTTAACCCAGAAAAGTGCCTAAGAAAAGCCTTCCTCAGAAGCTCCAAAAGAAAAAAAATGTAGTTCAACAGCTGCAAATGCAGGAGTAGAATAGGAACTGTATTGTTGATTTCTACTTTCTTCTTTTATAGCTTATATAGCTTGTTATATAGCTTATATAACAATTTAGTTAAAGCTATGTAACAAGCAGAAGTGATTTTTGCTGTAAACAACTTTTTTCCTGTTGGAGAGGAATGGGAGAGCTAGCAACCCCATTTCTTTTATGCTCACTTTAATAACTGGTGATGGGATTATTTTTAAATTAGGGTAATTAGGGATAACTGTGTGAAGGAGGGATGCTTGCTCACTGATAAAGAGGCTCCTGAAGACCTGCTTGGAGAAAGGGGCTTCTCTCACTGCTTCCCCCAACCCTAGTTTTCTTGCGTATGCTGTAGGAAGTCCCAAGAAGAACCTTTTGTAGTAATGCCTTAGGGTTTCCTTGGCTCATCAGCATTATGCTTGCACAACCTGAGACTTAGTAAGCCTAAGGTACGAATGCAGGCTTTAAGAAAGGATCTGAATTTGAAAGGTAGCTATAGGTGTCTTCCAAATTGTGTACGAAAATGTTGAACAGTGCAGGCCTCAGCACAAAGCCCTTCCCCTTACCTAATTTTTGCTGCTGTTTAAGCCCTCTGCAGACTGAAGGACACTTCTCCTCCTTTTCTACTAGAGAGAAAAGGCTAGTGAGGAAATGCTGAGAGTTCTTATTTTGTTAAGTGACACTCTCTTAACCTCTTAAAGTATTTGGTGATACTGAGTTGGTTAGTAAAACTGGCAGCTGATCTGATAGCAGGTGACATTGCCTATTGACAACTGCAAGATGTGCATGAAGAGGAAACTAGTGCTAATGTGACATCCTGTGGTGGACTGTGTTCTCGGTGTTTACCACTCAGAAAACAGTGAAATTATAATTAGATTATTGGTCAAATAGTAAACAAAGAATGAAATAAAGATTCATTAACGGTTAATCCTACGTGTGTTCTAGCTAAAGAAGAAAGTACAGAAAACCACAGAAAAACTGTTGAGCTCTACTGCTTGGGGAGAATCTCGATTGCAGGTAGAAAGGAAAAGGGCAAGGGTCAAAAATGTAAATGAGAGGAGAGCACCTGCTAACAGGATTTGCCTTGTTAAAGGTGTCCCTAGGAAGTTGTTGGAGGCTGAATGCTTTTTCTCAGAGCTCTGCCTATGTCTGTGAAATGAGATGTGGAGGGGGAAAAAAAAGCAAACTCCACAGCTGCTTGCATACCTGCAGAGCTGCGACTGTACAGCAGAACCATCCTCCCCAACTTTTTGGGTCCTTAGGTGGGAAAGGGCATAAGTGAAAAGAGAAAGGGAGAAGTGCAACCAAAATGTCAAAGTGATATTTTGGGGAGTTGCTGCTTCTGGCATGAATGAGAGACTGTCTCCTCCTTTCTGTGAAAGGATGCAGTGAACAGCCAGGAACTTCACAGCCCCAGGGAGGCCTTTCCAGCTGATGTGCCTCACATGCTGTGTATTAGCTCTCAACAAAAACAACCAGAACTGTTAAAGCCTTAGTTCTCTTATGTAGCATAACTTAAAATCTTGCTGAGATGCAAGACTTTTGTACTGTTTCTAGTGAAGAAATTAGATCAGTCTTGTATGCTTGATTAAATACTACATGTTCATATTTGCTGCAGTAGCTGCTGTATTGACAAGGTATATGAAAATGGAACAGGTCAAGAAAATACTGATAGATAATGTTTTAATTTGAAACTTGCTTCCTTTAGTGGATCTTACCATCCAGTAGAAAGGAGTAATGCTTGTTGGAGCGTTTGGTGGCTCATCTCTGTACAGCTGTGGTTTGAAATGCTGCTATTTCCCTAAATTCAACTGAAGTGCAACATTGTCCCACAAATCTCTAGCCAACTCAAATTCTTGACTTTGATATCAGAGAAGTGATGCCATTTTTAAAGCTAGAAGTGTAAGTCTGTGTTAAATTACTTGGTTTTGTTTTCTCTTAGTAACATTTTAAGAAATTGAATTGCTAGGGGATTTGGTTTCTGTTCCTATCTCAGCCTAAAGAAGCCTGGACCAGTTTTCTTCTTCAGAGAAGAACATGTTACTAAAGTAATATTCTCCAATGTTTGAAAGAATTGGTAAAGAAGGAAATTAGTTTTAGTAGACGGGTATCTAGAGATGCTGATAGGAAAGAGCTTTAGTGTTTGTTTGTTTTTCTCAGGGAGTCTGTCACCACACATTTGACCTAAACAGTGTAACCTTTGGCTCTTTTTTAGAATTAAACTCTGTCATTTTTTCTTTTGGATTTGTAGAGCATTCCTGGATTTTGTCCAACTAGTTTCAATACTTAAGAGGTGCAGAAGGCTTAGCAAAAGGCTCAAAACCCAAGGCTGTGTTTGAAAGCTGCATTCCTGACGCACAGGGGGCACTTCAGAAGCATAGACTTACTCAATTTGCAAGTGAGTATTTCTAGATTATGAATTAAATACCCATGGGGAAGCTGTGTTCAAGGACATCTCCACATGTTCTTTTTCCCCCATAAGTGCAAAATAGATCGCATCAAGGTTGCTACTTCTATACACATACAGTCCTCTTCTGGGAAAAGGGTAGGAGAGAAAATGGACTACTAGCAGCTAAATTTCATGACACTTTACATACAGCTAGCTGTATGTAAGGCACTGATGTGCTGATAATGGCAAAAGAGGATCCTACACAAAATAGAACTGAAAATCTATGTAAAAGGCATTTAACACTCTTGTTTGAGTCAGGTCAATCTGGAATTAACCATTGGTATGAGTTCTATAGTTCCATTTGCATACACACCATTCAAATAATAAAAAGAAATACACTTCAGGCTAGTTATGTCCATTAGATCCAAGGAAACCAGGCATGATTTAATTTGTTTTACTGTAGTCTATGAAAATTCTATTAAGTTACGTTTTTGTGTAGATGAATAAAATAAAATGGTAGAATGGTTTGGTTTTGAAACTGTTGAGTCTGCTGTGAAGAAAGGTTCTGTTGTACAGTCTGATCTGTTAGCCTGGTTTTGGCTTCTAGCAAGCCCCAAAACAGCGAGACTTACAGAAATAAGCTGTATGTTTTATTTATTGCTTCTAGTTCTTCAGTGTGTAGGATTCGTGCACTACAGATTTATTTTTCATTTAACATTCTCCCATTTACAGTTTTTTTACAACCTGGACAATACTTATATGAGTCAAATACGTCATGAGTTGACAACATTGGGTAGTGCAAAATTTTATCACATTTACTTTATTAAATAAAATGGCTTGTTAAGTAACACTGAACACAGGCAAAAACATGTAAATGTTTAACAATGGTTACAGTAGTTTATAGGAATATGTTCGCGTACTTGTAAATTGCCTTCTAGAGGCCTTCTCTCTAGTCTGCTTTAGACCAAATGTAGCCTGTGTTTTATATAGATAGATGTATTTGGACTCCTTACGCTTGCTTTGTCTTTCCTTTTTTTTTTTTTTTTAATCTCTCCATTTTAATCTTGGAATACGTAACGTGTGAGTTACCCAGGATTAAACAAAAGAGATTTTTCTTTTTTAAGCAGCGAAGACAAGCCTCTGCTTGTCATCGTCCTTCATGCTATCACCTCTGTTTAGTGAAGGGGAAAAGATGGAGTGATAGAAAAGAAGGAAGGCATCCTCATTCAGGAAAGCACCGATCCATTGTCTAGTGAAACTGAAAAGGAAGCTGCAGCAATTAAGATGGTAAACTAACTCCTTCAAGAAGAGCAGATGGGGGAGGGCAATTACAGATGTTTGGCTGGGAAAATGGAAAGTAGATTGGCTGGATAGCTCAGAGAACTGATTGATTCCTTATGCTGAGAGGACACAGTAGTTTATAAATGCTGAAGATAAATTTAAGAGAAAAAAAATGCAAATTTCTTTTGTATGCAAGTTTCTTCTGTTAGGTCTTTATGGAAAAGGTAAAGATTTTTTTTTTTTTAATTTTGGATTTTTTTTTTTTTTTTTTAGAAGGTAAGATAGAAAGGCCAAAATTGTATCCTTGAATGAGGGAAATGTTTAGCTTAGATTATGCTTGCTTGGCCAGGGTCTTTTGTCGTGCAGCCCAGGGAATAGGCAGAGCACAAACATTTAATGAATTCTGAGATTAAATTACATGTCTCCCGGAGGAAGTAGGAATACGTCTGTTGTGTCAGCAGTTAAAAGCTAAATAAAGAAATAGGTTTTATCAAATCTGTAGCGACTTCAAGGTTAACATGAACTTAGTAACAATTTCATAGAGCAACCTCAGTATTAGCTTCATCAGCTGGTGATAACAATTTCTTACAATGATGTATCTAGAAATGAAGGTGGAAGCCATATATGAGTTTTTGGAATATATATATCATGGAATACATATATTTTGGTATGTATAACTGTCAGTTATCTCTGTAGGGTTAGATGTAACTTGATCATAATACTGTGAACAGTCTAATTTGGGGGAGCGGGGAGGGGGACAGTAATTCCTGAATATACCAGCAATCTGTATGGTGCTGTGGCTAAGCATACATTGACAGTGCTTGCTTTGGTTGGAAAATGTTCAGAGTTGGAAACCTGTCTGGGTGGTTGTTAGAATTATATTCCCCGCACTGTAGGGCATTACGCTTTCTGTGATATCCTTTTTATCTTGTGTTTCTTGTTAAAATAAATCATAAGCTGCTGTGATAAATGGCTGAACAGGAAACACCTTGGTACCCTCAATGCCTTAAAATAAGAGGTGAAAGAAATCCTTGCCAAAAGGAAGCTGATAAATAATTGCGCCAACACACAGGGATTGGACTGTGTTATAACATTCTCCTTCAAGTGGAAACTAAGGCAAAAACATGTAAACAGTTTGTTGGCTCACTGTAAAATCTCCAAATACTTAAATCCCCTCCTGTCTGTCTTTACTTATGCAGGCAGGTGGCTGTAACCTCTCCTTACTGAAAAGCTGAAGGAAAACAAAGAAATCCCCCAAAGTAAATGTATTTAAGAGTAAAGAAAGACTTGAAACAAGAGGATAGGTTACAGGTGACTAATCTAACACTTGAGATCAGTAAATCAGAGCTGGAGAAAACACTGAATACTGTTTAATTTAGGGGGAGGAGGTGCACGATTCAATAATTTGGGTTGGCCTTCAGGTCAAATAGAATGTGGAAACCACCATGCGTCAAGATAAGTTTGGGTATTTTGGCACCTTCTAGGGCTTTTTTTTTCCCCCTCTTTTATAATGCTACTACTCAGAAATATTTCTGCCAGTCTAAAATGTCCACAGTACAAATTCTCCTCCATCTTATCCACAGCTCTGCACTGTAGCAATAGAAATACTTTTGTATTGGCATTACATGCCTGCATTTGGGAGTTTTACAGATATACCCGTACTTCTTTCTGAATTAGTATTGCTTTGCATTACTGAGGCAATATTATGTGCAAAAACTGCACAGATGTGCCCTAACTTTTCCTTGGAAAGGACAGTTATGACCTTTTCTTTATAAAGGCCTTGCCTACCCATTTTTTGCAGCAAATCTTTTGACATTTGGCAGGAGCAGTTGAACTACACAAGAGGCCTTCTCTTTGTCCCATGTGACTACCACTCAGATTTGTCAGGGGTGTAAGTATTAAAAAGGATTTGCCTTTGCACAGCTACATGCCTGTGAAAACTTTGCAGCAGTGTGGGAGCAGGAGAGAGCTGTCAGGTCAGTTGTGAGAGAGGGGAGACGTAAAAGGATCAAACTGGGCTCTGCACACAAATCTGCTGTCTACTTATGTAGTCCTGGTAGATTATCTTTTCCCCTGGAGCTGAAACGGAGCAAGAACATTACAGTTGGAAAATAGGTGTAAAAGTTGCTAGAATTACACTAGAATTTCCAGGGTCTAAAAGTCTGTGATGTGTAAAGAAGCTTCTCCCTGTGAGTAAAATTATCCCTGCACCCTACGGTACCAGCTGTGGCATTGTGCCACAGTGCCAAAGTTTCCAGGTTTGAGGCTCAGGGAGAATTTATGCAGGGTGCTGTTTCTATTTGAAATCATTCAGTCAACCTAAATTGTCCCCTAGAGTATTGGCATTACATGGTAAACTACATGGTAAATGTGATCCTCACCACAGTCACTGATTAAATTCTGGGAATGTAACCTAAAATTTTAATCTAGGGCAAGTTTAGCATTTCTCAGTGTCCAACTTGCATCTTCAAAAGTTTTTGGTGTAGAATATTATATGGATCAGGGAATATTGAGACTTGAAAAAGGGAAGTTCCTGTATTTGCGTGCATTGTCTCAGATCTCTGGTGGAGCTCTGTTTCATTGTTGTAGTCTATTTATGCCTTCCTGCAAGTTCTGGAGGTGCTGAAACTGCAGAAAACAAGAGTGTGGTTCTGAGCAGCTTTGCAGCCTGTTCTATTTTAATCGCTTTCATCAGCTTTATCCTGCAGTGAAAGCTGTGTGCCGTATCTCCTCATCATGGGAGGAGAAGGGGGAATTTAAGCTGTAATTAAGCCCTATTTTAATATATGGTCTACATATGAAAATCATAAATATAAGTGCTAAAACCTTTCCTAGGACTGTTTGAACACTATGAAACAATAAATGGTAGGCTGAGCAATTCCACACCAGCAATTAAAATACAAGCCTATTGGTACTTCTTTGTCCATAGATTCAGAATTGGGAAAAAAGATAGGAAATTTCAATTTGCTTCACAGAATAACAGCTTCATAACATGAATTTGATGTTAGGTAGAAAAGTCAAAGCTGCTCCCGATTCTGGAGAACTGCATATTTGATCTCTCCCAGGCATTTTATATTGGCTGGTTAAAGCAGTTTGACTAGGAAAAAGCTATGCGCCTAGGTAGGTTGCATATGCTCTTAGCTTCCATCTGAAAATGTAAGTATATGAGACCAAAGCAGACAACTTCTGATTGCTCTGTTCAGCTGATGAATAGTTTGGTCTAGGAGGGCTAAGTCCTAGCTGAGTAAGGAGGCATTGCTGCTAAAGCATCCCTGGGGTAATAAATTGGCAAGAGTTTTGAATTTCACATTCAGCTTAAAAAATAAATATTTACAATGGTAAATTGGGGCTCAGTAAGTATGGGCTAATGTTAAACATCTACATTAAAAGCAATTCTCCAAAATACTTTAGAAGGTGATGCTTCTGTTTAAATGTCGGTTGGATGTGCTGTTAGTCAGGCTTCTGTTTTAGTGATACCACATTGTTCTCTGCGTAGGAAGCACTGTTTATAAGACATTTCAAGTTCAGTTCAAATGTTATGAACATTTAACATCAGGATTTTGGAGGTGTTGATAATCTTAGCAGTTTTAGAAGAACATGGTATTAAACTGCCAGTTGTTTAAGTGGCTGTAAAGTAGCCAAAATGTTCAAAAGAGGAGCAGAACCTACCTTACAGTACAGCGAAAAATCCCTCCTGTCTCCTAAACGAACATTGTCTTGGTGTGCCTTGTTGAGCATTTTTTTTCTCAGAACGTTTCCCATGTTTGTTAGATGGCTTAGCTCCAGAAGTACTTTAACATAGTCAGCTTGTTCTTTTCTTGTATGCCTCGCTGATGACATTTTCCTTCTCTTCACTATTCAGGTTTGTAATATGTGCTGTATTTTAATTTCTTTTTCTTCCTTGCACATCCCTAATGTATGTATATATTGCCTCACAGATCTTAACTCTTTCATATTCTGTTGTTTCCATGTCACATATAAAACAGGATTTTATCTTTTTGTCCCATGAGCTCAAAATTTCTTTCAGGCAGAAATGGGACTTCAGCACTGAGCTGCTCTAGGACTGTCTGTTTTTTAAGGGGCACATTTCCACATCACCCTCTGTTCTGTGGGAGCCTGGACATAGAGCACTCCTATAGAAATGCATGGTAGATACACATAAGATTCCAAATCCTAATTATTTTGTTACTGAGACTAATGTAAGAAAATTGTAGGTCTAGCTAGTACAATGAATTCACGTTTTCACTCTGAAGAAATCCAGAATCTCTGTTACTGTCCTGCATGTGACAGCCCCAAATGACAAAGTTATTTCCATAGCCGTTTTCTTGCCTAACATGTACCACACTTAAACCTGTCTGGCTGCTTTGCTTTGCTTTTGCTTTTCTCCTGCATTTCCCTTTGTCTCTTAAGGTTCTCAAGCTTTTGGAGACCGCTGTAATGTCACATCCTTCCATTCTTCTGTTTGGGGACTTTCCAGTCCCCACATCGTCATCCCTTAGGACTCCTTTCCAAGTGTTCCTGTCCAAGCTCCAGTACCCATCTTGGTCTAGCTATTTATTTCTTCAAACATCACTAATATATTTATTCAAAGCTAGAGAGTTTGACTGTATTCTCTTTCTCTTTTAACTTCATTTACTTTGAAATATCTTCCAAAACAGCAAAAAAGTCCTAATTTTTCCCCTCTTCTATTAATGAGTTAATTATCTTGTCTTGGCTAGTCTGGAGTCACGTACGTATATGCAACATAACAAATCTTTCTTTTTACTGCATTTTTAGGAATCATTTCTAAAGTAATGTCTTCATTCAAAAAACTAGTTATGTTTAACTTATGTTTTCCAACCACTTTATTATTTATTTTGTCATGAGATTTCATTATTACTAGCTTCTTGTGACAACATTGTGGCAAAAACATTGAGACCTTAAGCCTGGGAGCTGAAAGTTATAAGCATGTCAAATATGCTATTTTGCTGCCACAGAAAAGAACCAGCTGCACTAGCAATTTTCAGTTTGCTCTAGCAGACAGGTAGCACGAACTAGTTACCTTGGTAAGTTTTCTGCTGAACATCCAGTAGCAGCCTTGACAGTGTTTTGGAGTGCAACTGGATGCATTGCTGGCCAAGGGGAGAATTTGTTCTAGCAGTAGTTGTTAGGATGGGCTGAAGGTTAAGCTGTTATGACAGTAACCACGCTTGGAAACACAATCTATTATTGGAAAATTCTCTCCTGGTTGTTAGTATAGGGAAAGGAAAGATTCCTTTGGAACCGCTAATGCAGTCATTAAAATGTAAACACTAACTATATGTGATGGACACTGTAGGTTTAGGCATGGATTAATCAGTGCAAGAATAACAATAAAATGCATCCTTGCTTTTTGTGACATCCCTGAAAGCAAAGTGACTTTGAACTGCTTTGTCAGGCACGTCGATGGCCTCACAGCCTATGAAGGGGCAATAGAAAGCCTCAGATACAATTAACATAAGACATGTCAGGCAGCCATTGGGAAAAGTGAATGTCTTTTTTTTTCTTCCCTGTGTCTTTGGGGTAGATGAGTTTCATTTCTTTTTGCACATATTTCATGCCCGTTTCTTCCCTGATGGATAGTGGGCATCTTCCTCCTGCTATGTTCATTTTTCTCCTTGCTTCTTGTAGCTTTTTTCCTCCCTCTGTGGCCCTTTGAGTTTTCTACTTTGCCGAGTCTTAAAGCTCCTTTCTTGCTTTGTGAAATGTAAGGAGTGATCTTTCTGTGACTATTGCCTTTGAGGCAGGTGAAACAGTATTCTTTCTGCCTGTTTCTGTGTCAGGTCACTTTTGCATTCAGTCCCTTTGACTCTCTTCTGCTGCACAAGGCATAGACTAGCAGCATCTCATGAACAGCTGAGGGAAATCGGTGTTTAGGCTGTTAGGCCAGGTTAGATAATTGTGCTAATCTGATTTGATCTCTTGTATATGTAGGTCATGGAGTTTGTTTTTCTCCCAGAAGCTGAACGTAAGCATATCTTTCTGAAAGATCTCTCTTCTTGCTTAAGAAATTTGAAGCTCTGGTGTCCATTTCCCATAGTAAGAGCTTTCAGTGTTTGATTGTTTGCTGCTAGGAAATGGTACCTCTTCAAGATAAATCTGTGTAATGTCAATTTCTATTCATTGCAGTTTTCTGTGAGTATGAAAAATCTTATCTTTTCAATCTTTCTCCTTTTCTGAAATCTTATCAAGTCTAGGGGTATGTGTATAAATATATGTGTATATACATATGCAAAAAATCAAGCCATCTCTCAGCTTTCTCTTTCATAATTGGGCTTTAAGCTGTGTAGTAAGAGGCCTCTTTTCTTTATCAAGTCAAACAGGAGCCTTAACCATCCCTCCAGTATTTCCAAATCCTTTGTGACACCAGGAAAGTCACCATGTTCTTAAATGGTCAGATCAGCATAGTGTATGGAGGGAAGGTTGTTCTTTATTCTACCTGATATTCCTATTTGTATACACTTGAGGTCGAACAAGCCTCTAAGCAGCTGAACCACACAGTAAGTGCACAGTGGAGTCTGATCTGCAGTTCCCGATGTTCTTTTTAGAGTCTGCTTTCCAAATTACTTTCCCATGTGTACATGTTGATTAGTTTCTTTGTCCTTATGTGTGGGATAGCTTGCCATATTAAAATGTGTTTTCACAGAACCGGAATAAGGAAGGTAGGAAAGGACCTGGAGAGATGTGTTAGATCTGTCAGGGTGCCCCAGGGAAGAAGCAATTATTGTATCTAGGCCGTGCCTGGGAAGTTTCTCCGACTGGTTTAAAGACTACCAGCAGTCAAGACCAGCATCTCCTTTCCGTTCTTAGTCTCCTCCTTAGGTGAAATGTCTGTGTGGTGTTTGGGCTTTACTCCCTGTTCCTGGTCTTTCTGTCTCCATCACCTTCTCTAGGCCTCTGATCATTTTGGTTGCTGAGAGTGCAGAGAGCGGCATTCAGTTCACATCTTTGATATGCATTGACCAAAAGGACGGGGTATTCCTGCTGAGCAGAACAGAGGCTTGCTTCCTCTGTCTCACAAGCTAAGTTACTGTGTACGAATCACAGTAAGGTATTTGGGTTTTTGTTTTTTCATGCCGACCTCAAGATGCCATAATCTTTTATTATGTTTAGCTCCTCCAGCGGAGTGTCTCTAGCATCGTGTTTCCCTTTCCTGCCTTTGTATAGTCAATAATTTCTATTGAAGAGTAATAATGTAAATTTCTTTCATAAGAATTGCATTCCCTTCTTTAGGTGAATATAGAACATTTCTCCAGTTTTCAAGAACTTTTAGAATTTCATTTGTCCTCCAAATTCCCGCAATCTTTACAAGCTTTATATTATCACTTCATTAATATAAACCTTCTCTCGATTCCTTAATTGAGGTAATCATTCTGTGTAGAAACAGATTTAGGGTGTTTCCTATGGAATCCCACTCGCTACGTCTTTCCATGTTGGCAGTGAGCCATTACCAGCTGCTTTTTCAGCATAAGACAGTTCGGTGTTCGTATTGTGGCAGTCTCATCAAGGAAAGGTTTCCTTGGCTGCCTGAAGTTATGATTGTAACGTGCTGGCTGTTTCCTTGTCCTCAAACCTACTATCCCATTGAAGAATGCAATTTACAAAGATTTGTGGGGGATCTGTCCTCAGCATGCATGTCAAACTGATTTTTGGCTTTCAGTCAGTCATGTATTATCTTCTAGGCACTTACAAACTGTTTTGCAGACTTTTTGTCTGTTTGTTGTTTTGTTCTGCTCCATTTTTTTCAGGAATTGAAATTCAGCTGGCCGAACTGGTTCCTTTTTTATTTCCTTCTTTAAATAAAAGCACCGTGTTTCTTGTTTCTCTGTTTTTTGATCCTTCTCCCATCCTCTGTAGTTTCTTGAAAATAACACTAGCCAGCGTTGACTTCACTAGCCAACTGACTTCAGTCAATTCTTTATGTATTTAAGGTGAAACTAATGAAGCCCTGTCAATTTAAAAAGAGGTAACTTAAATTCTTTGTAGCCTGACTTTCCCTTTTCTACTCCGACAGTTTGTGTTGATGTTGAGCTCTAGTGGTTATAAAAGGAAACTCGGATGGTTTTGTATGAGGTAATGTTATCTCTTTGTTATTTTCCATTCCACTTATTATCTTATTGCCAAATTTCAAAATTTTTGCTTTTAATTCCAGGTTAGGAGGACAGTAGATGCTGAAATACTGAACCTTCTGAATTTCTGGGTTTTTAGCACCTTCTGTTCCATGATATAGCCATATGACCGTGTGTTGCCTATGTCACATCTTGTTAGGTCCTGATTGCTTATGTTAGTGGAAATATCAGCTGTAGCAAACAATGCAAGTTATTTTTTACCATTAAGAATATAAAACAAAATAAGATAAGCAAACAAGAATAATGTTTCTAATTGGAAGATGGACAGAAGATCCAAACGAGGCTTGTTATTAAGATAACAACAGGTTAGCTTGGCCTTTATACGTGAAGGCTTTAGCTGAATGTTAGATGGCTTGTACCAATGTTTTCCTGGAGAAGTAGCAATGTGTACTTTTTTTTTGGCCTTGACATATTATTTAGGTCTAATGAAAGAGCAGGAAGTCAGCTATGGCTTTTGTAGCTGAGACCAGTTTCCTTGTCAGGAAAATGCTTTTATTGTAAAAATACGTATTGTGTACACGCATACTCATGCATTATAGTATGGTTAATGCAAACATGTTTGACTGCTTAACAGGTTTAAAACCAGGTCTCTATAATACAAGATTTCTGGTCATTTTCATGGAAGAAGATCTTCCCAATTTATGAATGGCATTTAAACAGTGCAGTGGTCCCTTTGTTTACCAAATAACTGTGAACTAGTGTGTTTAGTAAAGTCCCAGTAATTTACAGTCAGATTAACTAGGAATATTTTAAGATATTTAAAGATTTAGATTTTGTTTGTTTTGTGCAGGCATAGTTTGAAAAGGTGAATCTTTTGTTTCAGAATTTGCAAAACAGTTGAATTTCTTGGTAATAGACCGTTTGACGATTTTGGTCTAAATAAGTTGAAAAGGAAAAGAAATTTCCAGTTCAAAATGAGTATAAAATGTTCTTATCAAGGAATGGTTGCATCAGGTTAACTTAAACTCTCAATAAAACTGTAAATACATTTAATTTGTTAGACACAACTGTGTGTTTTGCCTCTGATCTTTGTAATATATTTCCATTTATTACCTAAAGTAAAAAAAAGATCCTGATCATTGCCCGTCTCCAGAGCGTGAGTCTCTGTGCTCCGACTGCTGCTCGGATCAGGTCACTGGGACTCAAAGCGCATGCTGTGCTCTGGCTCGGTCCCTTGTGGGGACACCGAGGACACTGTGGGGCACCCGCAGGGCAGACAGACACCTGGTCCTTTCCTTAACAGAAGGTGAGTGCATCCTACCGATGTAATTCCCTTCTCCGTTTCCTGTAAGTCCTCTTCTCCTCCTGAATGAAATCCTTTGTAGCCTCTCTTTATGGCAATCTTCTCCTCGTCCGTACCCAAATGAGCGCTGGTGTCTAGCGGTCAAGTCGTGTGGCCTAAGTCTGGGCAAGCACTTTGTCAGCAAGGCTGCTCCTTACGCCGGGGACACTCACACCTGTATGTCTGTCACAGCTGGAGGGGGCTGCTCGTGGGAGGCAGGAACTGTGCTAGAGCTGGGCTGCCCTCAGCAAAGCCAAAAGCCTGAAGTTCCACTTGTAAACCATTAGGCAGATGTGCCCAAAAGATGGTATTCCTGGAAACGGGCTGATTGGCAGGGCCTTAAAGCACTGAAGCACAGTTGCAAAATGGGTGAGTCATGCCAAGCTTGGCTATGCATATGGTAATTTATAGTTTTACTTAGTTAAAATTGCAGTGTAGTTGTATTAGTTCTCTAGAGGCTCAGGTAGACAAGACCTGAATTTCCAAGCTTAGCAAATAAAACTTCCTTTATCTCTGCCCTTCTTTTTGAAGGGAGAAGAAGAGCATGTCACACAGGCTATGTCTGCTACTTTAAAGACTGCTGCAGATCCACTTAAACTTCTGTGCTAGTAGCATTAAGCAATGCGGAGTACTTTTTTGAGTAATATAACTGATGTCTCTGCCAATTTTTGTTTTGAAAAATTATATGCTTCAAAGTATTTGTATTACACGGGTATTTATCATAGATGGTTTTTCCAAAGAGTAACTACACAATATACCAAAATTTACCGTATCATTTTGAGCTGTTATCACGAAAGCTATACAGCGAGCGAGTTTCTTTGTTTTTGAGGTTTTGGTTTGTCAGATTTTAGAACTTCCTCATTGTACCCAAAGATGCACAGTGGAGAGAGCCAGTTCCCCATCATGCTTTTGTTATGCGTCCCCCTGAAACTGCATTATTCCAGTTCAGGTAATGTGCTTTTTGTTTTAGAGCATGTATTACCGTATCTGAGAAATAAGGGAGGTTGTTCCTTCAGCAAACAAACTTTGTAGATTTCCGAGTAATGGTTGAGTGATTGATTCTTGTGCTTCTTTCCTGTCTTCCCCCATTTATACTAAATGTATGAAATTAATGTTTCAACAATAAATTGACATCAGCAGAATTTTTTGAATGCCATTACAGAGAACTGTTCTCTAAGCCTGAGTTACAAACAACATGCAGATATGTGAATTATGCGTATGTAAATTTGCTAATTTAAATTTAAAAATTAATTTAAAAATTTTAATTAAAAAGCTAAGCTTTTCATAAATTTATGGTCTGAAGCCAAAGGGGACCAAAAATTGGAATCTTGCTTGGCTCATCCAGTATCGATAGGCAGTGTCAAGTTCAAATACTTAAGCTTCAAACTTTTCTGGTTGAAAGTCCTGAGTTCCTTGCACTTATGTCACACAGAGCTTTCGTTATCCTAGGGTATTTATTGGAATGAACATTTAAAACTGAATTCTGTCTTCATTCTAATATACTCCTACAGTGTCTCTTATCAGATCTTAAAATGCTTACACTTTCACAAGGAAACCGCAGCAGTAGCTGTTCCCAGGCTGACTTGCCAGTAGTGCAAGAACAACAGACAGCAGCGTACCTATTGTCAGTAGTCTGTTTTGCAAATGGTCTGCCATACATACCCAGCTCACCAGTAAAATGTAAGCTAGTTTAAGTCCTGAGGTAAATAAATGTGCGCTGGCTTATAAAAGCTTCTTATTGATTTAGTTTTATCTCTTTCTTGTTTCAGCCATTTGTAAACAGTGCTTAAAAAGGTACACACACAGTTTGTGACAGTTTAACTAAACCCATTTTAAATAATTGGTAGCAGTTTAACTACAAGTATTGCATACAGCTAAGGCTATGAAGAGGATGCTTTCTCAGCAAATCTCATCTCCTCTCACAATGTAGTTATCTGCTGAGCACAGCAGCTCGCATGAATGCTCGCTGCTCATAGCTCCTGTTAGTTTGGTGAACTGTGTAAGGATGAATCGGGTGGTGGTAGTCCAGGATCGAGAAGCATCAGCCAAAGGCATCTGAGTTGCCTGTAGTCAGATTCTGGTGTTAGTTTGCACGATTATTAATGAGCTGAACGAAGTGAGATTGCAAGTACGTATCTGGGATGTAACTTGACCTTCATTATGGTTGGGCGTCTTCCAGGAGGCATGGACCTGTTTCTCACATTAGGAGGCAGGGTTTATTAGCTCTGAAATGGTGACAACAGTGTCGTGGTTACACAATTTCTGGACTGGGGCTGGCTTGCATTCAGGCACCTTGTTGCACTGGCACAATAAGTGTAGGACTACTCTCTGTAGACATGCCCTTTAGACTTTTGAACTCAGGTGAATTAGTAAGCCTAGCTGTATAAGTGGAAAAAAGGTTTTCAAAGCTTTTGTTTATGGGCTAAGTATATTTCATATGGAACCACTGAGATGTAGTGCAAGGGCAACCAAATAATGCTGCTTGAACAAAACTGCATTTTAAAGCAGATGTAAAAGAACTCTTTCAGACGTGAACTGTCTAAAAAGAAAAGAATTGCCTCTCTTGACGATAAAGTAAACTTTCAGTTTCAGTTAAGTACAGTGCTTTGATAAATTATATCAACATATTTAAAGAGGACAATAATAGTAACAAATCTTTATCAGTTATTTGTAAACAAGCTCAGTGTCAAACTTTATTCCTTGGTGGATTAGTGTACTAATTCATATTATAATTTGACAAACAACAGATTTCAGCCATTTTATCTAGGTATTCATTTATTGTTATTATGTTATGGCAGCTCCTAGAAGTTGCAGTCGATTGCTTTCCCACTGTGGTAACTGCTCTAGCATCATGTTTTCTTTTTGCTCTTCTCTGGTGAGATTGTAAGCTTGTAAGTAGAAAAAAAGGGTCTTTCAAAGACTTTGTCTTCATGGGTAGTTATTTCGTACAGATTGATGTACCTGATCATTGCCTCAAACTGTTGTTTGGTAATTAACAGAAATCCTGAGCTATAATAATGAATAAACAGCCTGTTTAATAGAGAAAAAACATAGCGCTGATTGACAAATAAAGGAGGAAATAGGACTTAAGTGCAGTACTACCTTTTTTTATTTAAGGGATTCTTGAAACGAAGCAGGAGTCCCAGGTTACCTGTAGGGGATGGGAAGAGAGGGGTAGTAACATTGGATGTTAAGGAGATCTCCAATTTTCTAGGAACCTCCTTTCCACATCTTTGCTGTGCTGTTGTACACATGTCCTCTCTCCAGAGCAAAAGTTCTCAAATCAGTTGACAGCTGTGCTGGAGAGAAAGGTACTCATCTCAGTTACACCACTGGCTGTCAGAGCTGTGCTCTGCATTTTTTCCTCTTTTTTTTTTTTTTGTTTGTTTGTTTTTTGCTATGGGATTGATTTTGTCATCTCATACGTTAAAGGACCAGCAACCAGTAGTGTCATTGAGCTGCCATAGGCAGGTGGAGAGCATGTGGGGTGCATGCTGAATGGTGTCCTTCTTGGCTTTCCTAAGACAGCCGTGGCATTTTGGAAGATCCATGTAAGTGAGCATGCCCACCCTGGTACGTACCCATTTCTGCCAGTCGGTATTCCTTCCTTGGTAATAGACTGGATGTAACAGCTAACAAATTGAATTAACGCGGACCATTTAAAGAGGTCTTAATGGCATAACAGAATGTTCTGCAGAGCCACTCTTTGAAACAAACTGAAGGAAAGAGAGCTAGTGGCCTTTCTGGGAATTTGGTGTGCATCTCTTCTTTTGTTTCGGATCAGACTGCCCGAGTTGGCTTTCTTTAAGGCAGTGCTGGCTGTCTTGATTGACAAGAAGCACTGCTTCAGTCAAGTTGAATCATGTTCAGTTTCCTTCCCTCAGCTGGTTGTCTTGTCTCTTTCCCTTCATTCCTACCTTGGCTTTTGTAAATTCAAGTGCTTGGAATCTTTCATAGATGTTTACCTCTAACCATCTGGCTCAGCTCTAACTAGAGATTTCCCATTCTGAGGAGCTTTAAGACTAAGGTGCTGCCTTTCCTAGTAGCTCCACTGCCTGCTCTGGAAACTGTGTTGTTCTTTAGAAATTTTAAATTGCCCTTTTCTTTGTCCTTGTTCCCCTGCTTCTCGGTCACAAATCCACTGTGGCCATAAAAGAACTGAGAACAATAACGCTTTGAGCCACGCTGAAGTTGAAATACCTACTGTCAGCTGTACTTCTGTGTGAACTTCTTCAGCATTTAGCAAAAGAAAATATTTTTTTTTGGTGTGTCACTGAAGAGTCATTCTGTGCTCACAGATTAATTCAGGTAGTGGTGCCAGGTAAAATTTAGATCTTAATAAGGATAATCAAGCGCTGATTGCCTTGGGAGTCATGGCACGCCTGTCGTTAGAGGCCTACGAACGCGTTAGGCAAACCTCTGTCAGGATGACAGAGATGGAGTTGGTTCTGCTGAGAGGCAGGAGGCCAGCCTGCCTTGAACAGGCTTTCAGGGGTCTCATCTGTCTTTTGTCTACGGCTGCAATGATTTCCTAATTTCTTTGTGACTGTTTCCTAAGTATTTTGTATGCTTTGCTTCACAGTTTTTTTCAGGTGTATTTCTGTTAGTGGTTATGGAGATTAAATCATCGAAGAATATGTAGTACTTTCAGGTAAGCCAGGTGGAGTTCAATAACTGTATATTGAAACCAAATGGCCACTCACTTTACTATGTTACCCCCAAAATAGCAAAGCCCTTGGCTAAAGCTCTTTATCACTTGGCTAGCATGAAGTTTTTCTCTGAAATCCCACTTAATCCATAGCATGTATCTCTAAAATAAGTCATCGGACCAGTATTTCTTCTGCTCTGGTATTTGTAGCAGTGCAGCCATCAAGGAAAGAATTAATTGCTATTTTGATGGGAAGGAAAAAAAAAAAAACTTTTAGCAAATGCTGTAAGGCTGTTCTTTCTTTTTTGAATAGAAATAGTGTTGTAGCTGTGATAAGAGCAAACCAGACTTGTGGGGAGAGGTGGTGGCTTTTCTTAGATCAGCTCATACAATTGGGAAAAGTAGATAAGCTTTTAAGCCTGATCTGAAGTGGAGCTTGCCCCCTGTAGTTTTCCGGCTACAGTAGTTGGTCGGATGAAAGATGTTATTCCTCCTGATAAACCTTATTTTCTCTCAGGATTCTGTGGTAAACATTTTGCAAACCAGCAACTTCAGATTCAGCGATAGAACTGACGTATTTTAAACTTCATAAATCAGCATGGAATAAGAACATGAGATGGCTTCTGCTTTCTAAGAAGCACTGCCCATCAAAGATATATTGAGCCATAGTCCAAATTCTTCCAACAGTTTCCAACAGACCTTTGGTTGTAAATCTTTGTCACAATGAAGTACCAGTGTAGGATCTCAAGTCTTAGCAAACATGTTTCTGCCGTGGTGTTTCTAGATAACTAACTTGCACTTTGTTTCTTAAAGTTATTAAAGGACTGGCACGATTAAGTCCTTAGCCTCCTTAGAGATGTTTAGCCCAAACTAAAAATGCTTGGATTATGGGAGTTTTTGTTATGAATGTGCAAAATTTGAATGTGGTTTTAAAAGAAGTTTTTGCTTCTCCAGTATTAAATCTAAGTGGCACAGTCCAAATAAAAAGGATGGGTCACTTATCAATACTTTCAGCCATGAATGTGTGATCAAATTGAAAGAACTGCTTTACTCATTAGAACACCAAATGAAAACAACACAGCATATACATTGTATTAGCAGGGATATTAATAACACTTAATGAAAAGATTTTCATGGGAGTTTTATAACTGTGCAGTCAATATGGATAAANCTTAGCAAACATGTTTCTGCCGTGGTGTTTCTAGATAACTAACTTGCACTTTGTTTCTTAAAGTTATTAAAGGACTGGCACGATTAAGTCCTTAGCCTCCTTAGAGATGTTTAGCCCAAACTAAAAATGCTTGGATTATGGGAGTTTTTGTTATGAATGTGCAAAATTTGAATGTGGTTTTAAAAGAAGTTTTTGCTTCTCCAGTATTAAATCTAAGTGGCACAGTCCAAATAAAAAGGATGGGTCACTTATCAATACTTTCAGCCATGAATGTGTGATCAAATTGAAAGAACTGCTTTACTCATTAGAACACCAAATGAAAACAACACAGCATATACATTGTATTAGCAGGGATATTAATAACACTTAATGAAAAGATTTTCATGGGAGTTTTATAACTGTGCAGTCAATATGGATAAAAGTAATCTGATTTAGCCAGAAAGTCAATATGCAGCGATTAAGCAAATTCTACAAATGACATGCAATCCCATTAGTGCTTTTAGATTTTATGTTTAAATAAAATTAAATATTACATAAAAAATAGATTTTATGTTTGGAAGGTTTTTTTGGGGGGGTGTTATTTTGTTTTGTTTAAGATGAGACTTCTTTTTATCACCTTTCATTGGAAAATGCTGACAGGGTAACCCCAAGTCAATTCCCACACACGTTTTGGACATTGCATGTAGCTTTGTGGTTTTGGAGATACGGTATACAGAATAGCTGTAGCTTTTAAAGTCCAAATCCTGACTTTTTGAGTTCGTAACAAATGGGACACTTCAGAGATGGCCTAAAGCATTTTCTGAGCTTGATGCAAGCCTGATTTTTTACAGACTTTCAGTAGACTCCGTCCCATGGAACAAATGCAGTTTATCCTTCCTAGTCTCAACTCAGATGCTTCTCCCATCACTGTCTCCCTGGGGCTATAGTCTTCATATTTACTCCTGTGGGATTTGTGTTCTGTAACACCGCTCCACACGAAACAGAGTTCTGCTCTAAGTATTATTAATGGGATACATGGCATAGGGGAGACTAAATGCAGGTAATCTGTGCAGAACTGGGGTCTAGCCATTTCTCTGTGAGAACACCAGACAGTTGAATCTACCCATTCTTGTTTTTTAGTGACTTTCTGGTAGACCTTGTGAATAAGCGAAGATTTAATTTTTCCCATCAGTTTGGCATGCATATTAGTAACATCTATTGCTTCAAGAAGGAATGTCCACAAATTCTAATAATTTCTTTCAAAGGGTTTGAATTTGTTTCAGAATTTGAACTTGGTTTCATTCTCATGTCCAGGGAGGTTTAAATAGTGCCTCTGAAATGCATTTGTGGGGAGAATCTGTTCTGGCAGCGTACATGTGTTCAAACACGTGTGTTCAAACTCTGGAGTGCCGGCACTTCTCGCCTGTAACAGCGGAGTACTTCCGAATGGAAATGTGTATTCAAAAAGGAAGGTTGCTGTTTTGGGAAATACTGTTTAGAAAAGTTATTCTTCAGAGCATGGTGTGGTGCTCTACCACAATAACAAAAGCCTTCTTTGAAGGAATCCTTGTTCTTTCTATAAATTTCATTTATGGAAAATTCTGGAGGGGGGTGGTAAGGAGGGGAAGAAAACTCCCAGAAGCCCTATTTATTTGTTTCTGGGCAACACAGTAAATACTCTTCATAGAATAACCATAAGTACTCTCAGAAGCTTGTCATGTTTGTGTCTGTGCTGTGTTTACACAAGCTGCCTAGGTGAGATCACTTGCTTTGCTGTGCGACTGGTACGTGCCATGCTATTAGCAGCTCTCCTGCATGAAGATCGGGCTATTCACAAATGCCCAAACAACATCATGAGGTTACAGTGACAGAGCCAAACTGCACTTTTTTAGATCATAATCCTCCAACTACGTGCACTGAAGCAGGGGACCTGAGACTAGCACTCAGAGGGAGTTTCAATGAGACGGCTGCCTGAGTGCATTCAGATGCAGGGTGGTCTGTCAGTGTTTAAGGTTCACCTCATCTTTCATAGCCCTTATAGAATGCCAATCCGGTTCTTTTTACTGTCATATACACAGATATGGGCACTAATAAATAGGGAGACCCAACTATCTGATCTATGCTGACTGCAGCTCAAACAGAAATAAGTGCTAATAAACCCTCTCTTTCAGCAGTAAGAACTCTTAACAAAAAGAGTCATGAGCTCTAAGGAGGGATTGCTTTTGCTACACTTACCTTCATCTCCTCGAGGTGGATTCCCTGCGTGTGTCCTCCAGAGCAAGAGCTGGACTGTGAACATGTTGCTGCAAGATCGATAGTCACAAACATGTTTTGAATGACTATACCAATGTTAGTCTGCAGGATATAAACACATACTTGTAAAATGCAAGGACTGATAGTCATGAATACCGAGAGTATACAGTAACTAGATAACAATTTTATGATGAAATCTGTTGAATGAGGCATTCACCAAACAATATTTAGACTAGGGCTTTAGCTTCCTCACCTACATGAAGATAAGGGAAGTCAGAGAAGTTTCTGCTATCACGGTGGTTTCACACTCCGGCAGACCAGTGCAAGCAGGGATGTGCTGACTTACAGTAAAACTGCCTTTAAAAGATTAACTTTGCGGTCATAAAAGTTAGGGAAGTATATCTCCAACAGAATCTGAGTGTTTTCTGTGGCTTACACAAATACAGCAAGTAAGCTGATTAGCTATTTGAATCTCCCTAGGGCTGTTGTATACCGATGTTCTTCATTTCCACCCTAGATTTGCATGGAGGCAATGTACTCCCAAATATCCATGGCTTGTTTGTTTGTTTCTTAAATATGTCTCCTTCCCAGTGGGATAGCTGTCTTCTGCCACGAGTAATACTCTGGTTACGCTTATGTAATGGTTTGTGCAACCCCTTGGAAAAAAGCATAAGGTGATAAACATTGTAGATAAGGAATCAGAATATGTTTACAGCGTGTTTTGCGGTGCCGCGTCGGGCACACCTGGACTAGCTCTGCCAGGCAGGTGCGGGGCTGCGCGAGGTAGAGGGAGCCTCGGGTCCCAGAAGCCGCCCGGCGTCGCTGCTGCCGCTGCGCTCCAGTCCGAGCTGGCTCTGCTCGCCGAGCGGCGCTTGGTGGTGCCGTGGGTCGTGGCTAAACAGTCCTCGTTCAGATCAGTGGCCCACATTCTTACCGGGCTCCTTCATAAAGCTCTTATTGTAGCCTGGATGAGACCAAAGGAAGCAAATGAAATGTTAGGCTATGTTACAGGCTATGGAACCAAGACAAGACGTGGCATTGTACCTTTTCACCTTGAATGCTCTTTAGCTTTGGCTGTCTTACAAAAGGCACATCAGAAACAGGCAACTTAGGTTACCAGAATAGGCTGGAGTTTGGAGTGAAGATGAGAAGGGATAATGGAGGGATTAATGAATGAAAAGAACTAGTTGTATGTTCCTGCCTTCTTATTCTAAGAAGCGATACAGAAATTAAAACCGTAACAACTTTTGTGTAAAGCAGGATACTTCTGAGGCAAGAAAAAAAAAACATTAAAGCCTGGTTCTCATCTCCCACCCACTTCTCCTCCTCCCAGAAATCCCCACTTGCCTCCCCAACTGTCAATATTTACACTAGCTGTATTGAGGCTGTACAGTTATAGAAGTCTAGCAGAGAATAGCAAGATCATCAGTTACGTAAAGGAGGGAAAACACCTAACTGTTATTGCGAGTCTGTCTGGACCTGCTATTTATGCCTCTTTTTGGTATCTGCTACCTGATGGGGATGGTAAATGATGGTTTTTAGTATGTAGCTTTAAAAGGGGGGAGCAAGGAGAGACAATATAGGGACAATATAGCTCAAAGCACTATACAAGCGTTAAATAGTCCTAACGCAGAGCCCATCTCACCAGCTCTGCGTAAGGCAGCCTGCTTTATCCCCACCGTGAGCCAGGAGACTGAAACACAGATAAGGTTAAACAGCATGTACAGAATTCAAGGGCACTGTTTCTTTTTACTTTCTTATCTGTGCAGACGTGATTGGCTTTTAATCCGTCTTACATAGGCTGTTTAAATCCCATCAACATTGTTTATAAAGGGAAAATTTTTAATAACTCAGCCATACTCAAGCAGACAGTTTTCAAATGGCTCCTGAATGCTGCTGTATTCATTAAATCTCTTAGTGTTGTTGCCAGCTGCCCACTCTTTCTTGCCTGTTGAAAGTCTTTGAATCTCTCTTTCTTTGGGGACTTAACTGTTTATGTTAAATTGTGTTAACTGGTACTCCTACATCATTTGTCACTGGCCTGTAGTGTTAATCGCAAAGTTGATGATGGTTTGATGTCTCTGAAAATCCGTGTGAGAATTAAGTGTTCTTTGTAATTGTGATTTATTGTATTTATTCTGAAGTGAAGAAATAAAGGCACCTGGATTTTCTTTCTCAAATGCTGTATTTTTATTAACATACAAGGTTATCTTTAAATAATGCTGCTGGTTTTAGGAGGAAATTGTAATAAAGTCCATCAAGTTGCACTGAAGACTAGTTTTTTTTTGTTACCACTGCTGTGTTGAACCCATGATGTAACCAGCTGGAATTGTCCCAAGCTTGGGTGAGTGTTTGTCCAAAGAGAGAAAACAAATACAGTAGCTGCGGTGGAAGGAATAGATAGGCTACCTTTTTTTTTTGTTTTCCACATTGAATTTGTGCTTTTGTTTGCTAGCAGCTCTGCTTAATAATAGCAGAGCAGAACTTGACAGTTCAGTCCTAAGAGCTGAATCTATCTGCAGAGTTTCTACAGCCATTAGGAGAGATTTCGTTGCAATTTGATCACACACTGATAAAATCTTGCTTTTCATGAGGTCCCTGCCCTATCTTAAAACTTTCACTGGCTGAAACTTGAGTGACGTTACTCTGTTTAGCGATCACATAACCAAACTTCATCCCCCCCAAACTGCTTCCAGGCTGAGATATGGGGTTTCCATTCATTGCTGGTGCACTACCCAGCAACTTGGGGAGCTGCTGACCTGGGTGAGTACGTACAGTCCCTGTGCTAAGGGGGACCGCACTGTCCCCAAGCCAGGCAGGCAGAGGGATGCTTTCCCCTAGGAGTCCTTGGCCCCACATGCTCTTTCTCACTCTCCCCATCTAAGCCTCTGGTGTGTCACCTTTCAGTTCCAGAAACTACCCTTTGTCCTCAGTGACCAGTGGATCCACCTGTCAGACACGGGGGAGCAGTGCAGCCTGATTTCTTCTTTGAAATGTATATAATGTACGGGGAGAGTTTTCAGCCTCTCCTTTCAGTCTTTCTGAGGTAGAAGGAAGTTGTGGTGTGAAACTGGCTGAAACTCAGTCTGCACTTAGTGACCTCGTGCGAGTTTCAGAAAAATGTTGTCCTGATTTCTGCTGGTATTGCCCGGTTTTGTATGATACTGTACATTTCTGTGCTTGCTGGAGCTCGGCTAAGCTCTGACGGGAGGATACCCTCTGTTCTGAACGTGGCACCACCAGGTCACCTCTGGTGCTCAGAGCAGCGCTGTCTGGAGTCGGGTGAGCCGGCGCAGCTGCCGTACAGATCCCGAGCGCAATTCAGTTAATTGCAGTCCAAACGGGGTAACAGCAAGCGATTCAAGACAGGGTCGTAAGAAAAGGGAAATCGGATTGGTTCTGCAGTAATTTCTGATTCTTTGAAGCTAAGCAGAGAAGTAGTGGAGGGAAAGGTGGAAAGGAAGAAGGGGATGAGGAGGAAGGAGCCTGGGCTGAGAGGGAAATCAGCTTGTGACTGAATTGTTCACTGATCTGAATCTAAAGCCTAGCTCTTCTCTGGAGGTTTTCATCCCTTTTAGGTGTCTACTTCGGTAACTAACTTCTCTGTTCTGAATTTTGTGACTATTTGCTGAAGGAGCTTCTTACCAGAGAAGAAGTTGGTTTACAAGCCCTACCGGTACACATATGCTAAGGTCATGCATACATGCATAGGTCAGTATCACCTAAATGTAAAGAGTTCCACTATCTACATTTGATACATATTTAAGCAGATGTAACTTTCTATTGCATAAAATAGACCCCATGAACCTGGGGTCTTGCTGAAATGTCTTTCAGTGTGGACTCTTCTGAGTCTGCTCTCTGTGTTTGGCTGTACAAGGCCGTTTTCAACAATACTGAGCAAAGGAAAAAGTTGGAAAATAATTTCAAAGCATGGAACAGATGTGCTAATTCCTAGAAGAAGCATAATTGAGAAATTAACTGAAAACCTTGGAAGCATTTGTTCTGGGTCTGTACCCAGAACAAACCCACCCACTGTAACACTATTTTAGTAAGTGTTCAAGCTGGGGTAAGGGCACCTAAGGTGGATTCCTCTGCTTGATGTGAGCTGTTGTTTATAAGCAGCAAGCTGTGGAGGTTGAGTCTTTCCACCACACAGACTGAATGCTTTCCAGGGTAATGTACACAATGCACTGATGTAACATTGGACGTTGTTACCAGACTGAAAATATGTGCTGTTTCTCCTGGCAGTTCACTTAAATCTTCAAATCTAATTTGTTTACTCCATTTGCCTTCATGTTTCTTTCACAATGTGCTGTTAGCTACAAACTTTCTGAGCAGCTGCCCATTCCCTTTGCCCCCCGAGACAACTGGGAACAACGCGGGGTGAAGGTTGTAGATGGTGTGATCAGGAAGGTCACATCAGTGTCACGTGCAATAGTGTAGTCTTTTTTTTTTTTTTTGTGAGGAGAGGAGGAAAACCATGTTTGGTTTGTATACTTGTAGACTTGTATAATGCATATGAGAAAAATGGATACAGCTGTATTCCTTCAAATCTGATGGTGACCAAATAGCAAGATAAATGCCATTAACATTTAGTTGATACTTTGCAAGTTGACAGAGAAAACATGAAATAAATTTGCTTTTATAGAAGGTTTTATTTACTGTTTGAAAACCATGATGTGAAGTGTTGTTACTCTATTCTGTCAACAAATTGTTCATAAGAAAAAAAAAATGAAACTGTTCTCATGATGTTTGTATTTTATACCAAAAAAAAAAATTTAACCATGCATAGCTTAGTTAAGAATTTAGTAGGATACTCAAATGCAAACTTCAGTTACTTTAAAAAGAGTGGAGGAGGCATTTACTTGCCAAATTCAGACTTCTGTTTCTCCTGCAGCTCTTAATGATATCCCTAACTTAAATAAGCTGCAGTCCTGCCCATGCTCTGGGTGCCTGGGATTGAGCATGTTTTCTGCTGTTGTTGATGAGAATCAGTAGTCGGTAACTCACAATGTGAAGTTGATTACTTTAAGATTGGCTTGGACACCTCTGTGTCCAGTGTTCCTCATTGTGATACTTTTTTTTCTAAAAGTTTTGCGTAGTGACTTGTTTGTGGTTATTCTCTCTTTTTTAATAGCTGCATAAATGTCAAAAAGCTGGCATGCAGGGCGGCGGCATAGCAGGGCTGTAGGATGACTGGAGCCAGTACCTTTCTGTCTTTCTTGTGTCCAGATGCCTTCTTAACTTACCCTCCCTTGGAGAGGAATCTTGTGATTCTTCTGTAGTCGGACCTGGCTTGGTGCCGCCTATCCCATACATGCTGGTTGCCGATTGCCAGGCAGGCCTGTCTGTGCTTGAGGGTTGCAGTGTCCCTCTCTTGGGAAACTTGTGGCCAGTAAGGCTTTCTTAAAACAAAGGATCATTTGTTGATATATAGAGCAACAATTCAGAGGCAAGAATATTGAGCCAAAAATCTAAATGTATGTTTTGTTTTATGAGAACGTCTGTCTTGTTGTGAGGCAGAGCAGGCAGTTGTGTTGTTTTTTTCTCCAGCGAGTGCCCTTGCAGAGTTAGGACACCATAAGTAGTGCTGTCATTACCCACACACGTTCCTGTCCCTTCCGCCCCTGCTCTCCTCTCCGCTCCTGGAAGACTGTATAGACAAGGGGAAAAAGCAATGTGATCAGCTGGGGCTTCGGGTGGTTGGTTAGAAAGTCTCTGTAAAATGACTGCCGTGTGCACACACCCAGGTGCCTGATGTGCAGGGGTCACATTCAGACCTACTGTGCCCGCGGTACTGGGACGGTGAGCTGGGTGCGTTCTGGGCGCACTCGAGTTACTTTTCACATGTTCACAGTCACAGAATGTGTTGAGCTAATACCATGTATGCTCGGCTGCCTGGGCTGTGCCCACATTCCCATCCAGAAATACAGGGCCCCTATCTGATGATTTCTTATACTGAGTCTCTCCCTGGAACCAGCTTGCCCCAGGCTTCTTTCTTCTTCCCTCTGTCACTTGGAGCAGCTCTGTTTAAGAAAGGTTCACAGCTGTTAGGAGAGTTTGTCCAGTTGCTATATATGAAACAGGGCAAAGTCCACCACTCCTAACGTATTTGCTGTACAAGTTTATATGGGGGTTATCTTTCCCGTTCAGGCCAGCTCAGGCGTGGCCAGACAATGAATTTTGATGGCTTGTACAAAACCATCTCCCTCAGCCAGGGCAATGTGCTGCCAGAAACAACCTGAAGTCTCAAGTGGCCCTGGTATAAAACATTCCCTCCCAGTAATGTCTTGACTGTATTTCAACAAAAGAATTAATGCAAGACAGCTATTAAGAAAGTGCCTGCCTGTGCATGTAATGCTGCTGCGTTCATCTTCTGTAGCCCTGAGAACGAATTCACTGTAGAAAATGTGGCCCTTGCATGTGAAAGAGAAGAAGGAATGTAGATGATACTGCAGTATGAATTCAAGGGACGCAAGGTTTTATTTATTTATTCTTAAAGAGCAGAGAAGCAGCCTCTTGGAGACAACATTCAGCTACACACACGCTCTTGTTTTGTTTTTTAAACCCTTCAGGTCATCAGTTCAAGTTGGAGCCAGTTCACTGCTGGTCAGAAATCATACTATCGGATGGGTGCATGCCTGCCATATACAGAGTTGTTGGTCTTTAACGTTAACTGTCCCGGCCCAAGTCCTGCCTTAGCCTGGGGACCCCTCTCATTTGCCACAGCTGAAGCTACTTTTCTGGATCCTGGTGGTGCAAGCTCTAAACTTCACCTGCAGGCTGTGGACATTCAAACATCTTGCCTTAGCAAAACGACTCCCACCAGGCTCAAGCTGAAATCTAGCCAGGTGATCCTTAGGAGCTCTCTCTTCTTCCCGAGCCTGATGCTTGAATCAGCCCTGCCAGACTTTGCTGGTTGAAATCCTAATGCAGACCCCATTTGTCTGTGAGCCCCAGGTCTAAGCCCACCCAAACAACTTCTCCTGGACTCAGCTCAGTCCTGTTTGTTTTAGCCATCATGCAGTGATCCCTGATGACTCCAGACCTAAGCTTTGCCAAGTAATTCCAAATTAGCTACAGCTCTAGGAGTCACTCTCTGGCCCTTGGTGGCAACAATCCTAACCTGGGTTAGGCTCAGCCGTTCCTGCTTCAGAAGAGTGTGATGGTACATGTAAATTTCTTTCAAGTCAAATTTCACATTGGCATAAGTTATTTGTTATTCTTCTGAAACTTGTCTTCTAAAAGGGGAAATACATTTACATTAGTAAATGCAAATAGTTAGGGGCCTGTTTTTTCTACAATAAAGAAACAAATGATTTTTGTGGCAGTCTTACCTCATGAGGAGGAATTCTCAGCAAGATGACAAACACACCCTGATCATGAGAAATCTTCTCTGCTGTTAGTAATATAGGCATGTCAGCAAACAAACCAGATTTTTTTGCTAGTAGTTTCGTTAGCAAGCTTCTATGATGATTGTTGCATCTCCATTGGCAGCAAAAATTTGGTCAGGGTCTGCCTAAGTTCTCATTTGTTTTGTTTTGCTGACTTGGAAGCCCTGCTAAGTAGTTAGAAGGCAGCTGTCGCGCTGGCAAGAAACAAGGGACAGGTATAATTTGTAGCTTTATTGACAAAATGAGAGGATATTTGAATGCTATAGCTTCGTATCCTGTAGAACAGATTTATAAGCTTAAATGTCAACTGTAAACACCAAAGCCCTTCTTTGAGGATATTATCCCTATTTTAATACTCTCTTAGTAAAATTTGTGTGCTTAGTTGTATGTGTGCATTTGTATTTATTTACTTGTACTTATCCCGTAATTCCTCTGACATTTGAAAATGCTATAAATCAGGTTTTAATGCTAGCTTGATTGCAAAAATATTGATTCTGCTATGGAAACCTGAGAGCATCGTGTCTTTTGTGGCATGCCTGCTGTATGTATTTTGTGTGCAGTTTCAGAACATTTGAATCTGAGGGGCTACACATACAGTGCTGGCCTTTCTCAAGACTTTTGAAGTACATCATGTTTAAAAGGCTGCACAGTAAGTAGTCAGGGTGGCCCAGCAATAGTAGGTGGCCTTTCGTCTCTCACAATAGCAACCGATTGATTTAAAATTATGATTGTTAACAGTGGTTTTATGGCTAAGTTCCCATGAGTGGTTAACTTTTTAAAAAAAAATAAAAAAAAATAAAAACACTTTAGAGTATTTGAACAGAGAGTGCCACAATTGTTTTCAAGCCTGCTTTGACTTAGTTCCAGTTGCAAATACGTCTTTGAGGAGGTAGGTGGGTGAAGGTACAATAAAAACCACTGTGTAAATGTGGCTTCTTGTACAGTTGCAGGCAGCAGGATTGCAAAGCCCCGAAAAGTTTGTGGTTTTATTGAGATCCCAAGCAGCTTGGTTGCAGAAATCTTCCTGTGATTTTACGGTTGTCCTGCAGGGACCCAGAGCCTCCGTGGCCAGCGGCAAAGAGCTGAGGTGGCAGTGGAGGTAGGAGGGCGAGGAGATGGTCCTGCAGGCAGCTCCGTGGCAGGCCAGGCTGTCCCAGCTGCCCTGGGGGAGCTCTCCAAGCTCCAGACACCTCCGGGATTTAGGAAGACGCTGCAGTGGCACCGTGTTAAACAGGGGCACACGTACAACGTGTCGGTAGCGGTGCTGAAGCCCTCTGGGCCCGCGCTGGGGCTTGTCCCAGCAGCTGTCAGCTGCTGCTTTTGCTGGGTGCAGGGCAGGGGTGGCCCCAGTGGGCTGCTCCCTGCTGGACACCAGGGACTTGTAGCAGTCACGGGCTGGGTAAGACCTGGAGGATCTGTGTTCTTAATTGCTGTAATTAGATAGATGAGGTGGGTGCTCTTCTAGGATGATGCTACTTAATTTTGCTCTTAACTTTTTGCCAAGATGATGTTCTAAAGCAGTTCATAAATCCTATAATATTAAACAAATACGGAGACAGAACCAATCTCGAGGAACTTACAACATCAAGATAGGTCATTACAGAAGATGCTAGGAAAATACAGCTTTATAGGTAGTTAGATTTTTTTCCTAATAAAGATTTGGTGGTTTTCCCAAAGCTCACAAACCCAGATAAATACTGCATATTATTTGGGTCACAGCTAGACCGTGGAAACTGAAAATAAAAGAACTGATTTTTTTTTTTTCCCCATCTGCTGCTCTGGGGCATATTGGGCATGTGCCTGAAAGTGGCAAGTGTAAGAAAGCCACAAAACAGTTCCCCAAACTGCTGTTACTGATATAAGGGCTCCTGAATCTCTCATGGTACTTCCCATTTTCATTTAGTACTGTTTCACTTGATTTTATCTTACTTTAACAATCAAGCGGTAGAAAAATAGCTGAGAACCTTGAAGTGCATTAAATGACATGACATGCTTTCATTGCATTCAATTCTTCTCACTTTTATTTTCATGGGGAAAACATTGAATTTATTAAAAAAAAGGGGG
>VXAA01007167.1:887112-902955 GCA_013399115.1 Anseranas semipalmata | reverse complement strand
AGGCCCGGCCCCGCGGCGCTGGCAGGAGGCTGGCCAGGCCGGGCCCCCGGCACCAGGTACCCCGCGGGCGGCAGGGCGGCCGGGGGTCCTCCGGGGGGTCCCCGCCGGAGGGTCGGGAGATGGCGAGGGGGCTGGGCTGGCGGGAGCGGGGCTTCCCGGCTTTCCTCGGGCGAGAAGCGCAGCGCTGCTTTCTGTGGACCTCCTTTGGAAGATTCTTCTGGCCGTCTGTACAGATGTAGTACCTCGTAGGTACAAAGTGCTTTGCCTTGATATAATCAACGCAAAGGATAGCTGTCTCGTTTAAACTCGTCTCCTCCCGTGTCACCGATTTATTGGTATTTAAACATTGTTTACAGCACGGAAATTGCAGACCTTCCTTCCAAATCCTTCACCTTTCATACCTCGTACTTCATTGTACACATGACAGCGCTGGCGTACAGAAAAGCTAGGCACTAAGCGTTTAAGTTGAGGCTCTCGGTCTCAGTGAGCTCATATCAAAAGTAAATTGGGTTGTGGTCTCCAGGCGGTCGTGTCACAAAACCACCTCAGGAACATGAGAGCTGTTACTGCCGAGGAAGAACAAGTAGCACCGAGATGCCCTGAGACTGCTCCAGCTGGACCTGCTGGAGGTGTTACTGTTCAGTCCTAGAAAAAAAACAAGGTGTTAGAGCTTGAGAGTGGGGAGTCAGGGCTCTGCTTTTATTCCTTTGGTTGAGAACAGGGTGTGTGGCCTGGGGCACACGCTCACTTGCCTTGATGTCTGTCTTGAATCGAGTCCTATATTTGGGATGTTTATAAAATCTGGTCTTTTAAAGGATCTTGAGACATTCAGAGAATGTTAACTTACTGACACTTAAGTATTTAAATTCATATATAAGAATAATGTATTCTCTGTAAAGCAGAAGCGGTTCAACGTCTGCTGTGCTCTGACCGAGTGCTGTGGAGCAGAGTGGAGCGCTCGCTCTCAGGTCTTTGCATCCATGCATGTGCGGACATGTATAGTGCTCAAGTTGAATGACACCTTTGGGAGACCCAGAAAATGGAACCAGCGCAGGCATTTGGAGTACGTGAGCATCGGGGGGGGCATTTTTCTGTCATTTTAATATGAGTCATGGTTTGTTTGAGAGAGAGACAGCAATTGCAGATACTTCTGGATTAGATAAATGAACAAAATTGGAAAAACTGCCAGTTCTATTTAGCCCTGTGTTTAGAAATTATGCAGGGTTTGTGGGATTTTTTTTTTTTAGAGTTCGAAAGAAAAGAATTTGTCATATTTAATCCATACTCTTTGTACTCTTTTATTTCCAAAAGATGCCCATCTGATAAGGAAGCCACACGAGCTGCTGTGTTTAGCAGAACCAAAAATACGTCTTTTAAGCTGAGTACATACCAGCTTAGTGATAAGAGCGCAGGGAGATCAAAATAACTTGTCCTGTGAGGCCAGTGTGTCAGTCATTGTCGTTAAGATCTAAACAAGGAAGCTCCGAATTTGTAGCCTGTCAGTGTCACCAGCAGAAAGATCTTGCTGTCGGTGACCTTTAAAGGGGAAGCAGGAACCAGACACAGCGAGAGCAGCAGCAGCAAGGGGCCTCCCAGACTGGTGAGTGCCAAGGTCTCCCTTGGAAAGGCAGTGCCAGCATCTTGGACACGGAGGTCC
Source organism: Anseranas semipalmata (assembly GCA_013399115.1). Classification (NCBI taxonomy): domain Eukaryota; kingdom Metazoa; phylum Chordata; class Aves; order Anseriformes; family Anseranatidae; genus Anseranas; species Anseranas semipalmata. Next base: position 901,298 of record VXAA01007167.1, on the reverse strand, counting down.
TTTGGGTCACGTTATCCTAGAAGAGTGTAAAGCTCTAACTGAATGTTTTTAGTGTCAGCTTCAGATGCATACCATAGTGTCCTACTGAATTTTCAGCACTGGCACAGTGGGGAAGTGGGGGAGCTAAATCTACGGGGGAATTGTGCCGAAGAGGTTTGAACCCACAACTCATTCATCGTGCTGTACTTAACCCCGAGCTTGGATAGGAATGTGCTTAGATTGTATAAAATGACCGCTGGCTGTCTAGGAAACTGTTACCCGCAAAAAGGTCACCTCAGACTCATTTCCCTCTGTGTACATATGCTGATTCCTTCCTTTAGATTGTTTTATATTGCATTACAGTGTGTGACTTTCATAAAATTTTGTTGGAGTCTAGCACTGTTTAGTGCTTAATCAGGATACAGATGCTTCGGGTGAAGATGTTAATCCAAGTGTGGTTTAGTGAAGTAAATTGATAATTATATTTTCACTTCGCATGTGGCTTGTCTGTGACAAAATGTTCTGTTTTGGCTGTTTACAGGGGCTTAAGTAAGTATGTAAATCAGCATCTCCGGGAGATGCAACATTTGATATTGGTACTGACTGTACTTGAGGGGAGCAAAATGACTCACTGTGTTAACCCAGGCAAGCGGTCTGAAGATTGTGGTTCATGGTTAGTGCTCAGCTCATGAATCCCGAATTACTGAAAATCAGTAGTTTGGTGGCAGTCACCATACTCATCTGACCAAACTATAATTGAGTTTTGGGAGAGGTTTTGTGATAAGAGGCAGAGCTCTGGCTGCCAGGAGCCGGTAGCTGGGGAGGAGCAGGGATCAGAAGAAGCATTTAGGCTCAACTGTGGAGCAATTCAATTTTGCATCTCAAGCTTTTACTTAAATTTGATAGGAGTGCTGTTCTTGACAAGACACTTTAAAAATTTACCTAAAAATGGGCTTGATCGACAGTCTTAAGATACAGAAAAGCTGTAAGAAGAGTGAGTTTATACATGCTGATGGATTTATAAGTGGCCTTTGCTCAGCATATATGTGCATGCTATACAGATTTTTGGTTCAGTTGGCATCGTGGAGTGGATATGTGAAGTGAGCCAGACTGGTGAGAGAGAATGGTAACTGGGAAGTATAATTAAGTTTGCAGGCTTGTCTCATTAACTCCTCTGCCTCTGTTCTGAAGAGCTGTTTCTTGGTATAAATTTGCATAAAACAGATATTTCCTGGTTGAGAAGTCTCTGAAACGACACAGTCTGATGGTTAGGGCATTAGCCTGCGACTCGAGAGACCTCAGCTCCAGCCATCGGTCTTCCTGTAGCAGCCTCGGTTAGACACACGGCTTTTCTGTTTCCCCTTTTTTCCAAAATGGGAGATAACACGCTTTCTTTACTTCGCAGGAACGTTGCATGAGTTAGATACACGAGCTGCGAGATGCAGAGCTGTGGCAGTGCTGAGGGACGTGTAGATTCAGAAACGATGGGTATCCAGCGACCGTGGCTCCCGTGGAAATAACAGGCTATGCAGGAACGTGAATCGCATCCCGTAAGGGGACAGAGGTGGCTTTTCCCTCATTTCTGAGGTCGTCTCCTCCGGCCTGCTGGTGCTTTCCCGAAGGAAGCCGTGCTCTCCCCGGAGGAAGGCGCGCGGTGCAGCGGTTCCCCATGGCCAGCCCGCCCCGGCGGGAGCTGCCGAGCTTCCCGGGTGCCGAGGCGGCGGCGGCTCCAGCCGCGGTGCTCCGGCGTGCAGCCGTCCGCGTGTTGTGCTCTGGCTTTGAAGACAGGGCGCCTGTGGCGGATTAGCGTTACGAGGTATTACTTGCACGTAAAGCCTCAGTTGTGGTTGGCTTTCTGCTGAGCTTGGAGCTGTGCTCAGCTGCAGAGTTCCTAGTTTGAATGGAAGTGGTGTGGCGAGGTTAACAAAGGAGGAAAGAAGCCAGGAGAAATTTCGTGTAGAAAACACAGTGCTGAGGTCACTTTGGTGTGCGACTTGATGGTCTGGAATCGCATGAAAGTTGCTTATGCTTTTGTAACGAGCAAAATCAATATTCGGTTCTTTGCATCTGCTGCTCAGCCGGGCCCCGCTCCTGGGCTGAGTGCTTGGCGGTGCCCCAGCACCGTGCGTCTGTACGAGGAGGGCAGTCAGAACAGAGACTTGAATCCATGCTTGAATCTGCACCACGATTTCAGGGCCTGGGGAAAACCATGGCAAACTTCTTCAGTCCTCTGGAAAGCCCAAAATCACTTTGCAGAGAGGGTTTGGTTTTCACTTTAGCGTGTCTTCCTAATGTAACCTGTTCTGTGTAACGTAATCATAGTAGTTTGGCCCCTGCGTGCTTTGAAAATGTAAAGTGTGTTGATATTGATGTATTTTAGATTGCAAGGCAAAAAATATTAGCAGCTGCCTGATCTCAGGTTCTGAAAATTTGTTTTTTTCTTCCTGTAACTCTTCTGGGACAGGGAAGACTGAAGCATAGTTGTTCAAGAATTAAATTTTAAGGTGTTTCTCTTGGAGTGCTTGAGTTGGCAGACAGCTGCAGACATCTGCTAAATTACATGATGCGTACAGACATTTCTTTTGCTGTCATTTGCATGTAAGATGTTTCTCTAATTTGCTAGTGCAGTTGTAGCTGGGATAAGAAGCTATAATAAGAATATTATTGAATAAGAATGATAAGAAGCTTCGGGGAGAGAGTGTTTTTAAGAAATGAATTCCAGCCCACACTGACAAGGGGCATTGTTAGCGACTTAGCTGGCAAGCAGAACTTGTGAATGCCAGGACCCTGAGGAGGAAAAAGCTACATTGCAAGCCTTACTGTCCATGGCAAACGTGAAAAGGCTGGTGGTAAGAGCTGCTTTTTGATCCATTTATCCCAATAAGAGAAATGAGGGCTTCTGACTTAGGTCTTAAGAGTGCTGGAGACTGTAGGAGTCTGATGGGCTTTGGTAGCTGCAGCATGGATCTGCGCTGGTTGTCTCCAGCTTTCAGAAGTTGTTTTTTAGTCTTAGGGGAAAGTTCAGGGCACAGTAACTGATTAATAAAATTGCTTCTCGTGCAATGAACTTGTGCAAACAGAAACCTCAGCTAAAGGCAGAAAATACAGTAAGTGGGACCAGCATTGCTTGTTTATAGCAACCTTTACCTGCGTGGGGAGCCCAGACGAGTGGTTTGGGCTGCGGCGTGGGGGCAGCCGGTGCGTTTTCCGAGATGCGCAGGGGAGGGTGGGCGACGGGGGGCCCGCTCTGGTAGTTCGGGTACAGCCCAGGCGTGCGCAGCGCTCGGGGTGCCGGGGGCTCCGTCTCCGGGGGAGCATCCGGCTGGCAGGCCCGAGCCCCCTGCGCGGCTCGCTCCTGGCGGGGGGCCGGGGGAGGCCGGGGGTGCGCGGCCTCCGTGCGCGAGGGGATCGTCCCCTCTGCCGCGGGAGCCCGAACGGCTGCGTACCCTGTCCTGAAAAGAAGGCGGACGCAGATGTAGATCAGGTACTTTCAGCAGTTTGTGACCTCTTTGAGGTGGGGAGAAAAGGAATCTGATTAGGGTTACAGCTGTTTCGCTTCCTGACAGATGCAGGGGGTGTTGTGCGCTCGCTGGCTGCGGATGTACACACACACATCGCTCTCGTTTTGTGTCGGTGGCATAACCACACAGCAGCCGGCTATGTACTGAACAACTTGTCCTGGACACCCTGCCAAAGCCTGCTCTATGCAAAATTTTCTGTGAACCACGTTGTAGTGTGTGCGCATATATATATATATATTTGTGTATATTTTCTGTGGTTAACAGGGCCTTTGTTGTTGCATTTTTTGTTGCTGTACTCTGTAAACAAGTGCAGCTAGTTATAAAGCACTTGTAGAAAAATAATTTGCATTCGTACAAATGGTACTGGTAAAAGTAGCCGTGTCAGAGGACCCTAAGTACCCAAATAAGCCCAGCTCTGAATGGCAAATTCTTTTCTTTCTTGCAACCGCAGCTAAAAAGCTGTTTATAACTGAACGCTGAGATGGTGTGTTTTTCTTTTCTAGGAACTTGGAATAAGAATTCCTAGACCACTGGGACACGGACCAAGCAGATTCATCCCAGAGAAGGAGGTGTGGTGGTGTTTTCAAGTACACTGTGAACTTTATGCTTTTAAGGAACACTCTTTGAGCAGTAACCCACATTTGGTTTCAGGACAGCTGCTGAACTGCAAAACATTTTCAGTTGTGATCACATTCAGTCCTGGTGAGACTTTGGCCCCAGTTCTGATGTACAAGAGCAGTGAGAGCCCTGGGGAGCTCTGGAATAGTTGTGACACCTCCTGTAGTACTGTCTAGCATTAGAGAAACCCAATACTGTTTTGTGTAAGAGTGTCTGTTTCCTTGTGAACATCCGGATGTAGTTTCCTACTGGTCCACAAGGTACCTGCCCCTCTGATCAGGGGTTAGTTTTTCTTGAGCTGCCACTGCCATTCTGCACATGTGACAAACTGCAGAGTGCTGTGGCTGAGCATTTCTGGTGCTTCTCTTCCGATCGTCTGGTAAGAGAATTTGGAGCAGAGGAAAAGTTGGTAATGTGCCTGTGGTTTTCTAGGAATTTCTGAGCCTTAAGCTTCAGTTTCCTTTTATTTCTCTCTTGTCATCTTAACTAGCTTTTTTCTTTTTCTTTTTTTTTTTCCTTTTCCCTCAGTGAAAATGATTTTTTCAGTTAGCTCACTGTTGTTATAATAAACTAAGATGAATTTGGGGCATTCAAGAAAATGAAGATGAGAGTTAATGAGAAGTCAGTGTTGCACAAGAGAAAGTATAAAGGCAAAAGTCTCCTTTTGCTGATGATATAACCATTGGGGATCTAAATGAGAGGTGCTGAAGGGATCTCACGTGCCTTGCTTTCTGTGCGCTGATTTAATGCCATTAATAGAGTATCATATAATTCCTTTCACTGGGGCTCTGGGTGCTGCGGGAATACATTTTTTGTCTATTTTATCGGTACTGCTTAGACAACACTAATAACTCTTTCTGTTAAACCAGACTGTTCAAGTGGGAAACGAAGACGCCACGATGCACACGCTGTTTGCAGATTCTTTTGCTACGCTGGGCCGATTGGACAATGTTACCTTGGTGATGGTTTTCCACCCGCAGTATCTTGAAAGCTTTCTGAAAACTCAGCACTATCTGCTGCAGATGGATGGTCCACTCCCTCTTCATTACCGGCACTACATCGGGATAATGGTATGCTGGAACACAAAGCAGCAAGCAGAAACAGCCACTTTGGCAACTATCTCTGATCTTTTTTAATAGCAGTTATTACTGTGTTTTGCAGTTTCTAGCTGGTGAGGCATTTCATCAGAAGCTAAGGGGAAAAACAGAGTAGTTTGTTTGTGTCTGTTTTACAAATTGTTTCATAAGACCAGTACTTTATGTTCATAGTTCCAGTAGGAATGCAAGGAAGAGAGAAAAATAATCTGTTATAAAAATAAGACAATTGTTTATTCTTGGTTTCCTTAGTATCTCAGAAACTGGTTTTCAAGACAGCTTTTTTGTGTGCATGGTCTGTTGAATGCACCTCCCTCTGACTCAATAGTCCCATCGTCTGTTTCTGAATCTCTAAATTCTGAGCAAGTTTTCTGCCAGACTTGGTTGATTTTATAATTTCCAATCTGCCAGTGCAAAGGTCTTTGCCTGCTGAAGTTACACCAAAGATTTGTGCTGCGTCTTAATTTGACGGGAAAAGTATTGCTGTTTGAATAAATGACGCTGGATCTCTGCTGAAAAGCTGCCCTTGCTATTTGCATTCTAAAACCTGCTTTTGTTTCAGCTGGTAAAGATTCACCTAGAAGCAGTCTTGCTTCCTCCACACTGGAGAGTGCTATGCAGCACGGCATGCTTGCTACAGGACGTGCAGTAAATCTACGCCTGTACTTCTCTCTGGATGTAGGCATGTTGCACCTGTAGCCAGCATCGTTAGAATGTATATGAATGAGGAATATTTATGTTGTGAGAAGAGTAATCAAAACAGGCTGATGTGTTAATCCCTTCTTTTTTTAATTCAACCTTTGAACACTGCAAGTCTTATTCGTGACTATTTTAAGGAAATGATGACTTATGGCATTTGTCGTAATGCGCTAACTTAACTGTAATTATTTTCTGTGTCACAACTGTTGTTTTCCTTTCTAGGCTGCAGCAAGACATCAGTGCTCTTACCTTGTTAACCTCCATGTGAATGACTTCCTTCATGTTGGTGGAGACCCTAAATGGTTGAATGGGCTGGAAAATGCACCTCAAAAACTGCAAAATTTGGGAGAACTGAACAAAATGTTGGCTCACCGACCCTGGCTTATCACCAAGGAGCATATTGAGGTAAATCTTTCATGGAGCAATATGAATGTATCCTTGTTTTTCAGTAAATGCAACCACAGATTCTTAGGGTTAAGAGCCAGACAGGGTGAGAGATGTTCTGTGTTAATGACTTTCATTTCGATGTTTAGTCACTGTGATACTGCATGCATGATATATTACTTGTGCTAAAAGCCCTGTAAAACTGGTATAATCATTACTGGTCTCAAACCACAAGCAAATTTAATTTACGATACACTGATATTTCAGAATCGTTGTGTCAGAATTCTGTTGGTGTGATGATGGTGTGGTCAGATGTGCACTTCCTGAAGCTGCGTGCGTCTGGTAACCAGAAATCCCCGAGCATTTCTGAGATGGTGCCAGGCTGAATGCAGTTCACCGTGTTTTTGTCCCAGTGTTTGCCGGTGCTGCCTGCCAGGTGGAGAGCGGAGGCAGGACACTGGGCTGTGGGGGAGGACGCGCTCTTTGCTGGGAGGCCCAAACCTCCCACACTTTCCTGCCTGAAGGGGAAGTTGGGGTTTGAAGCTTCTTGTCAGACGTAGAGCATCCCACCCACAGGGACGAGATGGAGGGAGCCCAGCCTTGATGCCAGGTTTTTACAGAGCTGATCTGCCAGGAGTTGCCAGGGGTTTCCAAGTCTGTAAAGACCAGTTGGAGAAACATGCAATTGTTGGGGTTGCGTCTTAATCAGAGGTGTGAAATTTCAACACGAGTCAGTCTGGCTTCAGTGCAAACCATATGGTGCAAAATAGAAACCCCAACTGCTTCAATAGCTGTTTGGGGGCTGGAGAGGGGAGAGAAGTCATGCGCTTTGTGGCTTAACTATGTGACCTTGTGGCCAGCAGGTAAGCTGCTACCAGGACAGTGGGCATGCTCATGGCAGCAGAGAGTTAGGAAGCAACTGTGGGTTTTGGAAAAATAATTTTATGTGGCAAAGAAATGTGTTGATAAATTGCATGAGGGTTGAATCATTTGAACCCCTTTTTAAAATGAGTGCTTTTGTCTCGCGTTATTTTTAAAGCAACTTTTGAAGACTGAAGAGAACAGCTGGTCCCTGGCGGAGCTGATCCACGCAGTAGTTCTCCTCACACACTACCACTCCCTTGCTTCCTTCACCTTTGGCTGTGGAATCAGCCCGGAGATTGACTGTGAAGGTGGTCACACCTTCAGGCCACCTTCCCTCAGTAACTACTGCATATGCGACATTACCAATGGTTACCACGGGGTGGATGAAATTCATGCCAGCCCAGCTGCAAGTATCCCGGTAAGTGTCTGTGTGAACGATCTCCTTCAGTAGCAGTAGTTTCTTTGTAAACTTAATGCACCGAGGATACCCGTGTGTGCATCTCTTTCTGTTCAGTGAGATTGATTAGCCTCATCTAGACCAGGACTAACCAGTTGAAAAGACACATTTAGGAGGAGCTGAAATGACACCGGGGGAGGCTGCCGAAGGAAGAGACAAAGATACAATCTCTGTGTTGTCTGGTTTTTTGATCTCTTGTCTGTTTGCCCATCTGAGTGACTGCTGCTGACCTCAGCTAGATCATGGTACATGTCCTGAGCAGCAGTGGCCAGGAAAGCTTTTTATTCCACGTGTGCAGTGGAAATTTGGCTCTTCCTTTGACTCGCCTTTGATGCCCTGCGGTGTCTGTGGTGCATCACACAACGGATCATTCACAACTTTCTGACCCTGTGTCTAAAACAGGACTTCCTGCCTGCAGCACTTGTGCTCACTGAGCTGTACTTGCTTCCAGCTGGTGAGAAGCACGATGCGAACTGAGCGTTGGTTTGAGAGCAGTGATAACAGGATATTTTCAACATAGGTTCCTTGCTTGTGAGACTTTACTGTAATAGTGTGGGTGGCATTCAAATTTTGTCTGATGAGCTTGCTGGTTTTCTCAAGGAGCAAGCTGACTGCAAAAGGCAGAGAGGAAAGGGGGAAAACAGCATAAATTGAAGATAACTTCATTTTGCTTTGTGCTGACGGATTTTTACAGGACAAGATACTGAATTGATAGCATATTGTGGTGGTGTTAAAACAGCTCTTGTGAAGTAAGATTATCTTGTGCTAGCTGTCCTTTGAGGCTTCATTAAATCTGCATTTACACTCACTCTTCCTTTTCTCTTCAATATGTTTTCTTCAATATGTGAGCAGAGAAGGGGAAAAATACAGTTGGGTAGTAAATTGTGGTTACTTCCTCTATCAGAATTTCTGTTACAGCCCCTCATTTTTCAGTTGTTAAACATTTAGTTTAAGTAAGAGCAATTATTTCAATTTTAGTATGACAACCACTTGTTCCAAAAAGCTGTGACTCTTAAAATACACTAAAAATACCAGGGATCTTAATTGAGGAAGGATGATGACTAAATGTGAACTGTTAGGTCAGTACAGATTTCTTTCAAGAGCTGTTTTCCTAGAAAAATCAGTATTTAACAATGTAAATGAAGGACATATCCTGCATTTAAATTTTCTGGCTTGATGATTTCTACTGTAATTGTCAGTTCTTGTTACACAGGGAAATGAAATGTTTGTGTGTCCTTTTCAAGACTACAGAGTCTGTCTGTGAAGTTGAAGCTCTTATGGAGAAGATGAAGCAGCTGCAGGAGTGTAGAGATGAAGAGGAAGCCAGCCAAGAAGAGATGGCTACACGTTTTGAAAGAGAGAAGAGGGAAAGCATGTTTGTGTGTTCTTCAGGTAGCACAGATGTAGTGTATATATATATTTGTTTATACTTCTCCAAATTGCTTTATGAAATACTTATCATTGCAGAAGGAAAAAAGTGGTATTAGATGTCTCAAAAACAGTACCATTGCTTTGAAGGGATCAAGATTAGGGGTGCCTGGTTTTCTTCCAGGAACACTTAAAAGCAAAGCAGTGCCAAGACTTTTGGCACCCCAAACATACCTGCATATTCACTGATCAACATTGTGTTTAGTAGAAATTTATTTCCAATAGAAATTTGAAGCTTTTAAACCTCTTTCACAAGAGGTTGTAAAAAGAAGTCCTTAACACCCTTAGTTTTTTAAGTGTACAAAACTTTACTTTTCAGATGACTGTGAAATAATACGTAATCTGTTACAAGCTTAGGGTTGTTGTGGGTTCTTCAATGGTTTCCTGTAAAATAAACTTGGCTTGGAAGACTTAGAGGTCTTTTTTAATAAGCTCCCTGTTCCAAACCAAATTTTACCTTTACGTTTTTGAAGACCCCCTGAGTTCAGAGCAAAATGTCCACTAGACCAGGGGGATGGGGTGAAGACTGGTATGGTACACAAAAGAAAGGATAAAAAGACGTTTGCTGATAAGAGAGAATCTGAGTATTTTTCATGGAGTTGCCTCTAAAAAAACATAGTTGAAGTCACACTGAGCTGTACCAAAGAATTTTAATACAGGTAATCCAGTGAAACTGTGTGTTTATTTAAAAAGCACAAAGACTCCCATTCTTCTGTAACAGTTCCAGTTGTATGCTCCCAGTTTGTTCTTACTGAAATTGCATGAAATTCTGTTTGAAATTAACAGAAGATGAAGAATCGGCACCGACAAGAGATGTGTCTCGTCACTTTGAGGATACCAGCTATGGTTACAAAGACTTCTCCAGACACGGAATGCACGTGCCCACCTTTCGAGCCCAGGTAACAAGGATGGGGGCTATCAGGAAGCTTAGGGTGCAGTCTTTGTTGTGTGGCAAATACCAGACCCAGCAATTGCTGTGCTGTAACAACCAAACGAACAAAGCCCCCAAACTGGATTATGTGCCCTGAGAGAAATTACATTAAAGCACAAGGCCTTCGCAAGTTCATTTCTGAAATGCTCCATTCTGCATTTTTCCTTGTTCTAAGGATTATTCCTGGGAAGACCATGGCTATTCCTTGGTTAATCGTCTTTACCCAGATGTGGGACAACTACTTGATGAGAAGTTTCACATTGCTTATAATCTGACTTACAACACAATGGCCATGCACAAAGATGTGGATACCTCAATGCTAAGACGAGCTATTTGGAACTATATTCATTGTATGTTTGGAATAAGGTCAGTTTTGCTACATTGTTTTATACATATCACAATTGTTAGCATTGGCTTTTTTTTTTTTCCTCAGACTAGGAGCAGAGCTATTTATTAAGCAAACACGCATGTTTGGTTTTTTAAACATATTTATATTTATCGGGAAGGGCCACTAGTGGTACAAATTACACAGTAATTTATTTTCTGGAAGGAACCTATAAACAATACAAGTGAAATAACTGGTTCTTGAAAATGAAAGTGTTTTTCTTTCAATTCTGAACAGATACGATGATTATGACTATGGTGAAATTAATCAGTTGTTGGACCGCAGCTTTAAAGTTTATATCAAGACTGTGGTTTGCACTCCTGAAAAGACCACAAAAAGAATGTATGATAGCTTCTGGAGGCAGTTTGAACACTCTGAGAAGGTAGAGTTTGCGGGCGTCCAGGGGGACGTGGGTGGGAGACCTGCTTGTCATGCTAACAGCCACACCTGCCCAGCTAGCATTTAAGCTTTGGCTGATGTTGGTGCTGGGATTCTGCTTGTATTCAGTAAATTAATTAGGAGGTAAAGTACTTCCCAGACTGAAATAATTTTTCTTTTCATACTGAATGTTTGCTGGCTAACATGGACTATGCGAGCTCTAAAGGTACAGGGAGGGTACATTTGTAAATGGTACAGCTTCAGCTAGACCCCAGCTTTCATTCATTGTCAGCTGCACTGCCTGTGACCCAGGGAGGTGATGCAGGACCCGGCCCTCAGCCTCAGACCCAGCTTGCTTGCTTGCTGGCCCGTGGTCTTGGCAGTCCGGTGGTCATTTTTGCTGTGAGTGGCCCCAAAGCACTTTGTTGACAAGTCTGAGGTCCTATTGCTGGGTTGGAGTCTGATTTGCACCTTCCAGTAATATTTCTTAATCAGCGTTCATATCATCAAAGGCTCCATTTCTTGCTAAAGTCCTTGTGAAAATAGTTTAGAGATACCCAGTTATAATAGGGGTACTATAACTGTGATGATTTAAGGGTGGAAATAAAACACTACGTATGGTTTGTTTTTTTTTTTGTTAGACTTAGAGACAAGCTTTCAAGCACATAAACCCTTCTTTAAAGCCCCAAACTTTGCATCTCCATAACCATCAAAATCCAGGGATTTTACACGTTCCTGAACGCAACCACGAGCCATTCTCACCATCCTCATGGAAATAACATCAATGAAACCAAACATACATGCCAGAACAAACTCTCAGCCAACCCGCTGTCAGTGAGAGAATACTTTTCATCCCCCTCCACCACATGGTTTCTGATCTCCTCCTCAAAGAAAGACAGTAAATACATTGAGGAGATGAGCTGGGGCAGTACAATGCTTACCTCTGGTAGCCACTGAAAACCTCCACCTCCCCAGAGACCACAGTTTTACAGCGTGGTACAATTTCTAGCGTGCTTCACCTCAGCTAACCGCTCCCGTGTTGTTCAGGTGATAACTACCTGTGTGTTTCTCTCTCTGTCCCACAGGGGCAAACGACCTTATCACCTCTTCCTTTGCTAACAACCCCCTCCGCTCCACAGGTACCAACCACCCTTTTGCCTTCAACTAATTAATTAACTAGATTAAGCTAAATTTCAACAGTTGTTTCCAAGCTGCACATAGTCTGCTGCTGATGAAGGGCTTCTGTGCTTGAAAGCTTGTCTGTGTTTTCCAGCTAAACCAGTTGGTCTACTAAAGGTTACCTACCTCTTCTTATGAACCTGGCCCTGCTTAAACATACCTGTGCCCCATTGCTGCACTGTCCTGCAGTACTGGAGCGTTTCTCAAATCTTTCCCCCTTCAGCAAGCTTTACCGACAGAACTAATTATCTGGGCAGCTGAAACGTGCAAAGCGCTCCCCACTGCTAAGGCAAAAACTAACATGAAAACCACAGCCCCACAGACTTCCTTCTACTGAGGTACGTTACTGTGAGCACTTTGCTAAAGCATAACTTCTTTTCTTTCTGAAAGGTCCATGTAAATTTGCTTCTGGTAGAAGCTCGGATGCAAGCCGAACTACTTTATGCTCTGAGAGCTATTACTCGCTATATGACCTGATGTCTCTGGCTGCCTGTCGACGTTGGAATGTTCTGCAGCTGCAGTATGGCAGAGGAAGATATGAAGCCTCAGGACCAACGGTAGCTATAAATTAAGATGCCCATTGTGCCATAACTCCTTTAGTTTCAGCTATTTCCGTGTTTGGAATATCACTGCTGCCAGCAGGCAGCGAACGCTTGGCAGTTGAAAAGACAGGGTTGTGCAGAAGTGCTGCCTGATCATGGTATTTTGGCTTTAGACAGCACGGGACACTCTCTGAACTTGTGGCAATATAGCAAATGATAGGTATATAGATCTTCTAAGGCAAATACAACAGGAGTTGGAGCGTGAAAAGAAGTGGGACTTGATGACATTTGCTTTCCCTACAAGAATAATTTTAGAAAATCTTGATGCTGCTATTTGTGCTGGTGGAGTGAACAGACACAGGCTGTTCCAGTTAAGCTAAAAGTGAAAGTGAGCACTGCTATTGTCTGAGCCTTTATTGTGTGTGGTTTCAAAAAAGCCTTGTTATTTAGATTTTTAATCAGAACTAAACCTCTTCTGTCCACACTGAAAATTTGAAAGATAGCAGTCAATTTTCTCAAATAATTTAGCCTTAAGATGCTATAGGACATTTGTTCAGCATTATTGGGTGAGCTCCAAAGTGCAATGGTCTTCCTATGGAAAGGAGAGGACATCGGTCCTCAGAGCTTTTTAGAGATCTAACTACATGAAGTGTCGAGTAGCTTCTTGTCCTGTTTTTCAAGGGTGAACTGATACCTGTTCAGGAGCTAGGACAAGGTGTGGGAATGTTGTTCTAGACTGCCAAACAGTCCTACTGTATTACATGCCCAACGCTGGTCTTACTGATTTTTTGCAGTTGCTTAAATAACTAGGCTAAAAAACATCTATTTTTAGTAAATCAAAACATGATTAAAATGCTGACATTTAATATACAGTGGTTTTGGAGAACACATGAATACTTTTGTATGAGTGTGAATTGCTTTTTAAATTTGTCAGTATTATTGGTATTTTTTAAATAAAAGTAACAACTTTTCCTCTTGGTGTTTTTGTGTGGTTTAATTTCGCACTTCTGTTCCTACTGGTTTACTCACTGGTTCATTTACCCAGTATATTAAAGACTGTTTTAAAATGCTTGAAACAGTAATTGAGCAAATGTACTTAAAATGACAAACCATGATTTTTTCGATTGATTTTAAATCTTTAAATTTTTAAATTTAAATTGATTTTAAAACCCTCCAGTAGTGAACTAGATTAAGCTGCTAGTTTTCACAGACTGGTGCCTAAAGGATCTCTGGCACCAAAAGGGATACTCACTTCTGTGCAGTCAGGCTGAGGAATTTATGGCAAGAGGCACCAGGGAGCGGGAGGGGGATTTAGAATAGTTCACTTGGAAGGAACCTGCAAAGATCATCGAGTCCAACTGCCTGACTACTTCAGGGCTAACCAAAAGTTACAGCATGCTATTGAGGGCATTGTCCAGCTGTCTCTTGAACACTGACAGGCGTGGGGCATCAACCACCTCTCTAGGAAGCCTGTTCCAGTGTTTGACCTCCCTCACAGTAAAGGAGTTTCCCCTAATGCCCAGTCTGAACCTCCCCAATGCAGCTTTGTGCTGTTCCTGCACGTCCTGTGACCAGGCAGCAGAGACCGGCACCTCCCTCTATGCTTCCCCTCCTCAGGAGGTTGTAGAGAGCAGTGAGGTCTCCTCTGAGCCTCCTTTTCTCCAGACTGGACAACCCAAGTGTCCTCAGCCTCTCCTCACAGGACAGGCCTTCCAGCCCCATTACCA
>VXAA01007167.1:813891-886951 GCA_013399115.1 Anseranas semipalmata | reverse complement strand
GCTGAGCAGCTCTCCAGCCGCTCCTCTCCTCTCCCAGTCTGTACCTGTGTCCAGCATTGCTCCAGCCCAGGTGCAGCACCTGGCATTTTCTTTTGTTGAACTTCATGCCATTGATGATTGCCCAGTGCTCCAGTTGATCTAGATCCTTCTGCAAAGCTTCTCATCCCTCCACGGAGGCAACAGCACCTCCCAGTTCAGCACCGTCAGCAAACTTGCTAAGGTTGCATTCCGCTCCTGCAGCCAGATCATTGATAAAACATTAAACAGGACTGGAACTAGAGCTGAGCCCTGGGGAACACCGCTGGTGACCAGCCCCCAGCCAGATCTGGCTCCATTTACAACCCTTTGAGCTCTACCCACAAGCCAGTACCTTGCCCAGCCTGGTGTGAACGTGTTTATCTCACAGTTGGACAATTTGTCCAGAAGGTGGCTGTCAGGGATGGCATCAGAGGCCTTACTGAAATCCGGAAGGATTACGTCCGACACCTGAGTGACCAACTTTTTTGGATACACTCCTACAGCTGGCTGTAACAGGGCCTCCAGTGCACTCAAGTGTAGAAACTCTGACCTGCTTACCAGAATGTAGGAGCTGCCTTTGTAAGGCAGGAGAGAAATGGATTTAACCAACCCCACAAGTAGAATCAAGCTAGCTCAAACTGGTTTCTGTTAGTACAGAACATTCTGAGAACAGTTTTAGGCTTACAGTCCAAGAAGCTAAAATATCTAAAATGATCTAGGGGAGAAAGATTAATAAACTGTCGAAAATTGTGACTAACAGGAAGCATCTGCTATTTCCTCTTAACTAAAAATACAGGATTTCTAATGTTCCAAAAACAGAGCAAAACTTTCCTGTCTAAAGGCATATCATAAAACTAACTTATGCCTAAAGTCATACAAAAAAGTGTCTTCCCAATCTGTAAATGGGGTTTCTGCCGCATCCAATTGTCCTACCGCTCTTTTATTGGTTCAGAGGTAGAACGAAAACTTCCACAAAACCTTAACTGTCTGTTTCCAGCATAAAATCTCCAGATGCATGCTGGTACATGCAGGCACTCTCTCCCCTTTCAAGCAGTAAACAGCAGTGTGTGTGAAGGGCTTGATACTGTCACATTTTCAAAGAGAGGACTAACCGCAGCCTGCAGACAATCCTAACTACACACAGAGCTACTTACCTTGGAGTAAGGGTCTGAAAATGTTTGGGGTTTTTCCCATTAACAATGCTAAGGCATTTGTGGTCCCAAGTAGAAGAGAACAGCAAGGCTGTTAAGAGCAGTGGCAACTTGTCTTTAAAAACATGAAAATGGTGAAGTTGCCAGTGAAAGTCACGCTCCGTCAAAGTGGAAACTGGCTACCACTGCACGGGGCAGATGCTGTGTGTGATGCCAGGGCATGAGGAAGGCACGAGCCACGACACCGGCTCGGTCGCTGGCGCGGTGCGAGCTGCCCTCATTTGCTGCAAGCTGTAAGCTCACGAGTTGCTCCTGCAGAGCCTCAGCGCGCGGCTGCACGGTGCAGCAGCCCACGTGTGCGCAGAAGCAACACCTCAACGCTCCTCCAAGGGCGTGGGCAGCGTTGGCAGCTCACCCCAGCAGCTGTAGGTGGGGGAACCTGCCCACAAGACCTGGCAACGCATGGAAGGAGATGGCGTGACCGTGGCCTTGCTCCCGGTGACAGCACGAACACACCAGTCTGTGCCAGCACGAGTGGCAGGAAATAAATTGCAGGCTGCTGCGTGGGCCCAGGTAGGACACTATTAAAACAAAACAAACGAACAACAACAACAAAACACGGCATTTTCTTTTGCATCTCTGCTTATAGGAGCATGACAGACCCATCTGCCTAACAAGCAGCAATTAACAATCCACCTCAGCAGCCCCTGACTTTCCATCTTATAGTTTCAGTTCAAAACTTCATGTGTGTGCATGAGTACATGCTCACCCAAGACAAAAAAAAAAAAAAAGGTGACAGAGGCTAGGTACTTGGTCTCTAAATAGGAATGGCTCCTGAAGTCACAAGAGNGTAAATGCCCACCCAAAAAAAAAAAAAAAAAAAGGTGACAGAGGCTAGGTACTTGGTCTCTAAATAGGAATGGCTCCTGAAGTCACACAAGAGCTTCTGCATTGAGGTTTGTCACAAAGACAACCAAGTGGTAGAAGATGCCATACGAGTACATCAGAAATTCAGTGTGTTGGGGCTTGTAATTGTTACCCACACTACACTGCCTGGGGCCACTGTTCACAGTTCAGTTGGTCGGATCACTGAAATAACTAACATTTGCTGAAATAACTAACGTTTTCCTTGAACAAATTTTAATTGCCTCCATTTCTGCCATCTCAGGGACTTGAGCAAAAAGTCAGTTTGGGGCAGATATTCAGCATTTATCAGCTCTGATTAGACCTTCCGACAGGGCTTAGCCACAAGTCCTTCCCACTGCATCCCCACCCTGCGTTACACGGCACGGCGCCTGCCTGCCTTTCGCCTTGATGCGGATGCCAAGAACAAATGCCTCTAGCGCTCTCCTCGCAGGGCAGCGCTTACTTGTCGTGCTTCCTTTAATTCCCCCAAGAACCAATATCCGCTCTTTTTGCCAAGAAGCAAATGGGGCATTGAAGCCATTTATCTTCTCCCTCAACCTTAGCTAAAATTCAAGTGGCAGAAGAAAGAATAATGAGCGAGATCTTTCTGAGTGCAGCAGGGCTGTTGTTAGAGCCAAACCATACTGAACAGTGGAGCAATTCTCTTCCGCCGCCTGTAGCAGCGGAGGCTGCCACACACGCTCCCTGAGCAATCCGCTGCAGGATTGAGCCTCGCTGGCCACAGGGAATTGCCAAGCTGCCGGGACAAAGGGAACAAAAGGAACATTGCAAATGTCATCACCTTCACTAAAGTTTCCTCCTCACCAGTCCCAAAACCTGGACTGTGAAATCTCCCCTCCCCTGCCTCACCAACAGCAAAGAAGTCCCCAAGAATGTAGAAGAAGGGACAGAGACCAGGAAAAAAACTTTCCCTGCCCTCCTGCTCCTGCTGTACTTCCCAGCCTCCTCACTTCACCTCCTCACCTGGAAGCACAGGTCCTGGCACCGCCAAGGTACAGCCCTGCCACTGAGACAAACAAATTCCTCCAGCCTCTCCACAGTAATTGCCAGGCTGGAGTCTTGTCTCTGGCACACCCAGCACAGCGTGAGCCTGCTGGCCCTGAGGGTAAGAGCCAGAAGCCCGGCAGCCACTGCACAGCAGTTTATTCGTAGTAACCTGAGGTCAGAAGAGAGACAAACGGGTCAGGTTCATAAAGTGTTCTGTAGTCAATTGGACTGTTAATGCTCGAGGCCAGTGACGCACCCGCTGAGCTAATCCATGGGCTACAAACAGGGACTTCTACACATTGAGAGGATAAAAAATGAGCAATAAGCAGGCCAGAAGCAGCCATAAGGAATGTGAAATTCGTAGGGGGCTCCCCTGGTTTTGCCCCATGGATGGAGATGTGAGCCCAGAGGAGACAGCTGGCCAAGATGGTCCAAGAAGTACAGGTGCACACACAGCTCCTGGGAAGGGAACGTGGGAGCAGCTGAAGGAAGAACACACCAGACATGTCAGGGGTATGGGTGCTTGGCCGTAAGGCATGAAGTCCCAGCTCAGAAAAGCCTCTTTCCTGCAGAGCTGGACCTGTATCCCAAGAGAGCCAGTGGAGGAGCTGGGACACCCTAACCACATGGTATCAGGTAAAGAAAGGGGAGCAACTTTCCTCCTGACTGTTGAGAGCATTCAATGCAAAGAATGAAGCTTATAATATAACGCGCCAGAATGCGCCCCCAGCATTTGGTTACTCTTGCAGAATTTTATATGAAGTAAAAGTGTGTCCAAGTCTGTAGGTAACATGTGGCTCCTCACATGCAATGTTCTTTTATAGTACGCAGCGTTTTGGGTACAACAGAGATCCAGATACCCAATGGCAATTCACCTTTCAAAATTAGAAGTTCAGCAAATAGTTTTGTTTCATTTTGCCAGCCAAGAAACTATGTAATTAATAGACAAATCACAGTGAAAAGCTGCTTGATAAACTCAAATATATTGTAAAAAGTAATTACACAAGCAAAAATTTCATACAAGCTACTCAAAAGATAGTGTCTAGTACATAAATGCCAGGCTTTACTAACTTTCTAAACATTAACTTCCTGTGCTCTCCAACACACTTACCAATGGCAATGAACAGGTATATTAGAAACATACAAGCTGTACAATCTACATCACAAAAATATCATGAGTGATTAAAATGCAGTAATGGTCACAGTCGGAACAAAGGAGTGATGGTTTTGAATCCTATCGAGAAGTTTTTCTGCCACAGGTTTGAACTCTCTTTCCCAATAGAGTTTGTGGTAGTCCCTTAAATCTCTGTTGAGGCTGTAATCCAACACTAGCTCTTCATCTGTAATCAAGGAAAATATCATCATCAGTTCTGAGTGAATATTTACCCAACTGTGTATTTTATGACCACAGCACACAAAACTAATGCATTGTGGAAGTTCATGGCTTAAAAACAACTCTACCCCTAAGACAAACTAAGCATCACTGTCTAAAGGACTTGGCTTTGACTGAAAATAAAGGATGTCAGAAAAAATGGTAAAAAGACCATTGCAGGTTCTGCTATTCTCACACCTCAAAGCTATAGCTATAACTGTGTCTCCAAGGCCAAGCACTTATTGTGACTGTCTGCCTGGAAACTACGTGGGTTTTAATATTACCCACAGTAATTTTGCTAATGTAAGTAATCCTGTTCATCCAACTACAACTATGTTTTTTGTGTCACAAAGTACTTTGCCAATCTGGTTTGTGAAGACTCTATCAAGCTATATCCACTATCGTACTGAAAGCACTTGAACCACACTAGTTAATATATTACTGATGCCCTCCCTTCCTCACAAACTTCATAAACAAAGTAATAGGACAGTCTTAACAGAGACAAGGAATGTTAGGAATGAAAGGAAGTCACCACTTGTTCTTTCCTCTCCATTTTGCCTGGCATTGGATCTGGCAAAGAAACAAACCCTTACAGACACCAGCCTGCAGCCAGAAGCATGCTCCCGAATCTGGCCTCTACAAACACAACTGATGGTGCTGAACAAATGTTTTCATGCAACAGTTTAGCACGGTTTAACAGAAAGGATCTTTGACAGCACTTAGGCCATAAATGGACCAAAGATGAAGGTACAATCCTCCACCCAATGGGCAGTGTGACTTACCTTTGTCCTAGACTATGAAAGAGCACCAGATTTGCAATCTGTTAAATAATTCTTAAAGAGAGCTTACTGTACATTCACGGCAGGTAAAAGACAACTTGGAGCTGAAGAGAAACTTCCATTACCCACACTGAGTCACTACTTAAACAGCAACTATTAACGTGTAAAAGAATGACAAGGTGCCAACGTAGAGCAGATAGCCTGAGTTGCAAGTTGCAACAGCTATAAAAGAAGAGACTGCATTATTCAAACACGGAGATGGCTCTATTTCATAGGAGGTTACCAGTAACAGCAAACAATATTTGATTTCCAAGCCACTACAGAGTTTCTGAATTATTTAAAGAGATGCTGATTGTGAAGTAGATTCGAAAACCACAATATGTTAGTCTAAAATGGGGTACTGCATGAAGAGGAGATGCTACTTAAGAGACTTTATGTAAAAAAAAATAAAGAGAAAAAAACACATTATTTCAAGAAGGGAAGTGTCATATTTCTGCAGGAAGAAACCCTGTAATCAGAGGTAAAATCCAGCCTAAGACATCAGATCTACATTCAGTAGAATCATGGGATAATTTAGGAGCTCTTTCTTTTCAGGCAGAACTGTTTTGCCTACTCCTGAAATGGTTTTCCTACCCATATTAACTAACTTCTAACGCAGAGCAAGAGACGTTTCTCCATTTTATTAGACAGCTGTGCCTCCCAGAAGTTGATTGAGTATTTATAGATCTAAAAGTATGGAATCACTGAGGTCAGTGACTCCAGCCTACAACAGTTAAGGGCAGAATCATCCAAAAGCTGAAGTGTTGAACCAAAACAGTAATTCTCTCAAAAGAGAATGTGAGTGATGCTGGGGATCAGTGAGGACCAGTGTCCCACATGCAAGCTGTGCATCTTCAGATAATATAATTTTCCCACAGTACTCCTCAAAACAAGCAAAATTGGTTACTGGCCAAACAGCACATGAACTGGCTGCATGCCCGGGAGCAAGACACGCACACTGGGTCTGCATGCTATGGGGAAAGCTGGAAACTAGCATACGGACTCTAGTCTACAAGGACTACCTGTCCCTGTAACTCCAGCAAGACAGGGGCCAGGAGCCCTGGAAGCTAGCATCACGTCTTGTAGGAATTCATATGTACTAAGACTCCAAAACTGGAGTTGACAGTGGAGGTACAAGTGAGCAGAAGTCTGTAAAAAGAGAGGGAGAAAGGAGACTGCACTGAATGACCAGACACAAGAATGTTCTCAAGACTGAGACTCATCTCCACTGCTGCTCCTGAGGGAGCGGGGCAAGGCAAAGCTGCTGCGAGGGGCCAGGAAATGCCAGCCTCAAGGAGCTCTGAGCCATTGCAGTGGCACGAGACTCGAGAGTGGCTGAGAGAAGGCAAATGGCAGTGTTATTGGAAAGCAGCGCCGCTGCATCTCAGGCTGCAGGGATCGGTCAGGGAAAAACAAAATGGTGCTTTTGGTCCAGCCTTTCTTGGTCCCAACATCTTTTCATGCTACTTCCACGTCCCCTTGGCTCCTTCATATCTTCTGTCATCTTGTTCCAGGTACGGGAAAGAAAAATAAAGGGGAGCAGGTCAAGCACAGCAGGTGAACTGAGGTGTCTGCTGTGCCACGCTCCATTTTTTAAGCATCAGCGGCACGCCCTCAGGAAGCTCAAGTACTGACCGTCAGAGGTTGCCTCCTGCTTCCTGAATGATAGAATCAGAGCAATGACAGCTCAAGGCTGTTAGTGGATACAGTGGGAGGACAAAGATGTAGGACAATACTAACCAGCTGCTATTACTAAAAATTTGTTTGCTCTTAACACACAGAGGAACCAGATCCCATGAGTAAGATGAGCTTTTTTTTTTTTCCACAGCTACTCTGCTGGCTACAGTCTGAAGGAAGACTAGCCTTCTGATTTACTTCTGACCTATTTTTAATTAATTGTCATTGCATGCTGTAACTGGAACTGTGATTGTACGTGAACAACCAATTCATGATAGCTGTACTAGTTAATGAGAGCTCCAATTACTACCCAGCCTGGACTCTGCAGTCAATTTAGTTGCTGGAACAAGCAGTGTTAAATGCAGAGGAAAAAAAACAATTAAGAATTATCCAAAACAAAGACATATATTCATTGCTGCATGCCAGAAAATTCAAGTATGATTGCGGCTGTAAAGTTTGCAGTTCTGTTGCAGAATGTTAAAAAGTGCACTCGTGATCTCGAAATACTGAGTATTTTCAGATAAGTAGATGGAATTACGGCCCATATTAAGATACACTTCAACTATGATTACAGCAAGGGATGTAATGAAAGCAATGAGTTATAAAGGTGAATTATAGTAATTTTTTTGTAACTGGAACACAATCCTCACAAAACCACCCACTTTTCTGACTGTCTAAAACAAAATAGACCAGAGGGACCTCACTTTGTATCTGGGTATGACTAACATGCAGTCTTCTCTACAGCAAGCATAAATCTTTACTAAATTTCCCCTTAAAACCAAATCAAAATTAGTTAAGGTCTGCTCCAATTTCATTTGCATTGTAAAGATTTTTTTTTTTACCTAATTGCAAGTGACCTGCTTATAATAAAAACACAGCCAAAGCAGTGCTCGTAAAGTAAAGAAGGAAAATTAAATATAGTGACTATAAGACCATTAAATTCTGTGAAATCCAAAGCAAACAAATGTGCAGATGAAAAGATCCAACCAGGTAAATGAATCAGGGTCTTAACACTCACTTGTAGGCACCTGCCAGCCTATATTTGTGGAGGAGCGCACCCTCCCTAGCTTTACGGAGCAGATGAGAAATTGTCAGGACGTTGTCCTTGCACATAAAGAGATGGTGGTGAGAAGAGAAGGGCAGCTAAGGGACCCTTGTCACACAGCCCTGCCTCTGAGGGGAGAAGCCGTATTCCCCAGGCAGCCCGGCGTGTGCTGTGCAGCAGCCAGGTGCACCAGCACTGAGCTGCTGCTTCTGTAAATACCTGCAATTACCCCTGAGGCCAGAAGGGCCCATAGCCAGTGAAAAGTATGTTTTGTGCTGAAAGCCTACGGGATAGTTGGCTCAAGCAGGCAAAGGGGCAGCTGGTGAAAAGCATTAGTGGCATGCTAACTAGACAAGCTAGAGAGGGGAGCGACAGTGGCCAATTCCACCTTGGCAATCTGCAAACTCTAAGGGAATGTGCTGAATGGCAATAAACTGCTGTGCTGCTGGATAGTCTATATGAGCCAACCACTTAAAGCCACACAACAGACTTCTCATCCAAACAATACTACTTTGATTTTGCTCCTTCTATTTCTTTAATAAAAGAGACCAACGTTATGAGTCTTACCTAAGAGTGATGTGAGCAGCACCAGCAATGTGTCAGTATCTTCTCCAAAGCATGAGACTGCGCTTGTGATGTTTTCACTGTAGTTCCACAGGGTTTTGCATATCAAACAAGCCAGCTGCCAGTCTGCTGGCCCAAAGTCTCGTAAACAGTCAACTAACCTGTCAGTATCAAACAGAAACAGTGTTTTGCTCCATGTAGTTTTCTCCTGAGCCCTTCAAAATCCAGGCAGTCTCGAAATGTGTAGATTCCACAAAAGGTTGTGGGAAAATTCTGCATTAATAAACTTAAGATACTACTCTCTTCTTTTTCACTTAGTCTAGTTCCCTAAGGATGTGGACATGCCTTTTGCTTGTATATATGTACATATGCCTGTCTGCATCTGTCCATCTCCAATAACTTTTTAACCCAACTGACCAATTTCAATCACATATGTCACAAACGCAACCAACTGAAAGACGCTGAATTCCAACAAATTTCATGGCAATCTGTGACTGACCCAAATTTGTAGCTATCACTAGAGCAGAGATTGCAATGCGAGCAAACCTTATCAGGCACCAAAAATTCACCTGGGAAAGAGGATACGAGTGCAGAAAAAGCTTCAGTCAGAGCTTCCAGCTTATTACACATAAGAGGATCTAACCAGAAGACATATCCAAAATAATTTGCTATTTCTATGACTCACAGAATTACCTCTTAGGTTCAGTGGAGTCTGACTATTTTGCAGATATCATCCCTTCTTGTATTTCCTCAGCCTGCATTCCCAATGGACTCCTCTCAGAAATGCCAGTTTTGTTAAGGACCATTAGGTTCTTGGCCTTTCTCCCAGTCTCACCTCTTTGCAGATATCAAATGCAAGCTAGATCATAAGCAGGACTCTGAAATTAAGCTATAACTTTTCTGCTTGTACCAGTTCACATACAGTACCTATCCAGAGTTCCCATTACCAAACAGCATTGTTCACAAGTCCCGGGGCAGCAGAAGTAAACACTGTTTTTCACCTGCTGTCCTTACGATCTCTCTAACAGTAATCCTTCACTGGTGTTCTCTTCTTCAACCCTATGATACCCTCTTTCCCTCACTTCCCTGCTTCACTGTGGGATTTATAGTC
Organism: Anseranas semipalmata; assembly: GCA_013399115.1. NCBI lineage: Eukaryota > Metazoa > Chordata > Aves > Anseriformes > Anseranatidae > Anseranas > Anseranas semipalmata. The sequence goes on along the minus strand of VXAA01007167.1, from coordinate 877,281 downwards.
CGGTGATTAGTAAAGGAACCACAGGATACCTATCACGTTCAGGTATGGCTGAACACACCAGGAACTGAAAAGCAACCAAAACAAAGTTTGCTTTTTCTCCCCTCTCTGAGGGCACTCGTTGCAGAAGACTGGCAGGCATCTGATGAAAAAACAAAAGATCTTGCTCTAATTTTTCAAAGTTTATCTCTCTGATGAGACTAATTCCTTGTTTTATTAGGACCATTATGTATTGGTACAGTAACCTCATTTCACAAAATTCACAGAGCTGATTTTTTTTTTTTAAGGAGGTCACCCTGACAGTGTAATCACTTGCATATTCTCTAGATTTATTTCATATTGTTAGCTTTTCCTTCCTGCTTCACAAATTTTCAGGCACAGTATAGACAATTTTATACTCTATATGATTCTATATAATAGATATTTCTCACATTTATTCTTCAATTAACCTGTAATTTATTTTTATTCCTGTTTTTCAGCTGTCAAATTTTGAAAGTTAACCAGAACACGGGAAGGAAAGATAAGCAGACAAAAAGTCTTGTTTACACTGTATAAAATAAGTAATTATATGATGTATGAACAGGAAAGCATTTCAAAGTTTGGCATATTGTTACATAAATGTGGGTTGTATCAACTGCTTTACAAGCATAAGAACAAGATCTTTCATGTTGCTCCAATTAAGCAGGATCCGCTATTATCTGAACATCAAAGCCACAAGTGTTGCATCCACAGTGGTTTTTCAAGATCTAATACCACTCACAATCAAAGTGCCTTAAAGTTGAACTCTAAGAGAGAGGAGACACGGGAGCTTCTTTGTACCGAGCACGGGTAGATCAGATTGTTCTTCCCTCAGTACTAAGTAGCTACCAAAATTGCAAGAGACCATGTGGGGTATCCTAGTTCCTCCACACTTAAAGCAGATACATGTTAAAGGTGTCTATTAATTGTACATTTAGCCCGCATAGGATCCAGTTAAGTCAGGCATAAGCAGCTACTGCAAAGACATGCCTTAGTTATCATGGTGTACTCTCCTCACCTGTATATACCAGGAGGGTCTTTGGGAGATTATTTTACAATTCTTGGCACTGCACTAGGCTAAACTACTTTAATACTTTTGAAAAAAAAAAAAAAAAAACACTTGGAAGAATATGAAAGGCTCTTTCTTGAAGACTATTAGATCCTGAATATTTATTAAGTATGCATCCTTATTACAAGTTATTGGGAAAAAGAATCTGATTGAAACTCTTTGGCCAAACTACCGGAACGTGGTCTTTTTGTTAACATAATCAGGAACTTACTTCCCAATTCCTCCTTCTTCCATCAGAAGAGCTCGTTTGTCCTTATCTACTGTGAGATTGAGCAGAACTCCACAGGCAGAAAAGCAGACATCTTGATTCTTGGCATCAAGTAAAGCAATCACAAACTTGTATACTGTATTGTAAAGAAGGAAACAATATTACTGAGAAGTTGGACTTACCATGCAGGCAGCATTACAACACACTTACTAAACGTGTACACTCAGAAAGCAGTCAAATACAGGGATACCCTACCCAAAAATGTAACCTTGTAGCATACTAGTGTGAGGTTTGGAGACTAGGCATATGAGACAGAGTAACAGCCATTACTACATCATGCTGAATGCCAGTTTCTTCAACACACTACCTACAAAATTCTACATCAAAGTAATGCGAAAATCCAGTCAGAAAAGGTTAAGTTGACCAAACTGGATTATAGGTTACTTCTTAAAAGTACCACCCTCCTTTCAATCGCACAGGCAGCATAAACTGCTAGGATTCAGCATTTGGCACTCACAGAGGGAAGTTCTTACCTCCACGAGAGGCAGGGTTGCCTCAGACTGCATCAAGTCCAGCTGGGACTGCTGCAGCCTGGGGCTCCTGCAGGGATCGGGCAAGAAGCAGATGCTGGGCATGCAGCATCTCGCAGCGCTTGCTGACTCTGAACTCAGCAGGCAGTGGAAGGCAACCCCAGCGAGGGAGTCAGTCCTGCCTAGTGGAGAGGCAGCCTCCCAGCTCCTCCACAACTCAGTCTCTCCGAGGTGGAAAATTCAGTCCTATTACTGAGACAGCTCGTTAGCAAGCAGCTACTAAGTGTCAGTTCTTCCTTTGCTCCACACCTTCTCCTCCACAAGCCTTGATATGTTCACCCTTGAACGAAGGGGTTGTATATTGTGCATCTCACCTCACTTTTAGCACTGACAGGTAAGTAGAAAAAAAAAATGCAGTGAACTGGTGTTTAATTAAACTTATGACACACCTTCTCTGGGTAGCAAGGAGTTGCCATTTTTCTCAAAGCTCTTCAGGCACCAAAAGCAAAAGGACTTGAGAAGACTTGCATCCTACTTCACCCAGAGGCAAACAGAAGTCTCTTTGTTGAGGCATCTTAAGTGCATATTACAAAGCACTAATAAGCTGTCGAACAGGAGAATCAAAAACTTCTGATTATGAACCTAAATGAGAATCAAGTTGGATTTTCATTTTATATCAAATCCCTACAAACCTGTAGGACTTGAGGAAATGAAGGAGTGAAGAGAAATTCAAAATTATAATCTTTAGGAAAAACAGGGGTTTTTTTGGTAGTATTTACCTTCGTGAAGGTACACCATGGCACATTTTTCCTACTTCAATATTTCCATTTCAATGAAACTGAAATAAAATGGTGTTTATAATGACTACTGCTGGATTCTAAGATTGGCATAATTTGCAAAATGTCAGATAAGATTGCTTCTACCCTTTAACTCAGACAGCTTATTAGAATTTTTTCCTTTTTAGAACTACGGACATTTAAAAACAGGACTCCTACAAATGCAAAACTCACTCTTTTTCTGTACGATGAAGTCACAGATCTCATGATACTGGGAAAGATTGCCAAAGACTCTGACAGCCTCCACAACTCCATCCATATTGTTGCTCATTAACAGCTTTAAAAGCACTATTGGTTTGCAGAGAAATGAAATAAAAACAATTACTTGTATATCACAAACGCGCTTGGCTTTTTATCAATAAATATCAGAATGCAAGTAGCAACAGCAATAAATATAATGCATTGGAACATTTATCTAACTGTCTGGTTGCAGTGAAGGGGATGAGCAGATGGTAGAACAAGAGCTAAATTGTGTAGGGCTTTGAAGATGAGACAAAGAGCTCCAATATGGGGCTAAATGCAAAGGAACAGATGAGGAGTTATGAAGATAGCCTAAGCACAGTTGCAATAATGGGAACCAGTTTTGCTATACAGTTTTGAGTGGGCTTATGTGAAAATCCGTGAAGACAGAACAAAAAATGTTGTAATATTTAAGAGAATTGATTTAGATCTTGAACAGATGGTCTTATGGTGGGATGTCTCTTTAAACTAAAATTATTTTCTGACATTAGCTCTATTTTCTCTCAGTGCTGCTACAACAAGCAAATAGATTTTCTCTGAACAGCTACTTAATACTGCCCTTGGTCTGAAACATTTACTTGCTTGCTGCTTTCCTGCTTAGCAGTTTCACATATGACTAGCACATAGCTTCAGCAGATAGAATGAGACCTTCAGCATTTCCTAGGAAGAGTTACTGCCGTGTAACAAGGAGCATGGCAAAGGAGCGATGTTACAGAAATCACATTTATCAGTCTTCTGTGAGGAAGAAGTGAATCACTGAAATCAGCGCATCATATAAAGGACTCAAATCAATGAACCCTTAACCCTTCCACCACAGAAAAGTAAGAGAAACAAAAAGAGAAAAGAGGTTGGCTTCATTCCCATTACTTCCTTCTTTGAATGTTGCAACACTGAACATGCCTTGAACTTGTCTTAAAGAGACAACAGAAATGATTGTTTTTTGCCTTTGGGATCCACCCACTTGTATCAAACAGCAAGTATTCTCAAAATGTCTCCTGAAGGAAGCATGATGGTCTTCTATCAAAAGGTTTCATCTCTCCTCATTTCAGGCAGAGGAAAGGTGATGGGACTGGTTCCACACATTAACAATAAAAATGGGAGAGGGAGAGCAAATGGGACTGAAAGAGAAGACATTTGGTTCCACATATGTCCGACTAGCATTAAGAGACAGCTGGCTTATGGGGGATAAAATTACTCAGAACATCAGAACTGTTACCTAGATAGGAAAGGATGTCTAGCTGTCAGGACAATAGGTTGAGAGCCATAATATTTTTTCCTACTCTTCGTTGTGCCTGTTGTACAAACTTCAGCCTCTGTCTCTCCCCCATATCTTGTCTATTTAGACAGTAAGATTTGCAAGATATAGACTTGTTGTATAACAATTGCCTTTTGTATAACATTAACACAATGAGTCCCAGAACTCAGATGCAGTTCCTACACATCACTGAAATATGACTGTTGTCCATCAGAGGGGAGAGAATCATACAACTCCTATAATGGTGACGGATTTATAATCCAGAAACAAAACAGTTTCAGACACAAAATTTTGCAGGTCTAGAAGGTAACCAGAAGAAAACCTTCTTACCGTACTCTGATTAGAAGTAAAAAGCAATGTGATTATTTTGGTTCAGACATATGGATTTTGAACAAGTCTAGCAAAAAATTGCTAAACAGAAAACAACATGGCAAATTTGCTTGGAGAAAAAAAGATGGGTTTTTGTCAACAACCTAAATATTTTCACACAAGTCATATAATTATGTTCCAAAAGAATTAGAAATCACTATGGGAGTAATTTAGCCCTATGACCTTTATATTCCTGCAATATAATGCCACAAAACACTATCAGTCTCGATTTTCTGTGGTGTCAAAATACAGCATGCTTAACTTCCACTTTCAGAAGGTACTAGTTTAAAAGTCCTTACTTTCAGCAATGTGTAGCTTCTTGTCTTGAACAGCAGAACCCTTCACTTTGTAGAAGGATAAATTGTTGATTGTTGTTGCAGCATTGATGACCAACTCCTCACAGACATCAATTGACTTATATTCTGATATTAAAAAAAAAAAGCGTATGTATATACACACACACGAGTAACTTAGAAGTATATTATAGCTCAGAAGCAAACTCATTCATAGTTAACATGGCCACTATTACAGACAATTATTTTATTTTTCAGTAAAATGGCAGAGGCTAACAGGAACAGCTGATGCAAAAGTGGCAATACAAAGTCATGCTTTCTGACTCTTCGTCCACAGAAATCATGGTGACTAAGGTAACATTGTGTAAAATCTAGTTAAAACATTTTACAGATCCTATTTACTGTTTTAAGATGGGACTGAGGAGAATCTGCATGCAGAAACAGGCCTGTACGATAGTTATCAGACTGCTGACACAGAGAAATGCCAAAGACTATTACACTGAGATGTCAGCTATTATGACACATTGAAAAAAAAGTCTTCTTCAACAATATTTGAAACATTCTCTCTCTTAGAGTTCCTGACAATGTTACCAATGTAAAATTTCCTCTTACAATACCAAGTCTGAAAGTTGTGTATACTGGTTTCTCTGAGGTTTCTGCCCTCAGAAACCAAGGGTGAAGGAAATAAAATTTTGTTGTAAACTAACTGATACGGTGCTCAGGAAAAGGGGAGGGGGTCAGAGAGAAGCTTTGAGGCTCAAAAGTGCTTACACAAGGATTAAGATAGTTCCAACCCTGGAAGCTCCCACAGGGCTTAAGGAAAAATAGATGAACTTGCGAGTCTGCCTTTCTCTAATCCCGCATGGCTGGTGGGTAAGACTAGTAAACTAGCATATAAACAGGCTGACTGTCTTTATGCAATATTTAATGTTCTCATCACGGACTAAAATATAATGGGTTCTTTGAAATTTATCTCATCACTGCTGAACTCTTTTACTGGGAGAACAGTCTGCCCAGCCCTAGCCTACATTTAGATTTACACAGGGATCAGTAAGTGGTAAAGAAACTGCAGTCCTAAGCCTCAGTTTACAGGTAAAGGGTCACTATCTGCCCTGTGAAAGAGATTAAGGCTGGAAAACTGAAAAAGATGAAAACAAAAAGAGAGGGAGTTTTTGGAGACAGCTAGAAGTTATGAATATAGGAAAAAAGAAGAATACTCAATCCAAGAACAGTCACAAAGCTGTGAACCTTAAAAATAAATTAAAACAATGAGTCCTTTTATACATGAACTCTTACAGTGAGATGTACTTAAAATAAAATTCTAGTTTGCTTATCCTCATGATCAAGCCTGCAAATCTTACCACTGAATGAAACACATCTACAACCTCTTTCCACAGACACTGAAAAGTCACTGCTTCTACTGTCTCAAACAGCATTTTACATATTACAGTTTATGAATACCAACAAATTGACTTTGTTATTTCAGCAACAGAATCAATTTAAATACAACTCAACCTAGATAAAAAGGTCACATAGAAAAATCCTAAACTCTCCTTACAGACTGAACAAAGATAACACACACAACATAAATTTCATTACCTAGTACTGTAACAAGTAATTCTACAACACGATGGGCAGCTGCCAGAGCTTCTCCTACACTGGGATGAATGGAGAGATTGGCCAGCACTCTTATCAGTTTTATCAGAACATCTTCTGCTTCTGAAGGATGCTGTGGTTTTTTTTTTTCTTCCCTTCCTCTTACATGGTACCATTTCTCTGCATTCAAATCAAGTTCATGGTAGGTTTGGAATAATGATATCAAGGTGTTAACACTTTCTTTTTCTTTAAAAAATTCCTCACGGGCCTGGTTATTCTTTGCTGTTAAATTACCAAGAATGAAGACGATACGGATAACCAAATCCTGCAATAAAATAAATAAACCATATTACTTGAAAAAATCAGAAGCTATTAACTGCTTATAAAGAAAGTAATACTTAATTTGCTTCACAATTCGGTTAATAGCAGGCCCAGAATAACTGAAAGAATGCCAAATATAGCAACTAGAAATAATTTTATATGCTACTATTTTTCATAACCCAGTTTACAGAAGAAATTAAAAACATCTGACAGATCTAGCACAGCACTGGGTTACTAATGAGATATGATTAGTATAGGTAATCTATTTTTATCAAGCCCACAGTAATTTTAAAACATCTTAAAATATCATTTTATATACCACAATAATCATATGAGCCAGACCTTACTGATCTAACAAGTAAGCAAACGTCAGCTGTACGGCCAAAGACTGCCACCTTCTCTTCTTCTCTAGGCCTGTTACCCATTGTAGAGGTTAAACTACATTACCTGGCTTTGTTACTGTTAAATCCAGGTCATTTCCTTGTTAACTCCAATTTCTTACAGATTGCTGAATTATTTCTTCCAGATTTTTACCGGAAATTTGACTGGTCTGTTGTTCCCCAATTTCCCCTCTTTCTCCTTTTCCAGAGAGGTGCCCTACCATCTTGCCATCCTACGTAACAAGAATTCCAGAGACATTACCCCTTTCTGCCCTTTTGTAAGCACCAAAGGGTAAATTTCATCAGGCCTAGCTGATCTGAAGACACTTAAATATACCATAGCTCATTTCTCAGTGATAAAAGAACTCAGGCTGGAATAGAGATTAATCATTTGATCATACTTAGCCCTTTCAGAAAAAGAAACAAACAGGCATTCCACATTTCTCTATTCACAGTGTCATGTCAGTAATTCTCATCTTATCTTCTGAACACTGCAGCAATTGCTTCCTTATTGTCTTCTTGCAATTAATGTACTATAGAAAGTTTTCGTGTTTCTTTTTATGTCCCCTTCTAGTTGCATCTCATTTTGTGCTGTTTTTTTTTCTGATTTTGATTTTAAATGTTCTTGCTACCCTCTTATTCTTATCATTGCTAAATGAGACCTACTTTCTGTTTTTATATAGTATCTCGAGATCTCATGATTTAACCAAATTGCTCTCTTAAAGCACTTCCTATCCCTGCCCTTCAGTGTGATACTAAATTACATCTTTTTTTACTTCATTTCAGACAGACAGAGCTATAGCTATTTTTGGCAAGCCTAGTGGATCTTAATTCAATAGCATTCAACACCACCACCACCACCTTTTTCTTATTCACCTGTATGGGAGAAGAAAAAACATTCTGAAAGTCTGAACTAATCCAAGGGCAAACTAATTAGAACATATTATTCTGTCTTGCATCAAAACCTACTTATTTTCAAAAAATTCATCTACCCTTAGCTGCTAGACTGCTGTACTTGCATTAACCCAGCATTTTGGTGTTTTTCTTCAAAAGCAATAGTTATAGTCACAGATGTTCTAATCCTCCATGGTATCAATAATGAAAGTTAACCAGACACAATCCAACTCGAAGCATACATAGTGATACTGAAGGAAAAAAGATGTATAAGCAGCAAATCCTTTTTTCTTATATGTCCTCATCAGTTTCAGGCCTTAAGTCTCTGCCACAAGACATTGGCACTAACATCCAGTTAAGGTCAAGAAGATGAATGCTATCCCTGAATTTGAGAAGCAGGCAGTCTCCTAAGGGAGGAACATGTTCTCTCCTCTATATATTTAATACAACTGCTCTGTAGGACCCATTTACACTTTTTTTTTTTTTTTTAAACTACGCATCATATTTTTGCTAGCATCTAAATGTCATCAAGACAAAAAATTTCTGAACATTCTTATTGACTAACCACTAAGAGCTTTCACCTTTGCTGGCACAATCCCCAATTCACAAAGGCTGTAAGAATTTGAAACAAACAACTGATGAATCAGAAGAGAGAACTGAAAAAAGCAGGCAGTCTAGTTTGACTCGTTTATATTGACTTGCTAATTTTGGTCAAAACACTATCAGCCCAGCAACGGCTCTACCCAATCAGCAAACAGACAAACAGGTACAGTACAGCAATCAACTGATATTTTGAGAAGTGTGATCTCAGCTGTGCTTTCCACCTACAAGCTAGCAAAACAAACTTCTAAAATACAACTTCTTTCCAGCCAAGCACATCCGGTTTTAATAGCATATTACCAAAGTTTCCTTATCTTCCGGTGATAATTTAACTAGCAGAGTCAAAAAGAAAAGCATGTACAACTTCTCCCAAGAAATATAATGCTCTAAGGTTCGTATTATTTTTGGCTTTTTTTTTTTTTTTTCCAAATGCTCTTGCTGTAAGCACTGCAAGAGTAACAAACACCAGCTTAGAATACATGTAAAGATGAATGGTATTTTGAAACTGCTAGCAAGACTAAACCTGTACAAGGCCCATGGGCCTTTCTGTACATGATAAAAAAAAATCAGTATAATAAATGAGATTGCTATGCATCTCCAAATGTCTGGAGTATTAACTGTATATGGAATTTCAGATCCTCTTGGACATCTACAGAAAAATTGCATACTAGTAATTTATGAGTTTCATTTATATATTATGTAGGTTTTAATATGTATGGCACTAAAGGCAAATTAGATTACAGATAGGAATTATGCTCAGTTATTTCATCTTTTTATACAGGGGCATTCATGTGAGACACACGGGCCACAGGGTGCACCCAAACCTGATGGGAAGAGTATACATGAAACCACACAGCTTCACTTGTAAAAACAACTTTGAAGAAACATGTCAAGAAAAGCTCCAGAAGGAGAAACGATTTTCTTCTTTTCTTCCAATCTGTCAAGAACCTGTGATATTTTCATATTTAAAGGGGTAAAGGCACCACATACTCCATCAACATCTAACTCTTAATTTTTAGACAACTGGAGCCACATACATTTTATCACTGGTATAAAAGATTTATTTGATTCTCTAACTCTAAAAATCTATTCCTTGCACTGTGCTAGTAGCAAAGGTACTCAATGTACTCGCTGAGTCACAGAACTTGACAGCAGTTGATCTTAGCAATTAAAATGTATCTGCCTTTCTGTGTAAATCATGATGAACAGAGCTACAAAAAGTACAGGTTTACTTATCAGTAAGCAAGGACAGCCAATTAGGTCAGTAATTTCCAATTAAAACAAGACAAACAAGGGAGGGGAGTCCATTCCAGAGTTTGTACACATTGGCCAAATACCTGTTGTTAGTCTATCTGGACCCATCAGAAGGGGAGGGGTAGCAGTAAACAAAAAATCAAGATGCCAGCAGCTGGGTTCCTATTCAATCTCCAGCTGTAAATGAAATGTGCTTTTTCATGTTACACAAAATCAGTAGTGGTAGTCAAAAGTCTGCCACCTGCCAAGCAGTATAAACTGTTTCCAGGGCTCATTCAAATCCAATTTACAAATTTGTCTTTCTGCTTTATTAGGTATACTTGGAAAGAAAAATCAAGACTTTCTTTGCAGGGTCTGATAGTCTAAAGAGAAACTAACAGTAGTTATGCCATCCTGGAGCTAACGCAGTAAGGATTCATCTTGAAGTGACATTCTGGCTTTGAAAATTCCTGGTTAAACCCAGAAATAGTAACTGACCCCAAATGAAACTTGATTTAAAAAAGCAAAAGGAGGGTGAGAGACTACCCATTCCAGGTACCCTGGGTAGTCTCTCAGGTCTCACAGGTAGTGGACCTGTTAGAGTGGATCCAGAGGAGGGCCACAAAGATGATCAGAGGGCTGGAGCACCTCTCCTATGAAGAGAGGCTGAGACAGCTGGGGATGTTCAGCCTGGGAAGGGAAGGCTCCCACTGCGGCCTTCCAGTACATAAAGGGGTCTTATAAAAAGGATGGAGAGGGACTCTTTACTCAGGTAGATAATGATAGGACAAGGGGCAATGGTTTTAAACTAAAAGAGGATAGATTTACATTAGATGTTAGGAAGAAATTCTTCACTCAGAGGGTGGTGAGGCACTGGAACAGGTTGCCCAGAGAAGCTGTGGATGCCCCATCCCTGGAGGTGGTCAAGGCCAGGTTGGTTGGGGCCCTGGCCAACCTGATCTAGTGGGTGGCATCCCTGCCCATGGCAGTGGGGTTGGAACCAGATGATCTTTAAGGTCCCTTCCAACCCAAACCATTCTGTGATTCTATGAATTATCAAAAGCAAATGAAGTTCCTGACTGAGGGACCTGAAGCAAGGAGCAGAAAGAAAAAGCTTTGCCACAGTGACAGTAGGGAGCACTTTGTCAGTAAAGAGGGTACCTCCCTCCCCCACAAATACAAATGCCTTTGAGGAAAAGGAGAGGCATCTAGAAGAATGTAGTTATATTTCACAGAATGGCTAAAGTTGGAATGGACCTCCGGAGGTCACCTGGTCCAACCTCCCTGCTCAAGCAGGAACACCTGGAGCTGCTTGCCCAGAAATACATATTTCTCTGTATCACATGCCACAGGACCCTACCCAATAGTTTCTACACCCAAAAATCTGTTTAGGTGAACTTTTCAGAAAAGGGTTCACTTGTACTTAATGACTTTTAGCAATGATGAACTCATGCCCCTTGGTTTGTTTGTAGACACCTGGAGATCTGGGAAAGGTAACAAAGAAAAGCAAGCACTTTGTCAACAGAACAACATTTGATGAAAAGTAGTATACACACTACTGAAAAACATTTCAGAAATCACAAATTGAAAAAAGTTGAAAACTATATTCCCCATAGTATTGCACCAATGATTACTGATCTCCCTGATTAAAACCTTGCTTCTTATTATTAGTTTGAATTTGTACAGCTTCAGCCACTATTTCTTATTATCTGTTCTTCTAGATTGAAGGATGGTCTATGAACAGAAATGTCTTCTGTTATAATTCTATCAATAGAAAGCTTGCTAATGGCCCGATCTTTGACACTGATAAATTTATTTACTTAATCATGGGGTGTTTTTTTGGAAATCTAATCATTTTTGTAGCTCTTTTCAGAGCTGCTTGCAAGCTTTCAGCATCTTTTGTGGAATATGAATACCAAAATAAGGCAAAATATTTTAGTGACAGTGTCCACCACACCAAGCAGTAATACCATCTTATTACTCAATATTCTAATGTTTACCTATTTGGTAATTACATTAACTATTTTGTATCCTCTGGTACACCAAAACAACAGGTTTCTATATGATAGATGCCAACAAAGGCTGGTTGACTACTAACTTCGAGCTCTACATTCCTTACCATTCAGAGCACATATCACATATTCTGCACTTTTCTTACCACTTCTTCCATTTCTTTCATACCAAAAAAAATTTTTTTTTGTACATCACAACCAGAATACTATGAAGATGCAAATAAACTATCAGCTCGGCCTACTGTCAGAAATCACACTGTAGGGAAAGGGTGACCTTATGTGGTTATTCAGATTTATCAGCAGGGAGATTCCTTCAGAGTTGTCACAACATTTATCCTAAAATGGATACTTCCTTCTTGGAAAAAATATGTTAATTCAGGAGAAAATGAATGATCAGTTATGAATATGCAGAAAACCGAGGAAAAAAAATCCTATATTTTGGTTCTTCAGTGGTCAGTTACTCTATCCCTTTCATGGCTTTGCTAATTATCCAGGACACTGTTATACTGGGGAGATACTGTTGGTCTAGAGATAGGAGTAATACAACTGAAAATATGTATTTGTAAACATAGCAGAAAAGAAACACATTACCCAGACAAGTTCTTTGCAGGGTTACCTTGCATTCAGCATTTCAGCAGAAGTGGTGGCACAAACAACACTCGTTCTACCTTCCATTCACAGTTTAGTTTCTGCCCCACGTTGTTTCCTCAGTATTTGTGAACGAGAAACTATCTGTGTGGCTGTTCAACAATTAGACTGGGATTAGACTGGGAAGTGGTGCAGGTCATAACCCAGAAAAGGACTGCTTTTTTTTTTTTTCCCTTCAATTTTAGGGTTATTGGAAGCTGGGTCAGTTCTATGACCTGATGCGTCATGCAGTCACACAAACAGCTGTCCTCAGCCCAAACGAGGGACGGCACAGAGAAGAAAAGTGAGTAACAGAAGCACAAAGAACACTTATGTCAGCACGGATGACCATTTCTTTAGAGGCAAAGCTATGGACACAAAAACACAAACACTACACATCCCCCCAAACTAGAAATAATTAAGAAAAAAAATCAAAAATAAATCTTCAGTATCTCATAAGACAATGATGCCACTAAGCAGAGTTCCAATAATACTCTCAGAGCATTTAGGAGGCAAACATGCAAATTGGAACTAAACATAGCTGCAGCACTGGACTCTCATTAAGAGGCAGTGGTTGTGGTGGGCTTTTAGATGACTTATGTTATATGACTGACTGACTGAAACAGATACTGGATTCCTGGGAGCTCATCACAAAATTGTCCATAAGCCAGCCAAAGAAACATCCAGGAAGGCCAATCAGTGCATGCAGATAAGCCTTTGCCTAATAAATACTGCTAGAAACAAAGCAGAGAAATCCTCTGCATTTACAGGCCCCATCTGTGACAGTCTTCTCCGATGCAGCAATCCTAAGAGCAAAAAGAACATTCAACAGCCCTAAAACTGAGTCTTTTTCTCAGAGGGAGACAAGAAAAACTCTCACAAGCAGAAGTCTGCTTGCTCACAAAATTAATTTGGGACCTGCTACTCGGTAGATGCATTTGGGAAGAAAGCTGGGCAGATTCTGGCACACTGAACCCAATAAATGTGGACATCTCCTTAGACAGGATGACAAAGCAACTTCAGTCTATTCTTCATTTAACAGAGTAAATTGTGACAAACTGACTGTTAAATCAAACAGGTAAAGCAGCATGCAAATTATAATTGTAAATTAGTGCAGTTCTACTGGCTGACACAAGAGATAAAAAAATAATAACAAATCTTTTCATACACGTCAGGGCCAGGACATTTGCCAGAATCTGCAGAACTAACTGATGATCAGGATAAAACAGGAGCATTCAGAGAAGAAAATGTCATTCCAGAGAAGCTAAATGAGTTCCTTGCATTGATACGTACCCACTATGAAAGAAACTGGGGAGATTTCAATGCTATAGTCTTCTCTGGGGAAGACTCATCAGAGGATCTGTTGAAAACTGAAGTGATCACAAGCAATTTTAGAGAACAAACTGACAAAACAAACAGTAGCAAATCACCAGGAACAGAAAATCACCCGAGAGTTCTAAAATAACTCGTTAATTAAATAGCTTAAGTACTAACAGTGAAGTGCAACCTCTCATTCAAAACTGTCTTGATGTCTAAGGACTGAAAGGGTAACAAACACAAAATCTATTACTACAAAAGGATCCAAGTGAGATTCAGGTCTGGTGTCTGTACCAGACAAATTTGAAGAAACCATAAAAAAGAACAATAAAATTAATGGACAGTTGAATAAATGCAATCAACTTTAAGACTCCTGAATCCTGACACCCAATTCTTGAGTTCTTTGAAGGGATCAACAAACATAAAGGAGACCCATCTGATATAACCTACATGGCTTTCCAGGAAACTTTTGACAAGGTCACTCAACAAAATTTTAGTGAAATTAAGTAAGAGAGAATGTTCTGGTATAGGTAAATGTTTAGAGGATGGAAAACAGTAAATTATCGGCTCCTGCAATGGCAGAAGATGACCAGCGGAGTTCCACAGGGTTCTGTGATGGGACCTGCTGTGTTCAACATGTCCATAAACAATGTGGGTGACAGCAGTGATACAACATTTTGTTGATGACACTAAGATATTCAAAATATCAAAGATGAAGGCTGGATGAAAAGCAGAAAAAGGATTTGTAGTCATCTGGTAATAAAATAACAGATGAAATTTAAATGCAGACAAACATGAAATGATGTATGTGAAATAAAACAGAACAGTCACTTTCAGATACTAAATTACAAGCTTTGAACCAGCCATAACCACTTGAAGAGAGATTTTGGGGTTAGTGACAGATTCCTCATGGGGTTGTAATGCTCACAGGAGGTCAAAAAAAAAATCATATATTTAGAATAACTGGGAAACAAACTTATGCAAGTGTGCAAATCTACGATCTGGCCACATCTTAACAGCCATGTTCGGGTCCCCTCATCTCAAAAAAGACACAGGACACAGGACTGTAAAATGTTCAGAGAAAAAGCAATATGGATGCACAACGGTATGGAATAGCCTCTATATCAGAAATGACTAAGCAAGCAAGGACTCTTAAGTAAGCAATGTCTCTTCAGCCTGGAAAGGAGGTAACTTGAAGACTATATAGTAAAGGTCTAGGAAGTTAGGAGTAGTGTGAAATGAATGACTAGAGATTAAATATTCCCCAACTTTTCAATATGAGAACCAGAGGATATCAAATAAAGATTGTAAAGGCCAAATTCAAAACAAGTGAAAGAAATTATTTGTGCATTGGTTAGCTGCTATAGCAACTCCTTACCAATGGATGTTGAGGATTTTAGAAGTTTATATGGAGTATATAGTTCCATATAAACTTCTACGGGAGAGACTAGAATTTAATGGAAAAGAAGTCCACTGAGTTTTATTTCATACACGGAGAACCCCATCTGGCTGAGAAAGTCTCCAACCTGGGAAGAGCCAGAGGTTTGGAAAGTTCACATGGGAAGTATCATATAGCCTTGCTCTGTTTTTATTGTTCTCTAGCCATCTGATTTTCACCACTGCTGAGTATTGATACTAGGCTGGATGAACCTTTCATGTGACCCAGCGTGATTATCCTTTTGCTTAGTAGGCACAATTGCTGCATCCAGTGATGTCAGACGCTTAACAAATGTTTTCTAATTAAAAAGAGTAGGCTAAACTGAAGTATAAAGAGACTCTTCTGTACAACAGGCACAAGATCTCTTCTATGCAAATTTTAGTATCACACTCTGCCTTTGTGCACTTAAGATTGAAAATAGATCGCTAACTGTACACTGATAAAAGATTACACAGATGCTGGCAGGGCCCCAAAAGGCCACCTAAGCTCAGGCAGTGCCTGACCTACTGACAGAAACTACTGCCCTATTTAGGCAATCTCCCTATTCTAAAAGCATGGCCTCCTCACAGCTTGTAAAAGCCTGAGAACATCATCCTTTACACAGCTCATCTGAAAAGTTTATGGACGATAATGATCTGGGAAAGGGGAACGGCATCTTGTTCAAAGATTTTTGGAGATGGGCAAAACACCACACTACAAAGCTGAGTAGAAACAGAACCATGCAGAGCTCACCCTACAAGATAGAGGCTCTACAAGAACTCTTCCGACAGCCTTCGTGGCATCTGGCAGCCACTGAGGACTTTTTTGTTACACACAAGTAAGCTCCAAAACCAACCGTGAGTGAAGTCCAACAGTACATGTACTTCAGATACCTAGAAAAGCACGGCTGAAGTCCTACCTTGCAGATCCATCTTTTCCAATGCTCTGTACTCGCCTCCTTACCTAAGATGGAATTAAGCAAGTCTTGTCAACTCAATTTCAAAGTCTTTCTCACAGAATTAAATTACTTCTCTCCCATTCCTTCTGACTCTTTTACCCAAGAGAGAACATGAGCTGAGAAAAAAAAAAAAAAAAAAGAGCTGAAACTGCAGCGTGGTGAGAAGAACAGGGACTATTTGGGTGGCAGCTATGGAATTCAGTGTGTGGTGTGGGAGCAAGTCATTAATCCCATTTCCAGTGCTTACATTTTTATTTTCACAATATTTAATGCTTATTTTTAACATCACAGTTATGGAAGCACTTGAGAAAGTCTGAATGCTGGTTTTCTTTTTATTTTATTTTCCCCAGTATGTTCCAAGTCATGATTGCCAGTAAAAAACAACAACAACAACAAAAAACCATGAACTTTGCAACCTTAAAATTCAAAAAAACACACACACTTCCTCTTTCTTAACATATCAGTTCTCAGTCCTGAGGATTTTGAATGGTTTGAGTTAATAATACTGATTTATCCTCCTCACTTCTTCCCACAGCAAACAATTTTACCCACACTGCTGTTAGTTGTTTTCTTTTCAACAGATACCAACTCACTAGCTGTCAGCATTTTAAAAGAAAGATTAGCAATGCCAACTGTACTTCAGGAAAAACACTCACACTTCTCACAGCTCAAGTGTTTATTATACAGTACAAAAAAATGGTGCATTGCATTATCCACGTCCCTCTTCTTGATTCTGCAGGGCTTCACTAAGCTGACAAATGACAGTTGTGTGCTTGTTTAAAAACTGCAGTAAGAAATAAGTATTCTGAAGACACTGCATATATAATCATCATAATATAATAACTAAGTTGGCTTAATATACAAGCTATTTCTTTACCGATTTGTATTTTGATAGACAGTTTAACACAAAAATCAATGCTAATCTAGCAAAAAAAGGTGTATTTTAGAACCATTTAAGAAAGCAGACAAATGAGAAGCTAAATTCTGAACATTACCTGAAAACAAACAATTTGAATTTATATATGAGCCTAGAATTCATTATGACACAAAGCTATTATGCCAGGAGCCTATAACTAGCCCTCTTAAAATTACAGATGAAGGTTGAGAGGAAGATGTTACTTTAAGCTCCTTACTCCCAGTCCCATCATTTGTTGAGATTTTAATACAGTGCTCAAAAGGAAAAACAGCTATAAATCTAGTGAAATATCATGCTTTCAACATTTCTCATATTATTTACATAACATTTTACTAAGTGTCTTTGAAGACTACACAATGTAAGAGTAGCCTAAACCTAGAAATACTCAGGTATGCTGCTGAAATGTTAACCAACAGACATTTATAAGAATGGAAGCACCTTAATCTTTCTCCCTCTTCCATGTGTACTATCACAGAAAACAGGGAGGCAGGTCAACAGGAAAGAGAGAAATTATTTTTGTATTTGGCAAGAGAAGGAATAGATTGTTCAGCAGAGCTGATATTGTTACCTTCATTAACTGCCTTTAACAATAGCAGCACAAAAGACCTCCTTCCAACAATTCACCAGGAATTACTAAACCTGTGATAAATCGCGTAGGGTAACTAAATGTGCTCAAGCTAGTTTAGATGTTGGAGCAGCTAAGAAAGTTCCTTACTTTTAAAAATAAACTTAATGCTTGTTTTGAAACCTCATTCCACCTTTGAAATATTTATGCTTTAGAAAAAAATTTTCTTCTTCTTAAATCTTACCTGGCAATAGAGTAATTTGCCACATGTGTGGCACTCTGCTGTTACCAACGTGGCAATCTTTAAAACTGTGATCCTGCATCAAAATCCCAGAGCCCAGTGCTCCAGTAAACATAAGGAAGATCACTACGATAGAGCAAGACAATACAGCAACACCTGACCCTTGAAGTTCTAATGAAGCTGGTAACATGTATATTCATATAATTTTAGCTAGTAATATGAGGCATTTTGACAAACTCTAAACACATACTTCTAGGTGCATGTTCCAAATGTGGTCTTACAGACATATGGTTTTCTCCGGTAGACGAGATACATTCTGATACCTTATGAAGTTATCAGGGAACAAGTTTTCCTCTGCTTTCAAACTGCTTAGCTCTGGAAGATTCACGCTTCTTTTGCAGGGGAGAAGGGCAGCAGAAATCCCTACAATTTCCTACTATTAAATATTCAAACAAACTATTTGTTTTTAGAAGTATTTTTTAAAACCAAGAAAGTACCAATTAAGTACCCAAAGGACGCATGCAACCACTAGGCCAGTAAATCAACTGTCGGTCCTCTGTATTGCTTTGAATTTTTAATCTAAATGATTTCATTTCAATTATTTCCTACTTAAAATTCTGTCAATCATTTAAAATTTTTATTTGGGAAATGCATAAAAGTAGGTCACAGAAAACAGGCTTACACACAATAATGCACAGACACGTCAGAGGATTAATATATAAAAATCAAGAGATGAAAAAACTGACCTGCTCCTTCTGGTGTTTGCTTAGTAGGGCTAAAAATAAGAAGTAACATCTGGAGCAGTCTGCTAAAGCTGCACAGAAGTCATTGTAGGAAGAAAGTTTGCTACAAAGGTACAAAAATAAAATACAAATGAATGAAAGCACTTTTTTCCACAAAAGATTTTAAAAAATAAAAATCACTCTGCTTTTGACTCTTAGAGCCATATTTTCTAACAAGTGAAATGAATGCCAATACTTTGTCTTCTAACAGAGGCATACATAGTTACATAAGAGCATGAATTATGGAAAGAAGCAAACATAAGGAGCTTCTCAACCTGCCTGCCATTTTGACACAATATGCTAACTGTAGCACTTCTTAGCATTAAATGGAAGAACCGTAAGTTTAAGGCGACGTGGGAAGTCAGACTGAGAGGAATAAAGACTCCCCTCCTAACACAAGTCTAGTAGAGCCCAACATCAGCACTAACAGAGCACGTCTCTCACCAGCAAACATGGAGAACAGACCTTCTTGCAGTCACAGCATTATCTCTGCATTTTCCCTAACAGCTGCTCCAGTCCTACATTGCTCATCTTTATCATTACAAAAAAGAGAACTGGACATGCTTTGGTCATCCCAGAAATACTTCAATAACTAGGGTAACGTTCCCATGTAGTCAAAACCAGCACATATCTGTGTAGATGTCCAATTACAGAAAGACTTACAAACTCAGAGAAATGAAGAATCTGGATAGATTTGAACATATTCTCTAAGGAGAAGCTGCATAAAAGTTACCAAAAAAAAAAGAATAATTATTCCATATTAGTAGCAGACAGAACAAAATTCAAGTCTGTGTTCCATACTGCATAGAACAAATTATTTTTTTTCTGTGACTGCAATTTCCAGGAAGCTAATTAAATTGATTTTATGGCTAATTTGTATCCTCAGAGCATGCAGTTCACTGAACATAAGAAAAAAATCTGAAGCAGCAGGAAACTTTAAATAAGACAAATTACTTTTGCTCCATATTGAATTCTAGATCAAGTAAATGTCCTTGTCAGAATTACAGTGCAATTACAAAAACATTACCTAACTAGCCACACTTTCCTTGGCATTTTACCAAGTAAAAGAAATGCTCTCTCCTTAGAAGTAAATATGCTCAAAGTGCTGTGATCACTGCTAGAATTCGACTCATAATAGAAGCAAAATTAGAGAGACAGATGTGGACAAGGTGGCACGGAACTGGGGAAACAACTCACACGCTTTACAGAGAGCACATAGCAAAGGACCAGACTGCCTGTTTTTAACTGTGGAAAGGGAGAAATGACAGATCCTTAAGCAGCTGCTCTTCAAAGTGCAACCCAATCTCATCTAGCAAGGAGAATGCGATGGATAATTTGGAGGGGCTGAATAAGAAGAAAATTCCATACCAGGATGGCTTCTCAATGAATGTGGAGCCACAGGCAACATGACTCATGACAGTAACAAAGCAGCAATAGCAAATACTTCACTCAGAATGGCATTCATAAATCGTGCTTATAATCCAACTTCTCCTGAAATTGCCAACAATTAATTTCACAACTTCTACAAAATCCTCAAATTGTTTGCAAGTCCATTTAGCACTGGGTATTGCAAGCTTGTGCTTGGTAACTGGAAGCTTTTCAACTGAGACACTATTCAGACTACAAAAGGATCTTTTGGGGTGATTCACTCATGCTGATCTCCCTCTAATAAGCGCACCTTGGGAAGCAGCCATCGAGCTGCCCATAAAACTGAGATTCTTTCAGCTCTTCCATCTGCACACTCAAGCCCTGATCCCACAGATTAATCTCCTTGTCTGTAACAGTTCAAAACAATAAGCATGGATCGCATTTTCTCCCTTGTGTATTTTATTTTACAATACAGTCCCCAATATAACTTAAGCTTGTGTAATTTCTTGCACTGTTTTTTTTTAACATGGCCTAAAATAGGATTAATAAATACTTGGTCATTTATGCAGTTCTAAAATATAAGAAATGGTACTTTAAAAATTTTAATCTGAATCTGTGTGAATGAAGAGTGACACAATACAACAAAATGTTTTTTACTGAATTTAATGAATCCAAGTTTCTATTGCTGCAATTAAAGAATTCTATCACTATTAATAATGACAGAATTATCATATGAAATCATTAACAGCTACACAGACCTTTTCAAAAACAATCCAATGAATGCAAATGAATCTTCCAATTTTAGTACTTGATCCTGCCCTCTTTGATGTCAATTGAAGCAGTAACGCTGCCTTGACTGCAAGCAGAAATAGACAGAACTGTGTTCTGAACATACCTGAAAATCCTGACAATATAGGTGCACACATCCTTATCATTCATACGCTGCTCTAGCGCCACACAGAGCTCGGAGACTGCATCACTGCACATGAGTTGGCATCTCGCCTGAGGTAAGTTAGCCAAGTTTCGCAAAGTAGCTGTCAGCTGCATATAGAATATTTAAAGATTTATTAATCATAGCTGTTTACTACAGAATCCATACTGTTTTGAAAATTTAATAAAGCTCGGGTCTCATTTATAATGTCTAAAGCAGTCTGAATATTCTGTTAACATTCTGCAGGTATGTATCTACCAATAAATCATAACAGGATTAAGTAACAAAATTGTGTATATTAAAATAAATGTTTAAAAATGAAGGATTGATACTGGTCTTTGCCTGCAAGCAACCTCTTCCTTTGAGGAAAACATGATCTTTCACATATTTTAAAACCTTCCATGCATGGATATGACCACAACTGGAAATTAAGTAGAAGTGATATTTTGTATAATGTCTGATTTTGTAATTTTACATCTAAGTCTTGCAAATTAGTACTGACATCCAATACATATTTCAATAACTGTGAGTCACAAATGAAGATGAATTGATATAAAAAAGCAATACAATTTATTTTCTTTGATTAACAAATCTTAAAGTTAATTAAGGTCAAGAGAAATCTGGTATTCAATCAGTATAAAAATGAAAAGCTGAAGCCCAAGTTTATTTTGGAGAAACCAAAATATTTTCAGAAGATACTGTTCTATTTCAAGGAGTTTAAAACATAAAATAAATTATCACTGTAGATATGCACAACGAATCAGCTACTGCATATTTTGAGATGCTCTGGTTATCTTCCAAGATAAGGGTATTCAAACACCACGGTCAGACAGGCAATGACATGTAAGTTAACTTTTGATCTAAACCAGAAACTATAAAATTAATGTAATTTAAAGTGAATAGGGGAATTCTTCAAATTTTCCTTATTCTAAGAGCAAATATTAAAATTCAATATGTACAATTAAATGTACTTTGGTAAGGCATGAAGACTATCTGTTCAAATTGTAATTGTAATCACATAAAACTCTAGAAACGAAGTATTATATCACTGAGTTGTACTGACTGTCCAGTGATATGCAATTGACCATTTTAAAGGAAAAATCTGTCAAAGAGTAGGTTGAGTTGTTGCCTTTGAGAAGCAGCTTTTGCTCATACGATGCTAAGCACTACTCTGTCCATTCTCCAACAGCTTTTTAATTTGCTGTCTAATTTCAGCAAATTTGACAAATGTCTTCAGTTACCACAAGTTTTACTAAAACTGTAGTTAGGTAGACAAAAGAGACTTCAGTGAGGAGAAAGGTACTTCTAACTAGCAATAGTTTCCTCACTGCTCTGCTGCTGTGCAGCAACAACCACCCGTATGGATGATACAGAAAGCAAGAAGGAGCTCGAGGGCTGCTAAAAGTAGCTGATGTTGAGCAAGAGAGTTGGAAGCACTGCTGGCTCAGGCATGTAACAGGTATGTAACAGGCATGTGGGTCATTTGTTTTTGTTAGTACAGTATGGAGAAAATCAAGGTGATAAACTTTCAAAATACAAACTCCAGAAAGATACACTGTAGTTATTTCTGTTAAGGAGAAGTTTTGGGATCTCTAGATTTGTAATGCTGAAGTGAAAGACTACCTCAGGAAATTCATTAATACCAAAAAAAAGGCAAATCTACAGCAGTTCAGACCAAGGCTGAAAGCCTTGTGCAAAGCAAAAATATAATAGGAGTCCAAGACACTTAGAAATGGGTCCACATTGTAGGAGAGCTCCGTGACTCATTCTCTCAACCTCACTTGAAAAGTCTTTACAAAATTCCCATATTGTAACCATCCATCCACTCTGTTCCACTCCTGCTAGACATCTACCAGTGGCTTTTTCTCCACCAGGTCCCCAATAGCAGCGCTAATTCTGTGAGTTTTATTGTCTCAGCTTGCACTATCAAAAACAACTTTCTTGCATTTCTTCACTTACTCACCATCTCACATCTAGTTTCAAATGGAGTGATCCTTCTTTTTTGTTATTTAAATCATAAAACTTTGTTTTATCACCACTGTCCAAACACAGTATTCCTTAAATCCTATAAACATCCAGAAATATTCTGTTGGAAATGGTCAGAGACCACTTGTTATATGACCCCCCAGAGGTTCCCTAACCATTTCAAATCAGATAACTTCAGATTTACTGCTTATGGAACACGTTGTTTTCAGAAAGCAGTAGTAACACTTTCCTAGCATATTGCCTCCCTCATTTTTTTCAACAGGATAGAAAATAAGTTTTTATGTCGCTTTTGTGCATTTACAAAGCCTAACACCTTTATTGATGCACTTAAATTATCAAAAATTTTACTATAAGTGAGCAATATTGTGCAATCTCTGCATGGCTTAGAAATTACAGAAATATTTGAAAAATACAACAGTCAGTGTATGTGCAAAGTTCCTGAAAATTGACTTGCATTTTCCCTAATACTTTATCAGGGAATCTCAGAGTCAGTCATCATCAAAACTATAGAACTATCTTAGAAAGAATAGTAAAGGCCAGTCAGAAATGACACCTGTATAGAAAGATGGTACAGGTAATACAAAAAGAACAGTTAGTACATAAGTGAAATGTCAAGACTACAAATTACAAAATAACAGTAGCCAGCCAGCCAGCAAATGAATTCAAGAGCTATTCTAATTTCTTCAAGCAGACAGCGTGATTCGTGGGAATGCATAACAACTGGCTCTAGCAATTTCCAGCAGCCCTAATCCTTATGTTGCCATGTGAAAGATCAAATTCAGAAAACCAGAAAATGTAACAGCAGATAAATGCTATTTTTAAAGGGGAAGACATTTAAGTGCTTTTCAATTAAGGACCATGGAGTATTTGTTAAGTCTTGCCAGTGAAACTTCAAAAGCCTTGGCTTTTGAATAAGCATTACCATAATTCATAGAAATATGATCAGAATACTAGCTGCAGTAACATAAAATGAACCAAAGATTATCTTGGTTTCATGTCTTCTATTAAGGAAAAATACGTATTATTACAAACATTTTTATTCTTGTATTGTGGAACTTCTGCATAACATATTTTGTTAACAATAAAGATATCAGAGGGAAAGTTTATTCCCACAAAAAACAACCTGCCAAGATTATGTATAACACTGCCATCTGGTGATTGTGCAGTTATACAGTTAAAGAATGAAGGGTCAGTCCCATGTAACTGAGATACTTGAGTTATCAGGATTGAGAGCCAGCAGAGCCCCCCCAGAGATCACTGTGGATACTTAGGGTGCTTTTCTCCTCCAGTGCAATTCTTCCTCTATTCTTGAAAACTTCTATTTATTTGTGATTTATGTATGACACAGTATATTTAAACTTTTGCTACAAGTTTAAGTATGGCACAAAAACTTTCGTTATTCTGAAGATATGAATCACTGAAGAAATGGTCTTTGATATTTTATCCCTGAAGACAGAGCTATTCCTGTATTTGTTTATGATGACTGAACTGTTAACTCACAAAAAAGAAATGGTGCACATTAACGTAGATTTGTTAAAGGAAATGGCATGAGAAAGTCACACAGGAATTCCTTAGCAGCAGGAATCACTACTTTTAAGTGTCTGTGCTACTGTAGAAGAGATATAAACAAGTGAAGCAGCAACCTCAGTAAGCAACTGTTGTCAGTATTGACTTTTCCCAAAAGTAACTGAGGCCTTGCTAGAAACAGTCAGTGTATTCAAACTGTACAAAAGACACCTTTTGCTACACTTCCAATTATACTGAAAACAGCATAGATTATCATGACCAAAACAAACATGTAAAATATTACAGCTTCCTTTCACACATTTGCAAATTAACCCCTTGAATTAAAAACCAAATTTATCCACACACAAATAATGGAAGAAAAACCATTCCGCAAAGTTGCAGGAAAGTTCAGACAGCAGGTCAAGCAGCTGAAAATATTCTGATTTATTTGTTTTATTAGTTTGCAATTTGCAAACTCTCCCAGTCTATGTTTGTATAAAGATTACACACACTGTTCTGGAGAGACATACCTCACAGCTGCACTAAAATAAACAAAAATCAGTAAGAGTAACATGATGATGTAAGCTATTTGTTTTCACATACAATTTCAAGTATCAAATCCCTTGTTTGTAAATTAGTAGAGAAATCTGCCATTTAGTGTAATCACTGCTTCAGAAAACTGTCCAATTCATTTTCCTGTGAAGAGCCCAGAAGGTTACAATTACACCACTAACTAATCTTTACATCAATAATTGTCAAGACAAATCTACTTGGCAAATCCTCAACAAATACAAAACACCACAATCTATGCATAACTTAAGATGTATTTACATACCTATTTTTTTTCTAAAACACTACGATTTAAACAGTTTTAGGGCAAAGGACTACTTTTTATACCCATCACCCACCAAGGTTACCTCATGTGAAAAGTTTTGAGCCTGCTGCCTTCAAAAAGCTACTCTACTGTTGGCTTTTATACTGTTGGCCTTTCCTTAAGGTATATTTCTTCAAAAAGCACTTTGCCAAACTAATGTAGCTACATTTTCCAATGCATTTTTTTAAAAATGCATTTTTGCTGCACTGGTTTGTATTTCTTATTGCAGTTTAAAGAATTTAGACAGGGAACACATTTTTATCCATTTATTACAGTGTTACTTTTGTTATCTAGAACACCGTGAGCACCATAAAATAATAATCAGAAATTGGTTTTATTAGGTACCTAAAAATATTTCTATTAACTTCAGAATTTCTGAAACCTTTAAAATTAACTGCTAAAAATACCTACAATAAATTAAATTTTGGTCCTGGACAACTTCATGTAAACTTCATAAAAAGGAGTCTATTCAAATATAGGGCCAACTCTGACAGTGGCACACAGGGTTAGCTCACCTCTAATTAATTTTTTTTTATTTCCCTTTGAAATGTTTACTTTTAGAAATAAAAGCAAATGCTAACCTGGACTAATAGGTGGCCCAAGCTGGAGAAATATGTGTCATTTTCTTTTATATTATTAATCTGCTTCATTAATTGCAGCAACATTTCAACAGCTCCTTTGCTGACCATTTCATTAAGGAGTACTGCATTTCCAGACATGAATTTTATAGCTCCCATGCAATACAGGAGAGCTTCATTGTTTTTTTGTAGATCTTCAGTTCTCAGGACCTCCAACAAACAATCTAAAATGAAAATAATTATTCAGAAAGCCTCATATTAACATTTTCTATTTGATATAGTTCAGACACTGAAGAGATTAACAATTGAAAAAAAAAAACTCTAATTGAACTCTTTATAGTACTTTTCTAACAAATGAGCCAGAAAAAAATGGTATTTGGATCGAAACCAAGGAACAATAATTGATGAATAACAGAACAGGCCTGACTTTTGTTTTCCCAGGCTTCAGGAACCAGCACCTGTTGTAAACACACAGTAGTAATCATTAAAATCTTCAGGCAAGATTTGCAAAAGTGTGTATGCCTGGAATTTTGTGTATTAGACTTGAGACATTCAAAGGGGTTTATTCTCACTACGTGCTGAAGTCTTAAGGTCTCTTAAAATGATGCACTAAAAAGCACAGATGCGCAGTTCAAATCTCACATTTGAAGTCTGTCTGTAGCCTTTTTAGCTTTACTTTTTATGTAGACAAAGTTACTGTAACACTTTTGCTTTATGCCATCGCTGTCAGATATCTGAAATGTTAAAATTAAAATGAAATGTTAAAATTAACACTTGTTAGTACCAGCCTAGCATTTTCAAACTGAGACATTCTGAATTTGATGGGTATATTTTAAATAAGTAATTCTGGCCAATGTTATGCTTTTGAATTTCTAGTAACTGATTGAAACTTATATTTACTTCTGCTTCCATCTTCCATCCACTTTTAATATAAACTATATTATATATAAAATATAAATATAAAAATATTTTTTTTTTTAATAAAAATAAAAACATTTTCCCATCTCATTTAAGTTAAAAGATTTCTAAAGTTTTTCTGTCTATATTAGGCTTACATGGCAATGTTTTGGTAATGGGGTGGCTGCATTGCAATGGCTGTGAGGAGAGCCCAGGGGCTGCCCCATGTATATAAAAGAGGCAGTTCCAGCCAGCTTGAACTGGGACCTGCTGCCAGCTACAGCTGAGCCAATTGGCGATGTTGGTTGCTCCTCTGTGATAAGATATTTGAGAAATGAAAAAACTGCTGCACAACAACAGCTGGGAGAGAGGACTGAGAAAATGAGAGAGAAACAGCCCTACAGACACCAAGGTTAGTGAAGAAGGAAGGCAGGAGGTGCTCCAGGTAACAGAGTAGACATTCCCCTGAGGTCTGTGAAAAGGTCCATGGTGGAGCAGGCCATCCCCCTGCAGCCCATGGGTACCACACGGAGCAGATCTCCACACTGCAGCCATGGAGGAGCCCACGCAGGAGCAGGTGGATGTGGCCTGAAGGAGGCTGCGGCCCAGGGGAGCCCCCGCAGGAGCAGGCCCCGGGCCGGAGCTGCAGCCCGTGGAGAGGAGCCCACGCAGGAGCAGGAGGCCTGGCGGGAGCTGCTGCCCGTGGGGGAGCCATGTTGGGGCAGTTTGGTCCTGAGGGATGGACCCCCTGGTATGGACCCATACTGGAGCAGTTCTGGAAGAGCTGCAGCCTGTGGGAAGCCCACGCAGGATCAGTTCGGGAAGGACGGCATCCCGTGGGAGGGACCCCACGTGGAGCAGGGGCAGAGAGTGACCGTGAAGGAGAGGCGGAGACGCAGCGTTAGGGACTGACCGCAGCCCCCATTCTCCGTTCCCCTGTGCTGCTCGGAGGGAGGAGGTGGAAAAGGGTGGAGGAGGGGGAAAGGTGTTTTAGTTTGCTTGTAGTTTCTCACTGCTCTACTCTTACTAGCAATAGGCAACAAATTACATTAGCCTCCCCTACACTGAGTCTGCTTTGCCTGTAACAGTAACTGCGAAGTGATCTCCCGGTCTTTATCTCAACCCAAGAGCCTTTTTTCTTATTTTCTCCCCCTGTTCTTTTGAACAAGTGTGGTGGAGCTTAACTAGCCATGAGTGTGAAACCACCACACTTGCTCACCTCAAGCTGAGACTTTCTCCAAGTATATGGATGGAAGTATACACTCCCAGCTCTTCCCCAGGCTCTCACCCTCGCCAACTGCCTTGTGGTCAGCTAAATCATTTGGCTTGTGGCAATGTGAGAAATCAGCTTCGAGTCACTGCTCTACCCAGTGTCAAATATGGTCTTGAACAGTAGTTGTCTATTTTGGGATAAACAGTTAATTTATTTCTTCTACTGGAGATGCTCCACTGCACATAGTTCACAGGGCCAGAGAAAGAAAAAGAAACTGAATCTATAACCCAGTGATAGAAACAGGAATCTGGGTGATTACAAGTATGACCAAGTTCAAGTGTTCAGCCTGGAGAAGGTGGGTCCAAAACATAAAGAGTGAATAAACAAACAAACAAACAACAACAAAAGAAACCTCACCAAAAACATTCTTTCCTTCACTGGTTTTTAAAATACAAGGAAAGAAAAGCAACAGAAAGAAAAGTGAGTGAAGATGCGAGTGAGAGCAAAAAATACCCCAGAAAACAATGCTTACGCAGACACAGCCAGCCAACTTGTCCAGATTTTTTATGATGCTTATCTATACAAAACTGTAGTTTTCAGTATCCAAACTCTCCTGAGCGATCTGAGTTGTTCTCTTTTCTCTGAGTCCCTTCCTGTTGATCTTAATACTGGAAAGGCTTATCTGGTTTTCATTCTACACGCACATACTAAACTTCAAGACCGTGAGTGCTCTCTTGTCTTTAAACAGGTCTAAACTTACGCTTTAACTCACGCACATGAAATAAATGCTTGAGAGATCAAGGCCTACCTTCAAAAAACATAATAAAGTTTTAACTAAAGGAATGGTCATCAACTGATATTGGCTATCTTTCATATACCATCATTTTTTTCGTATTTCTCATACTTGCAAAGATTGTGTGGATGCAAGAAACAGTTACAATCAGAAAAGAGATCTTAGAGCTGTTGCCAACAATTCTCTGAAACTGTTGGCTCAATGTGCAGCAGCAACTAAAAAAGCCAATGATTGTTCTCTGGACCCTTCTTGATGGTGGCCAATGACACAGACAGCATTATCTCACTTCTGTAAGACTTTGCTGCGGACGCATCTTGATTTCTATTGGCATTTTTGTGCTGTACATCCCAAGAAGGATCTACTGGAGTTGGAGGAGGTATAGAGAAGGGCTACTAAAACAGCTCAGAGAATGACACAATATCCTTTCAAAAAGAAAGCTAAAAGGCTGGGATGCCTCAATCTGAAGAGGAGAAAGAGATGTGATATGACAGAGGTTTACAAAATCATGAAGGTGGAGGGTAAGTTGAGTGTAGAAACTCAAACAAATCCCACAATACCATAACAAGGAGCATGATGAAAAGTAGATAGCTTTCAAACAGCAGACAGAGAGCTTCTGGAACTTGTTGCTCTGTAAGACTGTAGAGGGAGACAGAATCAGAAGCTTCAAAAAGGAATTGGACAAATTAACGGACAAAAGATCCATAAACAATACTAAAAAGGATTAGACAGGGTTGTACCATCCAATGTCCCTAACAGAATGTAACAATTTTGGATGCTGGGATAGTACAGGGGAAACAGACCACAGAAAACAGCTAGGCTTCCATGCTCCCCTAAATAGCATCGCTATCACCAATAGCATCGCCATCAGTAAACACAGAATACTGGACTAGAAGGACCTTAGTTTCATGTGGTAAGCAATTTTTAGTGCATGCCCAACATTAACTCTGAAAATGTTTCTTGAAAGACGATCAATCTAACTATTGAATTTCAACATCTAAGCTATATAGAATAAGAGAATACATACCCAATAATCTCTCATTTTGAATGATACAATCATTTTCTTCATTCCTGCAAATTTTAAATGCAAGCTTGCAGACACTGAGAAGATTTTTTCCATCCACTTTCATCTGTGAAGAAAAAGACAAAAATCACAACTGAAATCTACATACAAAAATACGTCATAACATTTTATAAGTTCAGACATCATGACAAATTTGTATTCCCACTGTAAAACTCTTAAATTCCAGCTAAAACCCTGGCAGGATACTGAGCAAAGTTTGCAGAATTAAAGGACACTGAAACCTAGCTAGTATAAGCTCTCTTTAGCAAACTGTGCTGACTGACTTTGAAATAACAGATGATAAATAAGCTTTTTATGTATTTTCTGCAGGTACTATATGATTGCACATCTTTTTTCTCTAATTCACTCTTACAAAGAAATTCTGCAAAGGATTCACTGGTTCTGCATCTATGGCCATACAACAAAGAAATCTAATACAACAATACATTTCATAGTGAAGGTTATTCACAAACATCAGAAAATAAGATCTTACAATGCACTAAAGGTCACTGAGAGAAAGGAAAATAAAAGTGTTAAAATTATGACAAGTCTCTCACTTTCCTCTGCATTTGAAGGCGCTTTCTTCTCCTGTTCATGATTTTTAAAAGATTCCATGGAAAAATGTCTGTAATGGAACTTTTTTTTTTTTTTAAATTAGAACCACATAACATCTATGTGATATCTGAATATATAATTATGTCTTCTGACTATAATAACACACACCATTTTAAAGAAGAACACTTCCACACACTAATTACTAAAACATTTACAACGCAATGCCAGGTGGTATCATTTCACCAATGATAGTCTATATATACTTAATAGAAGTTAAACCAGTAGGTTTAAAAGCACCAACTTAACTGAGAGTTTTAACAGGAAATATTAGGGAAAACATTCTTTTACTGTGTTAAATCAGAACACACGTGAGCATTTTGACTAAATTCAATTCTTAAAAATTCTCAGCTACCACAAATGTACCCATTCCAAAGGTGAACCACATGCCTGAGACCATGTAGATTCTTAAATGTAAGTCCTCGGAAAAAAGACACCATCGATTCTTTCATAAAATTGAAAAATAATCAAATTCAGGCTGCTACTGAGGGAGAAAAGGCAGCCTATAAGGGATGCGAGGGCAACAGTTTCTACAGGAATGGGTATGCTCAAGCAAGGCCACATTACCCAGGAATGCATATAACCTATGCTGAAGCTAAGCACAGATTTTGCTAGGGCTTTTTTTGTCGTTTTAAACTTCTAATCAATTGATTATACACATAAAAATATAGCATCACTGAGATTTCCATGGATAATATTGATGCTAAAACTAAGTAATAGTTTTAGCTTCCTGCTTCTTGTAGAAACACAACCATTCTATAAATCATAAATCTAAGATAGAAAAAAAAGGGAATCTTAAACAGAATGGCATGCTGCAGAAAAATATATTACCATAAAGTTTCTCAAGTACAACTATACTAATGTAACTACTGGGATATGGAACTCTCCTTAGATCATGGCAACAGGTGACTCACCTAACCACGAATGTAGGAGCACAAATCTGCTGGGTCATGCTTGAATCAGAGAAGATTTGTCATCACACTGACATTGCCAGCAACAAAAATGATGAATTAAAAAAATCACTTTTCAAACCACAGACACAGTAGATGCATTTCTATAAAACTGATCACTTGTCTACTAATAATTCAGTCTTATTTTTATATTATGTCTGATTTTACACCTTAGTTTTAGCATAAATGAAGGTTATTTATTTCAATCTTAATACATGTGTCTTAGAAAGTCAGTTGACTGTGCTTTTAGAGGCATCCTTTTCTTTCCATTTTTTAATAAAGATTGGTAGCTTTGTCTTAAACACCTTATTTTAAGGCATCCAGAACTATCTCACAATCAATCTCTGCCTCCAGTGTCAATCTCTAAAGTCTACCCTAGGTATCTTATGCTACAGTGTACAGCTCCTGCCACAGTGACTTCAGAAAAACAGCTTATTTTCCTTCTTTTCAAAAATATTTGAAGACAGTTAAAATGTCCCTTTTTCAGTCTTCTCCAGGTTAAACAAACTTGATCCTTTCTCAGATTGTGTTTTTTGACATTTGACTATTCAAGACAGATACTTGCAGGCTTCCATTCATTACATTCTTACAAGGACTTGACTTCTCTTTGGATATAATTTTCCAGCTTATGTGCATCTCCTCTAAATATCAGTTTCATTTAGACCATGTTTCCCTAGCTCGCTTATACAAATATCATACGAGACAATACCAAAAGCCTTAGAAGTATAATTCAACGTTAGGTCTGCCACTAACATTATCTGACCTTGGAGAACTTAACTATTTCTTTGGCTACTCTAGCTTTCCCAAAGAAAGAGATAATTACACTCACGCATGTTAAAAAAAAAAAAAAAAAAGTTTTGGTATTTTCTGATAAATGTGTTTAATAAGGTCAAGATATTATTCAAAAACTAAGCTTCATCTCCACACCTAACTTTTTAAATTGTTATTTTGTTAAAATCCCAGCATGTGTATACCAGCTTAGGGCACAGTCTCTTTTTTCCATGCCTAACAATATACCAGTCACCGTACACCAACTATTGTATTGTGTCCCTCCCCCAGATGCAATTTCCTTGCAAAAAGTAGGCTCCAACAGATGCCAATCTGGATGAATGGGAGACTAGTATTTGTATGGCAAGAAACTGTGATTAACAAACCGTTAGTTTAGTAACGTTTCAGAAGACTGAAATGAAAAATTAAATACAAGTTGTAATTCACAATTTTGAGCTTCCTTCACATTCTACCAAACAGCATTTTAAAACACTTACAGACAGAATAATCTTTGCCAGCTTCAGGCAAAGTGGATCTGAATCAATGTCTACAAGTTTATATAATGTCTTCAGAAGCAAACTTCTTCCTTTAAATCTTTTCCCAAACACATCTCCTTCATTCAAGGCTTGATAGAGTTTGGTGCAAGCCAGACAAAGATTTTCTATATTGTCTTCTACTTGAAGGGGGTAGGGAGGGAGAGAAAAATAATAATAATCAGTGCCATCTTTTCCAGAACATCTCAATAGACATAAACACAGGAGAACAAAATAAAGAACGGGTTGCACAACAACAAAAATAAGGCAGCCAGAAAGTCTCTTAAGATGATAATGCAATCCACAGACAAAAATTTATGTTGGTCTTTCAATAAGAAAAGACTCAAACCAAGTAAACACAGAGCCAAAATAATACCTAAAGTTAAAATGAAACTCATCTTTAATGCTAATAACCAGATTGACCAAAAGTCTACCAGGAAACTACGAATCTGCAAACCTTCTTTACAGAGCCCTACCAAATATTATGTGAGAAAAAGAGGCAGTTAAAGAATATTTTTCAGTCAATATATGTAACCTAATATGTCAAATGTTGCTGGGATTAAGAACAAGTGAATATAAAAACTTACTAGAACTCTCCAATGTATAGTAGAAGTGCAAGATGCATTTAAGTGGACTGTTGGGCTACTGATGAAGTCATCTGTGTCCTAATCTGAGTCCCTCAGACATTATTTAAAAAATACAAAAATAAAACTGTAGTAAAAAATTAGAAAAATCTGCATCTCTACACAAAGGAATCAAACACCTGCTTACTTTAGAAGGAGAGCAAAAAGATTTGCCTAATTTTAAAAATCAAGTTATTGGGTTTTTTAATTTTATTTTTATTCTTACATTTGCTTCTGTCTATAAGGTGACACTAACAAAGCACAGTATAAACCTACTTAAACTGCCTGTATAAACTCCACGTTTACTCAGGCTGTACTTCACAGCTGATCTAGTCATATTCAAGGAGACAAAGCAGTTGGCACAGAAATATGTAAGGACATGGAATTATGAGGAGAAGCATTTTATCTAAGGGCCCAAAGGTGTAGGCAGATTGAAGGACCCACCTCTAATGCTGTGTACCTGGAGGCTGTCAATTTACAATCATCATGCTCAAGGAACAGCAATGACTAGTCCATTTCCACTCCCATCATGACAAAAAACGTAACAAAGTTTACCACAATTCTAAACCCTCCACTTCAGTAAGCAGTGAAACAGGAGCAGCGAAGAACCAAAACTGAAAGGTCTCCACCCCATTTCATCAAAATTAAAAACAACAAAAATTCTTCATCATTCATTCCATAACGCATTTTTGAAGTCTATCCTCCCTTGTGTACTGGAAGGTAACAAAATAAAGTATTTGTTCCTATAGAAAAAGAGACTTCGGAGTTCTATTTGTTTTTGTCATGTAACAATTATCTCAATCGCATGATATTCTTAAGATTTTAAGATAATTAATTTCACGTTAAACTTCAGCTTTGTTTTTGAATAGAAAGTTTTTGCGCAAAGTTTTTAGAGGGAAAAACGGGAGGAAAGGCTTTCCTATTAATATAGCACAAGTAAAACTAAATGCGACCTAAATGCATGTGCAGGGAATTAGCTGAAAGGTACGAAGCAAGTGGCTGCACACAAAGTTAAAAAATACTGAGTTACCAATAGGTGCACTCAAAACACTAAAATTATGGAATTCTAATACTCATTTTGATAGAGAACTTCAACTGTGCAGTAAACAGCCTAAATAAATCAGTATAACTTGCATCTGCAGGAGGTAATAATGCAATTTAGTTACAATGTATGTGAATATTCAAGAAGCAGAAAAACTCTGTTTTGAGTTTTTGAGTTTTTTGTTGGGTTTTATAGTACTATATTCAATCAAGTGATGTGAAGGTTCCATTAGGTAATTTCATCTATTATTAGAAAAACTAAGCCATAATCAAGTGGAAAAAAAAGGTAAAAAAAAAAAAAAAAGACACAAACAAATGCAAACTAAGCCAAATCAAATAAGGACTGAAGAAAAGGGGTCTGAAAATTAATTTTCTGTAGTTCCAGTCATATCAAGGGAAGGACATGATTAGATTTTACCTCTAAATAATATTTTGCTTACCTATAATAATATATCACTATGCAAAAGTTTAATTCGGTGGCTGATATTTGACAATCTCAGCATCAAGCAAGGAAAAGGTGAAGTTGCACAACTGTTTTCAAATTTTCAGACCACTGTTTTTTCTACATGTCAGTTACAGGTGTGGGAATGAGAATTTTGCCTTTTTAAAATAATGCTATAATTTGGGAATCACTCAGTACTCTACAGGTGTTCCATATTCATCTACATCCGCAAATTTATGCAAAAAAAAAAAATCTAATTTGTAGCATGCTATAATGAACACTGCAACAGATCCTGTAAAACAGAATCAATCCTCTAATT
The DNA here is from genome assembly GCA_013399115.1 of Anseranas semipalmata. Classification (NCBI taxonomy): domain Eukaryota; kingdom Metazoa; phylum Chordata; class Aves; order Anseriformes; family Anseranatidae; genus Anseranas; species Anseranas semipalmata. The sequence goes on along the minus strand of VXAA01007167.1, from coordinate 842,113 downwards.
AGACACTCACTTTTAACTGCTTGTAAAAAGAAATCTACTTTCTATATTCCCACCATTCAAATAAATATAATGTTTATACAGGGAAGCTAACCAACCTTTTTAATGAAACTTTAAAATGGATTTCATGGTTCAGTCTTTCAAGCCATACTTAATTTACTCAATTTTGCTTCAATATTCTGAGTCATTACACACTTTTCCGACACATCTAACACTTTAAGCACAAAAGAAAATTTTCATTAAGATTTCCTCACTTTTCTAAACTCAGTTTAGGCCTTCAATACAGTCTATGCTTACAACAGTGAATCTCTGAAGTACTTTATTCTTAAAATTATTACTTCATCACTGACTGCTAAGCTGGCAGAGCTATGACCTCTAAGATAAGCTAATTTAATCAGACAAGATCTTCTCTAAACTAGTGCTAAGTCACTGAACATATGAAAGCATAAAAGACTATATAGTCCAACTACAGTTATTCTTCTGTAGTAAATACAAATGAGTCCCATGTCTCCTGTAGGAATTAGAACAGAAAATACCCATTCTCAAGAACAGTGTTACCCACCACTTTCCAGTTCATGTAGAATTGGTAGAATCTTCATATGCCAAAAGCTTTTTTCCTCTTCTGATTCATTTATTCCTGTGTCATCCTCTAAGCCTTCAAAACATATTCAAAACAAAAACACATACTCATTGAAGGCTTCAACTTCTACACAAATAAATCATTACAAACACTTCATTCAGCAGTCAGGAAAAAAAATCTAAAAATGTCTTATTTTACTATATTCTGGGTTATTCTACCTATTCAAGCTTTTGGTTTTGTTTACACTTTCTCAAAAACAAAAGTCTCAAACAAAATGAAATGGATACATGTTTTGATATGTAAAGTTGCACTGTAAATCGAGATTTGTGTTTGTTTGCTGACATTAATGTTTCATTTGATTGCTGAATTGGAAGGTAATGACTACATTTACATCAACATGTCCTACTGTCTTTCAGCTCTGCATCCATCTGACAGCTTATTCTGTGTTAAAAACATCCGTACTACAGACAATCCTCTAAGGCTAAAAATTTTATCTAGTACACATGCACAATATTACACTAAGCTTGATTAACTGACACTTCGGTGTCAACCAAGAAGGGAAAAAGTCTTACTAGTTATTACATCCTGTTAGTAATTCTAATCACTCCAAGCAATTGGTTTTTGAAAACTTCCTGACTAAATTAATGTAAAATGCATACTTATCTCTATTCTTTGTTACATGTTAGATCATTTCTTATGCAGCATTTTGGGAGATAACTAGGAAAGTGCAGATATCTGAAAGACGTTTTGCCTCCAATAAACATGTCAGAAAGTTTGAAGTCAACCAATTCCCAGCTTTCTTGGCCACCATCAACCAATTTACTACAAAGTGAACGAGAAAGAGCTACTGTTCATTGTCAGAAACCTTGTCCACAAAGAGAAGTTTTAAGAAAAAAAAAAAAAAGCTTTTTTTTTTTATAGTCTCTTTTGAAAAGGAAATACAAAACATGTTTATCAGCAAACAGAAAGTTAAAAATCGGTAGATCAAAAAATCCGTGGTCTGGAATTCCTCTGGAAACAAAACTGAGAGCTTGGATCTCTTTTCAAATTGGAATATTTCCCAGTGATACTGAATTCTTATGAAAATCAGTCCTGGAACCTATTTTTTATTAAAAACCCTTTTCACCAACTGCCTTGTCCAATCTGCTGAACATTCTTTTCACATTCTCCTGGCACTATGTGAAGTGACAGAATTGTGGTCTTGACCATTGGCCCACTACTCCTGGAGAGCCAGAGTTTCTGTGCAACTTGAGTTTGAAAGGAGCTAACAACTGCTTAAAGGTGCACGTAGGCATATTTTTGGAGTTCAAGATTAGGTTAATCTCCTTATCTTGATAGCAAACAAAGTTGTTGTTATAATGTTGAGGTGTGGTTGTGGGTTTTTTATTTTTCTTTTCTTTTGTTGTTTTTAACTTTTTATTTATTTTTTTTTAATAGGGAAATAAGCCACACAACTCCACTAAATAACATGAACAAAGACATATATACTTTTAAGTGACAGATTTTCAGAAAGTATCTCCTACTGTTTGTTACTAACTCTTGCATTTAAATGACAATGTAAATTCTTAGCTAGTTCAAGCAAAACAATAACTCGAAAACACAAAAAATACTGTACTATATGAGAACACTGATATTAAGAGGTTTGCATCCCAAGAACAGTATCTCAGACCTTAAAAAAACGAACGTGCTGAGCATTACTTGAAAGAGTGAAACAATGTCAAACTGTTTTAAAGGGTTGCTCTTTTAAAAAAAAATCCAGACTCTTTTTTTCTATATCCATATGGGCTGTCTATATATTTTACAGAGAGTAAAGCTATCAATAACATCTGTTAGAACAGATCATACAAAAAAAAAGCTGCTGTTTCATAAATATATATTGTTGGTATGTGCATATATACATATTAGGATAAGTACATATTATTAGGTAACAGTTATTATTTTTACTTATTTTGCAGACCATTTTATTTTCTGGACCAAATGAGATTGTAGTCTTAGATTTGAGGAGTAGTTTAATTAACAAAACACTGCAACATTTGCAATGAAGTGAAAGGTTTGTTCTGGATAATGTAAGAGCACAGCTGAAATGAGAAACACTACAATAACTTCCACTTATCTTGCCTGCCACAAAACCCACATATTTACTCAACTGTTCCTTTTCTTTCCAATTTGCAGCTACCTCTTGTAAATGCTAAGATGGGACCAACTTTCCAACCATGCACATGCTTAACTTTATGAAGCAATAAATACAAAAGTTCATGTATGTATTTACAGATATGACCAAATGTCTTACTAGTAAAAAAATTAACAAAGCCATTCAATTTTTAGTTCAGAACAAAAATAACTGAATTTTTGTGCCACTCTGCTGCAATTGTCTCATATCCGTCAGAAAAATATAGCAACCTAAAAGTTGTATTGTGGCATTTTTTTTAATCAAGTATCTCTTGTAACTACAAAAAAAAAGATTAGTAGCTTTTAGTAAACAATATTAATCCTAGCACTAAGAATGAGTAATAGATATGTGGTTATAAAGAAAAGCAACATTAATAAATTGTAAACTTGCACGTCTCCCAGTCCTGGGAGATTTTTAAGGTACTGATGAAAAGTTATGGCACTAGTTCTACTTGAAATATTGCAGAAACAGTCCCAAAACTTCTAACTGAGCAAATCATAATTCAACAGGAAAAATACTGAAGCAAAAACATTTAGCAAACTGAAGTTTGTTGTCTCAGTTTTTCACAGGACTTAACCACAGCTTTGCATTCTGGTAAAAAAAAAAAAATCACTAATCAGCCTACATTTATTGGTTGCTGTTTTTAGCATGTAAATACAAGAGCCTTAGCAACACCGAGCTTTCAAAAGCTGTGTACTGCCTGACTGTGTTTAGCCTTTTCATGGAATACTTACTGGCTATGACTATATCAATATTAAAACCATCTACCCTCTCCCCTCCCCCCAAAATGTGAAAGTACAAACAGAAATCTGAGAACAGAAATAATCTGTGAATGAACGCTCCCCCTAGCTTACAGAAGAAATGTTTGAGAATTCCTACTGCTATCCCACTATTTATTCTAGGGTGAAGGATGAAGTACGCATGAACTAAGAAAGCTATATAATGTTAAAAAAAAAAAAAAGTAGATTTAAAAAGAAAAAATCCTAATAACACACATGACTTTTTCCAATAAAATGGTGCAAATATATTATAAGGCTTGAAAATGGAGACGATACAGCCCCACAGAATACTAATTCCCATGACATGCTAAATACTCTCAGTTTCTCTAAGTAAATGAAAGCAGAGCACATCACAGCCTTTGCCAGAGCAATCCAGAATCACGCAACTGCTCAGTTCTAGTGAAATAGTAATAAAGTAACAGCAAAATAGAAAACTTCAGGTTTGCATACTAGACTCTCAAATATGCACTTGCTATGTATGAACCATGACAGCTCTCAGGAAATACTATTTAAAATCTGATATGTTAAAAATTAGCAAAATGCAGCCCTACAGGGGAATCCAGAATGTGTATCTTCAGCTAATACAGCCTGACATAGCTTTATCAGTTTCAGTGCAACTATGCCAGCTTACAAAAAGTGATGGGCTAATGAAGTGTTAATGGATTGGCAAATGTTTAAGACTACACATGAGAAAACCAAGAGAGAAAATATCAATAGATTTTAAGAGTGAATATTTCTTGAATATTGTTCCTCTATACCAACAATACTAAAAGTACAACGCATTTAGAAAACCAAAAATACTGTTCAGTGAAAAAAAAAAAGATCTTCAAATCACAAAAATTAGATTATATCTATCTGAATGTATTTCATATCTGCAAATGTAAGGAAAAGATACAACAGTGAAAAAAAAAAAAGGATTTTTTTTGACTGGAGATTGAAACACTTTACATGAAATACCTGTTAGTCTTCTCTTCCAGCCTGTACTTCTTGGCCATGCTGAACCTACGCCAAGCTTTTTCATCTGGTCACTGAAAGACACACACACAGAAAGTATATCAGAATACAATGCTCAGAATGCCTCCTTCTTCACATGGACTCAATACAAGATCTGTCTATAAATAACTAATTGGAAAAGATAAGCTACTTTTACTAATTTGTTAGTTTGTTTGTTCATTAAAAATGACATACAAATACAACTTTCTCCAGCATGTACTACAGAATGTTCCTTCAGAAATACTGACATATTTCACCACAAGAGGTCACCCTTATGGAATACAAACTAATGCATTTCCACTTGCACAATAAGACTGGAAGCTGAACCGAACTAAACTCAAAATGATCCAATTTTTATCATCAGTATCATTAACTGAATATAAACTCGACTAGTTTAAAACTGTAGGTTTATTCGTTCACAAGGACAATGATTTCTTCTGATAGAATTAACACTTCTAAAAGATTTAATGAGAAGGGTTTTCAAAGAAACAAACACCTTGATAATCTTTAATGGAAATATTAGAATTTTCAGGTCTGAATGTGAACTATTTCTAACCGTGTCACTAGGTCACTGGTTTTGTTAGTAAAAGAAACATGTTATGTTGTCATTTGTTTTGTAAAGCAAAAGTTAGTAATGTTATAATTCTTGTTGATTATATGACTAGTCTTTGGCCAAAAGAAATTACTACATACATCTGTGATAAACCTATTGTTTGAATATCTATATACCCAAGCAGCACTGATCTAAATATATATAACATAGACTCTCTTTATTATTAAAACAGAACTCTTTCCTCCCTTAAATTCTGTACTGAAGACAAAAGTCTTCATCTATATTTTCTGTTCTCAGTACATGTTTAATTTAACACTTCTTATTCCATTTATAGTTCATGTACCAATACAACCTAATCTCCTAAATTTCCTTCTAAGGCTAAAGGTAGCGTGTCAGCAATGTTATTTCAGTTGTTTTTTTTTTTTTTTAACCTGTTAATTTAGTTGCTATAAAGCTTAAAGCTAAACTGTTTTTTAAGTGGTTTGTTGGATTGGCGCCTAAATCCTGTCTGCCAGTCCAGACAGAGATGTAAGTCATCCTATCAACAGATGGAGACAGAATAAAACACAAAGCTCTTGTAAGATCACTTCCCTATAAAACGAACTGGAAAGCTGACTGTGATCAGTCAAAAATTTCCCAAGCAATCACATTACAGAGGAACACTCGCTTCATTATGGCTAACAGTGAATCATGCTTTCCTTTACAGCATGAGGATTTAAGTGCTCTAAAATCCAAATGCTTATACAAACTCTTGAAATTATTTCAGCTCATATACAGCAGTTCCAAGTCATCTGTGAAAGCAATGCTTAAAAAAAAAAAATAGACAAGTGCTGGCATCCCTAAAACAAACCAACATCTGTATAGGCATAGGCTAAGAAAGAAGGTTCTACAGTACATGTTAAATAGAGCTTAGTGTATTAATACAAATCAACACTTGGTTTCATTCATGTGAATAACTTGTCCTGCAAATCTCAGAAGTTTCAGAAATGATTCTATGAGGTTTTGCCATCCCTGAAATCAAGACTATAACCTCTGGGAAGGACACTGAATAAGCAAGAGAATAACTACTTCAGTCATCTAATACTAACCCAGCTTTATTCAGACATAAGTATCTTTAAAATTACATGTAGGCATGATAACAATACCTGCCTATGAGAATATGGATGTTTAAGTTTGCTCTCCTCAGAAAAACAGTTACCTAACTATATCCTGTCCATGTCTCTCCCCCTAAAACATTAATCCCTAGGAAGAATCCAAGAAACTTCAATAGAGACAATCCTACAAGTTTTGTAGGATACAAAAACAGCTGAATAGAAGAGACCCTGAAGAAAAGGATGTGGTAACCTGAACACTTATCAGATAGTCTATGTATGGGTGATGAAGGGGAAGACCATGTCAAACTCTGAACTGAAGGGAAAAAGCTTGGTTTGAACCTATGCTTTCTTTACATCAGTATCAATAGGTTTAAAGACATAGCTGTGTGCAAAAGCTTTGTTGCTGGTATTCACAGAACTATCTGAGGAACTCTCATTTTCAGAAAAGAATACAATGAATACATAAATAAATGAGAGCAACTGGTGGGCATGCTTATCTTTAGGGAATATTTGCAATTTATGAATTTTGTGAGAGATTATAAAATCTCTTTATGTATCTTTACCATGCTGTCAACTCCATTTTAGTCAGACTTCTGCTTCTTTGTTATCTTTTCACTTTCATGTAGGGCTGCAACTTCAGCAGCAAGATCTTGTTAAGAAGCATGCAGTTAAAATGTAATCAACCTACTCTAAAAAATAAGTTACCTACTATTGAAGGGAACTGGCTTGTCAAGAGAGTGGTTACCTTGGAAACAAAGTCAATTGGCAGAAATCTGATCAGCTGATAAGGGACTCATCAAGAAAATCAACTGACAGTGGCTCTGATGATTTATAGAGGAGAAAACGCTTGGCAACTGGTTCATCTTTATCCCTCTCATACAAGAGAGATCATAGTAGGCTGTGTGAGGAACATCGCTTTCTTGAATGTACGCAGACTATGAGGTCTGTGAAATAATGTATACTTAAGTGAAAGCAACATTCATTCAGAAATTCTGTGTGTTTATATGTTTGCTTGCTTGCTTGCTTGTTCTAGCCACGAGCCTCTGTTAATGGTAAATCTGCAATCTCTCATGTTCAGCAGTATTTCAGGGAATAGTACATTTCTGAGAACTGCATCCCAGAGGCAAAGAATTGGGCTAGCTCCCTCTGATGATGATGCTTATGACAGCAAAGTCTGGCTCACAAATGTATGTGTAAGAGCCCAACAGAGAAACAGTGCTTGCGCTCTTTCCCCTCATACTGCAGGGCCTTGAACATCTCAGAATCTGGCTACCTCTTCACTTGTCAAACAGAGTCTGGCAAGGGGCCTGAATTTTGGGCCACAACTTTCCATACATTTAAACCGTTAGCATGGTCCCTGATGTGGGTTTGGCCCAAAAAAGGAAGCACCTTCCTTGACAAAGGCCTGGACATGGGACATAGACAAGCAGGGGCATGGACATTCCCAGCAAGTACTTTTTGTGTGGCAGCAAAGGGGTTAAAAATGCTTTCATTGTATTAACATAAACCATGACAAAGCAGTTGGCCACCAAACCAGAGACTGAGTCCTCTTTTACTTTTATTAATCATTAGTACAGATGTAGCCCTGGTATCCCAATGATTATCTAGCTCCCAGTTAAGAAGGGTACATAGCATAATACTAACATAAGTTAATGCTTCTCTACAGAATTGTCTCTAAAAAGCATGTTTGATCATGTTTGACCCACATATTCTTACAACGTTGGTGGGCAAAACTAGAAAATATGGAAGCGGGTGAAAAGAGGAATACAGTAACTGAGGTAGTGCAATAAAGGATGAAGGATATGAGAGTTAGAAGAGTAGAAATAACTGGGAATGAGCAAAAACAGGTTTGGAAAAGGATGTAAGTCCCATACTATCCACTTTAGCAAGAGCCATCATCTCATGCATCTCTGCTCCCCTAGAGATTATAAGCCTCTCCTCTTGCACCCATGTAAAGGGAATCCGTGGACTCTGTCTCTTGGAGAAGAGACAGGAACTGTGACTATCCCCTGTAAACCAGAATCTGCAGACTCTTGTAAAGGCAGTGAGCTACTAACATACAGACAGCACTCCACATGCCCTGGGTAAGTGCTGTGAGGAAGCCATACGTGGTAGATACTAGCTGAGGTATGGAACAACATGTATTTTCCATTTTTAAACAAGGAAATTAAAATGAATTACCAACTTTGTGATCTGGAAGATAACTAGATTCTACAGAGCACCCTTAACTTTGCATTTATAGATATCTTTTGTTGTGAATTCTACATGACTGCTTAAGAACAACTTCTTGGGGCAGGGGGTGTGTGAAGACCCCAAAATAACCAAACTGGTTTCCATTGACAAAAATGGAAGGAATTAACACACAAGGAGTTTCTGGAGACTGACTAACAAAACACCATTTTCTCTCCATCAGTTTCATACAAAACTTCCAAATAGTAGTATATCTCAAACATCAGCAACATTTAATCCAGAAAAGGTAACTTGGAAAACAGCTTGGAAAGACAAACAGCACACTGTCTTCTGAAGGTGTCATATGCAGAAGCATCAATAATACTAAAATTTACAGAACATACACTTTACATACATTTCATAAAAATATGAAGCAAACCATGGTCTAGTTAGTCCAAAAGTTTGTCTTCAACTACTCTTTTTAGTGTACGAGATGACGACATAAAACTCTTAAGTACAGACACTCAAAGAAAGACCTCTTGAGAAGTTCCTTCCTGATAGCAAGCCTTAGTCGGTATTGCTGCCACGTGACAGATCTCTTATCATCCGTGTGCTCTCAGTAATACATTGGCCTCAGAGCTAACCTATAGTAGCATTTTCTAAAGTAATATTTAGTTGGGGGTGGGGGGGATTCAGTTTATTTTTAAATAAATTTCTAGGGCATCTTAGTTTATTAACTCAGTTCCTTTCGTTTCTTTGATGCCTTTTTTTCTTGTTAGAAAACTGTAATTAGGAGCACACAATTCCTATACATCTGTATCTGCACAGCATTTTCTATACCAATTAACCACAGTTCTAATCTTCTCAGTTCCTTCCTCATAAGCAAATCTATCTAAGCCACTGCTAGTTTCATTGTTTGGTTTTAGAGCCCTTTTATTTTTTGTCTTTATTTTGATTGGGTAAACAAAATCAGTGATACTTTAATCTAAAGGTGCACTGGACATTCATGTAACAAAAACATACAAAAGCCATAGTAGGTCACACAGAGACAACCTTGTGCAGTGTCTTCTAACAGTGACCAAAAGGCTTCTTTGATGCTTCCAGAAAATAGAGGATGCTACTGGGGTGCCTTGCCTAGTTGTTGTTCTCCTTCAGTTTCTGCCTTCACATCATTCCCCCTCCTTTTTCGTTGTTTTCTCTAGTAATCACTGTAATCATTTGATTTCTCTCTCTTTTTTTTTTTAATTCTTTCCCTTTCAGCCCCCACGAACTTATTTCCTTCTCGTTAATTTAGAACCCAAGAATGCGATTCAATTGTTTGTTTGTTTGTTTTTTGTTACACAAAGAGCAGTTTTGGTTTGGATCCTTGGTATACTGATGTTTTCAAGTCTTCAAACATCTAGAAGAGAACCAAACTTTTCACAACGCTCCGCAAGTAGACTAGGCACCGCAATAAGATGCAAACTGTTTATACATAAATAGAAGCACTGAACATCTTATTTTACAAACATATACATTGCGTGCATTGGGAAGCCAGACATGATGTATCTACACCCACAGTCAAGAAGTCTAAGTGGTAAGAAGAACAGATTTAGAGCAATGCTGAGCAGATCCTGAGGGCCTGCTCAGGTAAGCCAGATGTATCAAAAGGACTACTAGGCACAAAGGGGTTTCATTCCAGACTAGATCATAGCTGTGTCTCCCCCAGGAGTGGATAGTCCTGAAACAGGTATGCCATTTAGAAAGACAGTTCTCTGAGATGCTACTGACATGTAAGTTCAGAGCAAGACTACACCTACACTATAATTCAGGTTTATTTTTAATGTTAGCTGTATCCAGGACAGCATACGTTCCACCAATGAGGATCATTTGACTATTTAAGCAAGTCTGTATTTTCCTTTATACCAAAGATTCCCAAATTCTATATGGACTACAAAGGGAAAAGCTGCAAGGTTGCATTGTGAAAGTATACACAACCAGTAAGTCTCTAAAAAGAACAGTCGTGGGTAAATAACTAGTTTTCTTCTTTTGAGTGCCTGTTGTACTATGTGTGATTTCAGAAAAAGGAATCACACTGTGATGATTTCCACAGACAGAAAAATACGATCTCGAAAAGTGTCTCAGAGTGCCTTTGGGTCTTCATTCAGCTGGACAACACTATACTGTGAAGCTTCAGAAAGGCCACGGTGCTTATTAAAATACGAACAGAACAACAGAACTTCTTGCCAACTCCACAGAACTCATCTACAGGCATACAGTTGCTTGCACTATGATTGAAGAGCCTTAGCTAAAATCAGGAGGGTGAAGGGGAGAAGGAAGAGCTCTTAACACACGATCCATCGAAAAATTCCCTGGTTGAAATGTGTATTTTCTACTACAACTCAACAGCAGCCATAGAGTCTTTCTGAAAATTTTCATGTTGACTATATAGGAAGAAATAATGACACATCTAATACCTAACACTTGTTAAGTAGATTTAATTGTGGAAAATACGGCTTAGGGAAATACCTCACTGTCAAATAGCTTTGGTAAAGCACAACTCTGAAATAAACTGCTTGATACGCTAGAGGAAAACGTGAAGTCAGTACAAAAAGTCATCTTGTCCTTAAAGAAAACAGCAGGACCTGCTGTAAGAACCTGAATCTTTCCCACTCCCCACATATTATCTGCTTAAAAGGGTATTATCTTACACGGGATAAGAACAAAGGCTCTCCTGATACATGTTAATAGCAGACTGAAGTACCTTTGTGGAAATACACATCAGGGACAGGGGCTTGGTGCACACAAGTGCATAGAAAAGAGATCTTGAAACAAGGGAAGGGTTCTGTGTCTCCAAACTTAGAGGTACATGAGGTCCTGAAAACAAACAGTCCAGGTCATGTTAACATCAAATATAAACCATGTCTTGCCACATCTTACCTGTAAGATTATACTGAATAACAGGAACTGGAATCACACACGAGACATACACATGCTTCCCTTACTATGAAACAAGGAAACTTCCCCCCCCCAATTTTTTTGTTGACATATATAACAAGCAGAATACCAGGATATTCAGGATCTGATAAAATACTGCAAAGTCACTGTATACTTACCATTGGTCAACCATCAATTTTAAACACCCGAATTTTCCACTACGAAGTGTATGAACCCACAAGGAATATGTTGCTGGAAAGTGAATTATCTTAACTCCATGCATCCCATTTGTGTATATGAAATGTAGCACTGGTATTCTTGATCATTATTTGGACATGCTGCCCCCAAATGTAATGCAATAAAGCACATTCAACATAATTTTCTGCTTATGTGCAGTATATCGACAGAAAAACTGAACTCTTCCATCAGCTAAGGTCCTTAAGCCTTCAAAACACCAAAATGTTCCCCTTCACCCTAGAGGAAGGGTAACTTTGAGAAGGCTTCTGGATGTTAGGAAAAAGAGAAAGAGTGCTGTAAAGAACATTAAATCAAAAGTTGCAAACAGAAGAGTGCTACAATTCCATGGAGTAAACATTAAGAAAGCAAGAAATTCAAAACTATGTATATATGCACTGTATGTCTGTCTTGCACATGGGTCAGAGGCAGACAGGCCGTGATCAATGCTGTCCATCTGTGTTAGAATATTCATTAAAATCTGAACACTATCTCAAGGCAGAAAAGGGTTAGCCACTAAGTAGTCCAACATTGCTCTTAAGAGCTTAGGGAAACAAAGTATGATTCCCGGATGCTTTCCCTGAGATTCAGTAAATATGCACCACTGAAAATTAGACTGTACACCTAACTCCCATTGGGGTAATTATACTTCGCAAGCCAACCATTCGAGATTGTTATCCTTTCTTCTTTTAGGTAAACAATCATTATAATCAGAAAACCTATCCACTGCCAAAAAAAAAAGAAAAGATACATCCAATGTGAACACTTCATGAAGATGGCAGTAGCTGTCTTACAGGTCAAGATGCAAATCAACCTTCTTTCCATAGCAGTGGAATTATTGCTGCTAAAATTTCACGTTTTGAGTTTGAAACAATACCACTCAAATCACCTGGACAGAAAAGCAGTAGTCAGGAGGACTACACATGAAAATTATATAAGGGGACCTATGTGGGTACTCAGTATTCCACCAAGAGTACCAGTCAACATCCATAGCTCAACTCAAATTTCACACCAGTTGAAACACCATCAGAATTTGACTCCCCACCAAAAAACAAACAAACAAAAAAACCACCACACACCAAGGTTCTCAATTTTGCTTGGTCAAGACTCATATACTCTACTTGAAGCCTTATGGTAATAGTTGTACTCTGCAATAGTCCCAGTCATCCAAAGACTGTGAATGTTGCAGAAAAACTAGATTGGAAACTCCAGCCTGACTCCCCAGCCGCAGGGTTTGCTATCCTTCTGGTCTGCATATGAAGCCAAAGATGGCCTTACACTGAAATTGCATTTAAAAAAAAACAAAAACAAAAACAACAAAAAAATCCACTGAAGAGTAAGAACAGATACTTAGATATCTGTTATACTCAGATAATACACGTAAAAAATAACGCATGTTATGCAAACCTATCTCTTGTTTATACAAAATTCCAATTGATAATTTTGAAATTAAACAACTAATAGTAATTGTTCTTAGCTTTTGGGAAAATCAGAAAATGAGTATTTTGCTTAGTTATTTGTTCTTATAGAAATTAATTTTCCATATGCCAATTAACATTTGCATTTTTATTAATCCATTTATTCTTATTTAATTATACTATCCAGATATTATATGTTGCTAAAAGGACACCAGAATTAGTTTTCTGTATTGTCATTCCTTGGTCGAATGGGGTATATGTTTTTTAATTTGTTTTAAACCAGGTGATTTCCTCCTGACCCACAACATAGCATCTGAAAGGCACTATCTTTTTAGATAAAGCATTGACCTTCACTGAGCTACTTAAGAGAATGTGTTCCTATTTTGCTCAACTACTACTGAACTTTCCTTGCTATGACATCATCTCAGGGACCAACAAGGTAGATACAAACACAATGTGGGGAATAAGTAACAGATGTGCCTCAAAGAAAAAAGAATTAGTACAACAGCTTGATTTTTAAACTTTTTTTTTGTTGTTAGAAAACATAAGGAAGACATAGCATATTACTTGCAGACAGCTAAAATAGGTATAAATTAAAGTATTAAACCAATTACACAAATCTTCAATCAGTCCTGTTTCTCAGCTACAAAGATTTTCAAAAGCATGCAAATAATTGAAAAAGGATAACTCATGGTATAGATGTCCTGAAATTATTTCAAGAGTTAGAGGATTATATCATAAGCAATACCATCAGAAAAGACAAAAAACAAAGGGAGTGAAAACTATAACTGAGACTATCTGATACTACTGATAAGAGAAAGGATAAATAGTACAGAGGCAACATAATTTGTAAAAATGTGTTGACAAATAGGCCAACTACATTCTGAGTCATCCTGAAGATGAGCAAATAACAGTTCCTCTATAAACATAATCATGGGCATAGTCCACTACTTATGACAGCTCCAGCAATAAAAAGAACACAGTATTCTGTTTATACAGGCTGTTGAAGAACTTTGTGTACATATTAAATAGTATGGCTTAGAAGAATAATAGAAGTTGATGAAAACCCTATATTCTCATCCTTTTTATTCTTCAGTCTTCGCATTTTCTGCCTAATACAAAAAATACTATTAACAATATCTATTTGTGGCAGGGTATCTTTAGGCAAGCAGACAACTGACAGATGAATTCTTACCATAAAAAAAAAATACCTAAAATACTAGCCTAAATATATTTGAGTCTGAAAACCACAGCATCTTCATCTTCCTAACCTGAATCTTGCATAAGCATTCTCATTCTAAACAACGATTCAATCTAAATTCATTATTATTCCAGTTCTACCTAGACTGTGAATTGCCCTTCCTTTACCCCTCCATGGCACGCACTTCCATTCTGGTGTCTCAATTTCAGTTAGTAATGACTCTCAAGACCTAGATTTCCCACATTTGGAGACCAATAACCTTATTTTGAACCTAAGCATGAGAGTGGAAAGACTCCTTTTGAACTAGGCAGCAAAAATATGCCTAAACTCCGCTCTCTCTTTCACAAGTGAATAGACTAGAGATAACTGCTGCCCGTTGCTCTTTTCTTCAGAAGTCTATACAATTTCTATTTTGCAGGCACCTTCTTGGAAGGGCAGCTATCACACTTTCTTCAGAAAACACTTTAGAAAACCCTGTGAAAGCTTTCCCACCACTTGATTGTTTCCTTCTTAAATTAGTAGTCTTAACAGCTAGTGGAACTAAGGCAGAAATAGAGAAAGATTAGTTAGGAGTAGATTAATCTTCTGTTCCCATGTCTTCAAAAGAACACCAAAAGTTGTGAATATATATAATGAAAAAAGACAAATTGTGAAGGAAGTCTGGGTAATCTGCAGCAATATCGGCTAAATTATACAACAAGCATATATTCATACCATGCTATTAATTTCAAAAATTCAACCAGAGCAAAATAGAATGGGTCCTCCCTTCAGGAAAGAAATCTATCTCCTCTGTAGGAATCCTTTTCTTTCAGGAGGAAAGGAAAGAATATTTTGGGCACAGATGTGAAGCTAGTTCAAGCTATCAGACAGAAATGATTTCCAGTATTCGTCTGCTGCTTTTATTGTTTTCTATTAAAGCGTTCCAGAATTCTAAAAAGCACAGGAAAGAGAAACTAGTCTTATGGAAACAGTTGATGAATACTTAAGAATTGTGTCAAACAGGCATTTACTACGAACAGCAATGGTGATAGAAAATAGGGCATAGCACATCTTCTTTACAGCACCTTCTAATCCTTTTGTAGCTATTTATAGAAATCATTAACTAATAGAAGTTTAGAGCGGGACAATTGGGAGTAAACTGTTTGCCACCAAGCTTTTCCTTGCTGAAGGCACCTATATTTCTAAGCAGTCCTGGAATGACATCTAAGCTTTCAGAATATTGAGAAATTGGAGGAGGAGAAAAAAAATTCATCTTTTCTCACCAGGGAAACGGTTGCTCTTCATCAGCAAATCTGCCATCACCGGTGACACTTCTGTTGAAATATATGAATGCAGAAAACATTTTAGAAGTTTCATTTCTATAGCAATCACAATAGATGGCAAGGCACAATGGCTGGATGAAGATGTAAACAAAACTCAGCTTCCTTATGATTGTCAGAAATTGCTCTTTGCTTTCCTGAGGCAACATGTCAATAAATTCAATCTGCTTCAATTAATATACCTTTTCTATTATAACTAGATGGTTATTTGAAAAAGCGTATTGCAAACCAAATGACAAATAACTTTTCTCCCANTTTAAAAAAAAAGGCATCTTTATAAAGCAGTAGTGATTTCATTAGTGCTGTTCATTCTTTTCATCAGTCCTTGGGACAACAAAAGAATTTGAGATGAAAAGTGAGCAAATCTCTTACTGGAATAAAATACCTCCCTCTTGTTCCCTTTGAAATAAATGTAATAGCATTAATAGCAGGAATCTGACATGCTATTTTGGCATGCTCTACAGTTTCATTATTAACAGAAAAACAACTTCATTAGAAAAATTGTTTTGGTACATACACAGGAACTGCAGCGAAAGGCTAGTGAGGAGTCTCGGGCACCTTTTCCTGTATTTCCTCTACAATCTTCTTGCTTAATTCCTGCAAGGGTTTAAATCACTGGGATATAGAACTGAGGCTGACACAATTGCTTAATATGGAGGATGACAGGACTCCCAATAACAGAAGTTTTCACATTCCTCTAAGTCCTCACCCTGAATTCAGTGTACTTTAAATAGAAAATACCTTTTAACTTTGTACAAGGTGCCTTAAGTATGTATGAAATAGAAGTAGCTGCAATCTAATCAAATCAATCACCTGGTATATATAAACATGTTCTATTGAGAAAGAACGCCAAAACTCTACTATTGCCATGATCCCTCCATGGTAATGAAACCTTATATATACACAACTCCTATCAACAAGAAACTCAAGGAAATATATTGGTGGACAGATTTGTGATACCTTTCAACTGCCTTGTCAGATGAAGAATGACATCTCTGAACTTAGAAAAGGATATAAATCGAAGTCTGCCTGGCTCATGTAGTATCATGTGAATACTGAACTAATGTGTTTATTGGCATAAGTCTTAGTAATGACTTAGAATGTATGAGAGCAGCTGAGATTACCTAGAGCTATTCCATCATATGATGACATGAACTGCTTGGGTTGATATAGATGAGAAAACAGCCTGAAGGACCTTTGTCCTTTACTAAAGGAAAAGCACCTGGTATTATTTTTGTGCACGTTGCAGCATTGCAGGTATGTCGTTATTCAAAACAATATGAGCACCTATATGTTGTTAGTGACCCTTGGCACAAGGGTATAAGCTTCACAGGCAGATCTCTTGAGCAGAATTGACAAAAATCATCTTAGTCTCAAGTAAACAGAAAGCGTGCACAACCCACAGAAGGTAAAAATGTACCATTCAAAAATACAGATCTTGCATTCAACACTGAAAGAGGGAATAATGTTATGGTACTCTTCTGTTTTGGAGAAAACATTTGGAAAATCTTAGGACACGATTGGAAAACATTTTTCTGAATTTGATATCTAACTGAAGTGATGGATGAGATCCTCTAGTATTATTCTCCCTAGTTTGAACACAGCATACGACAAGCTACAAGCATTGAAAGTCCACCTTTCTAGTAAGAATCATTGGTATCTTAACTATCACATTAAGAGTCGAAAAATGAAATAACAGGTCATAAAGAAATTAAGCAAGTGGAGCTTTTGGAAAATGAACCTTGACAACCTATTCTTCAAATGTCATTATGCATATCTGAAGAATATCAAATTGAAGATGCATCATTTTCCCTTTCCCATTTTTCACATGTTCTCTAATTCCCCTTACACTGAGAAACCGAACTGAAAATGTCCCATAAGACTTCATGGTGCAATGAGCAATATTTCAGTAACAGGCCTTTTTTACCTACTCCTAAAAATACTGCAGTAGAGAAGTCAGCCATTCTGTTAAACTATTTTCAAGATAAAAATCACAACATTCTGTGTTTCAAGCTACCAGAAAACTCAATCATTATGGTACACAATGCCATATAAATGGGCAATTGTGAAAAGCACCAGTAACAAAATCCCCAAACCAAAAACTGGTGGAGCTCTCAAGTTTATAAAGGATAAGCACATATTTTTTGAACAGATAGCAGCGATGTATAATGAGCTCTAAGTTAAATAGTTAAGCATACCTGCAGGATTTAAAATTATGACTCAGAAGGAAGGTCGTTCTCTCCAATTAGTAAAAGTAGCAAATGACCTTTTCTTGTTAGAGACGCTTGGACACCATTAACTAACTACCCATTTAAACTGCAACACCAAATTACTTCACATTTCATTTTATGCCGCAGATTTCTCCAGTTTTTCCATCTCTGAGCTTATTTTTTCCTTTTCCCTCCCCTTATACTCATGAAAGTTTTTCTTTGCTCCCACGTCTCCAGTCTTTCTGTTTTTTTTTTTTTTAAATCCTGCTTTCAGTTTAATATAAAAGAAGAGCGTTACAATAGCCCCGCTAAGTATCAGTTCCTGTAACAACCTCAATGGACAACATTCTCTAAACTATTCAGTACCATCACCAAGTTATTTAATGAGAGTCTTTTTATTTTATAACTTTAAGAAAATACTCCTTAATATCAAAGAAGCATTAGAATATCCAGGGAAATAATTTCTTTCTAAGCATAGCAACAAGCTAGAAAGAAGATATTTAATGGTAAATATTTATATTTAAGAGTGACCAATTGTTTATGGGATGTGTTTTGAAAATTAAGTGTTATTCATTCTTTGTTGTAGAGATTGTCAAATCTGTCAATATTATTCACACAAAACAGCTGTTTGTGCAACTACCTCCAACCAAAATGATTCTATGATTCCATGATCTACTGACCACAGTGCCACAGAACATTCCTCCCTGTGCAAGAGTTCAGATCTGAATTAAAGAGAGAAAAAAAAATTACTTAATTGTGAATTACAGAATGGATATAATCTAGGATCGCTAAAATCAGACCGTGTGCTTGTAGGTGTCACTAACCTGTTGCAGGTGTTTGATCACTGACAGAACTGAACTAAAAAAATTCAAAGCCCACAAAAAAGTCTGCCTGTATTTCCACTGAGTTTAAGCCTATTTTTGTGTATGAAGATATTTCACCAATACCAGAACTGAAAACATGGCTCTACTCGCCTGTGGACCTAAGGCAAGAACGTGTAGTACCTTAAAACAGGTTTGAACTACAAAAAAATCACACTGAATTTAAACTTGAGTATTCTATGTGCAATTATTAGAAGACTTAGTTTTGAAATGTTAATGATCAAAAAAATTAAAGTTTTTGCATATCAAACAACTCCCTAACTACAATTTTTGGACAAATTAGTCTTTTGAGTGTAGAAACTTCCTGAGAACAGAAGTGTTAAGATTCTTTTGCCAATTAATCTGGACACTGTTTTGTTTTAATGCACAAATAGTGCTACCTTAAAATTCCATCGATTCTAAACATTTTGATACTTACACAACTGAATGACCAGAAAGTGCGTTGTGTGGAAGTTGCGCATTAACATACTCGAGCAATACTGACCTTTCACCTGTTAGTTGAAGTAGAAATTTTCCTGCTGTGCCTTTTAGGACGTCTTCCCTCTCCAATTTGCTGCTATGCTCATTACAAATTAATTGTCCACTTTCATCATTAAATGGTGTGTATGCCCTTTGCTCTGTTAAGCAGATATCATTACTTCTGCAAAGATTACTCATCATAGCTGGTTCTTCAGAATCCAGCTTCTCTTCATCTGAAATAGCCAAAGAGAATATATTTTGTAGGGGTGTTCTTACACAATAAATACACAGGAGGGAGCTCAAAATGAACTACTTGTTTGTCATGTTATGTTGTCAAAATTTCCTTGTATCAATATAAAAAGTGAGAAAACTTAAGACTATTTTGAGTAAAGTATTCAAAGTCCTTTTTATAAAAATCATTCTTTTAAGTTTTTTTGTTTTGTTTTGTTTATTTTATTTTAACCTTTCAGCTTTTTTATTGCCCTTTTACAGACAAGTGAATTGTACCTTGTGAAAGAAGTGATTATTTTTTAGAATCTTAATACTAAGAAGGCAAGAAAAACGTAGCTGTTAATCTTGTACCTTGGTATGTACCCATTATGAAAAGAAACTGCAATAAAAACCTAAGTAAACACTTACAAGACACCAGAATTGGGAAAAGAGACAACATGAGGCAATAATTACGTTAGGCTCTCAACTTCTCCAATTAGTAACATCAGTGTATTAGGGCTAATGGATACTTCTACAAGATGTACACAGTAATGAAGTAAAATTTAGTACTTTTTGTGTAAGCCTTATTTTGCAATAAAGTAAAAAATGAGATATTCAGTTTATCATATAAAGTGACAGTCCCAGGCAATGGAAGAATTGTCATTATTACAAATGAGTTGTCATTAAAGACAGAGTTCCAGCACATTTTATAATGAGACAGTGTGCTGGAAACCAAGATCTCAAGTAATTTCATTTCCCCTCTGCATGAAAATTACATGAAAAATTGCATGAAAAAAAAGTGGGATTTAAATCCCATATTTAGTGACCTTTGTTAAGTCTCCACTAATGAAACAACAACAAATATGATGTAGCTGGAGGCCTGTCAAGACATATTTACTCCTATTTACTCTTCCTTTTATGCTCAAGAATCCATCAGAGAATCTCCTTAGACACTGCCATCTCGTTATCTCTTCAAACATTTCAGCATTTTCTCTTAATTTTACTCACTGAAGAAAACTTTCAGAAAAAACTCCATTACTTAAAACCTATAGGAAAAGAAGGCACTTGAGAAGCTTCCAACTTATTTTCAGAAGTGAAAGCCAGTATCATTTTTGGAAATCACATTTTAAAAACTAGCTTTAAGCCATTTAGTATTTTCAAAACTTACTCTGAGTAAGGACATGAAGGTTCTTTAATATAATAATTAATGTAATTAATGATATTAAAACCCATCATGCAGTTATATTTGCAGGAAATGAGATACTCACTCCGATCAGGAGGAGCCATTTTAGCGGGAAGGATGTTTCCCTGAGAAGTTCTTCTAAACAAGTGTGCCCGAGCACTGCTGACTTTTCTAACCTCCGCAGCATCCACAGCAGGCTTTGGAAGGGAAATGGAAGAATCTTCATCTTTTGCAAAAGTGACTAGTATTGGCTTCTGTCACAAAGATAAACAAGACATTTTAATAAAAGCACAATTTCATTTTCATTTAAGCAAAAATTTTAAAATATAAAAGAACATATGATTGATCCAAAGGGGTAAGTTCAAAATAGGTAAGAGTTACATGGGTTTGCTCATTAAGAAAACATATCCAAAATCTAATGATAACATTCCACTGACCAGCCAGAGCACTTATACCACTATCACCACAGAAAGCCATTTAAAAGCAAACATTCAGGGGTGCAAAAAACAAACAGAAACTAACCAACTAACCTAAGTTGCTCAGTAGAGCAACTGAAACTTGGAATTATTTATTTCCCTCAGAAATACTTATTTAACAGCATCTGCAGTGCACCTATTTATTACAAAAATGTTCTGCCAAAGACTTCCGCTAGCAATTCTAGAGGCACATCTATTCTTTTTGATTTGTTTTTGAGCACTAAAGTAATATTTCCAAAACACTTCAAACACATTCATATCATATATACCACTTCCTATCACACTGTGACAAATCATGCAGATCCAGAAACATGTAAGTTCTCATCTTATTTATGTCAGTATCTTGCATCTTAGAGGATGTGACCAACACTCTGAACGTCAAAACATTTTTTTGTGCCTTACATAAACATATCACCCTCTAATATCTGGGTTCTCAACCAATTTTCTTACAATAATGAATCTATTTGAAAATCTTCAGTCTAATCCTCTGGAGCCCTCCCTGGCATTAACTGAAGATAGGTAAGAGGTGAGACCCACTGCCCACAACCACTGTGACTAATTCAAGCTCTACATCCACAGTGTACTATCTTGCCTCTGTTGGTAAAGTGTGAAAGGCAGGTTTTTTGTGTCCACACTCAAACACAAGCTAAACAAAAAATTAACACCATCATTTAAATCCAAATGTAGATACGTTTAATCTATACATATGTATGTTTTTTTTTTAATCTTATTCATATAAACACATTACTTTATCAAAATTACTGAGGTATGACATTTCTTGGTAATTGTTTTTTTTTCCTAATTTCCGAAGAACGCCACACTTAGATTACTGTCTTGAAGAAATAGTAATATACAGCAAGCATACTTAACTATTTTAGCATGCTCTGTTCTCCTTGATATTAAACAATGATCGTGACAATCTCATATTTAAAGATTAAATATAAAAAACATACAGAGCAGATATACTTATAAAATAATTCAAAATTTTCATGAAGAGGAAAAAAAGGGGTTCTTACAAGTACCTCTACCCAATTTTTAAATAAAGGACAATCAATTACACTTTATAGATGTGTAAGTCAAATACAAAATCCCATCAATTAAGTTACTTTCAAGTTACTGATCACAGAATTGTTAAGGTTGGAAGGAACCTCTGTAGTTCATCTGGCCCAACCCCCTGCTCAAGCAGGGACACCCAGAGCTGCTTGCCCAGGACCATGTCCAGGCAGCTTTTGAAGATCTCCAAGGAGGGAGGCTCCACAGCCTCTCTGGGCAGCCTGTGCCAGTGCTCTGTCACCTGCACAGTACAGAAGTGCTGCCTGATGTTCAGAGGGAACCTCCTGTGTTCCAGTTTGTGCCCACTGCCTCTCATCCTGGCACTGGGCACCAATGAAAAGAGCCTGGCTCGATCTTCATTGCACCCTCCCTTCAATTATTTATGTACATTGACGAGATCCCCCCGAGTCTTCTCTTCTCTACACTGAACTGTCCCAGCTCTCTCAGCCTTTCCTTATAGGAGAGGTGCTCCAGTCCCTTTATCATCTCTGTGGCCCTTAACTAGACCACGAACTCTCCAGTTGCTCTGTATCATTATTGTACTGGGGAGCCCAGAACTGGACCCAGCATTCCAGGTGCAGCCTCATTAGTGCTGAGTAGAGGGGAAGGATCACTTCCCTCAACCTGCTGGCAAACACTCCTCCTAAAGCAGCCCAGAATGCCATTAACCTTCTTTGCAGCAAGGGCACATCGTTGGCTCACGTCAATGCTTGTGACCTTTTGGTATTTTAGTCATCTTAAATGAGAAAGCTGACTCAAGTTTCCGTCTTCTGAGTTTTGTTAATGTCACTTACAATTATAATGCAATACAGCAATATTTAAATAGTATAAATTATTTTCAGCTTCATTTTTGAAAAAACAACAACAACAAAAAAAGACAAAGCTGACTTTATAAGTCTCAGACTAACATTATGACAGGCTTCTTTTTCTCCCCAACCTATGTCAACAATAACCTTTCCTAGCACTGTGTTGCACTGTATAAATTCATATATTTTTTGTGTCAGCATTGCATACAGTTATGCCCAGAGTACTCACAGAATCCAGTGGGCTTAGACGAACACCAGAAACTGGTCTTGATTCAGCCAAATCAAAACTGGAAGCATGGAGACTAGGACAAAGAAACATAAAATGAATAAAGCAGATGCGGTGGTTATATTGGGGGGGGGGTTGTTTTTTGTTTGTTTTTTTTGTTTGTTTGTTTTGTTTTGTTTTTAATTTTTGTTTTAATTGCATGCTTCCTCCCTTCGCCAATGATTATGTAGAAAAGGATAAAGAAAGGAAGAGTAACAGAGCACTTTTACACCACCACTCTTCTTTGATGAATGCTATTTAACTTTGATATCTGGCTATTCAGCAGCATCAGGGGAGAAGAATTACAAGACCACCTGTACACCTGCTATGATACAGTTTATTTCATATACATCTATAACAATTCTCTAATATAAGCCTAAATTCACGCACAAACCCAGCTGTGGTTAGCACCCAAATTATCTGACACAAGCTGCAAAACACTGCAGGGCAGAAAACTCAGGTTTGTACAGGCATGAGCATGCTCCTTGCCGTAGCACAGACAGAACAAGCACAGATGTCAGCCTGAGTGATCTTATTACCTGGTCACCAATAAATAGCCAAGTCACTCTCAGGCTCCTGCCTTCTGAAAGAGCACAACATTACACAGCGTGGAATATAAGATACAGAGAGTGCCTGAAAACAGCACGGCCACTGACTTACTCGTATTGCCATTCAAACATGGTTTAGCATCCTTTCTGGCAGGCCTCCCACTTAACATTACAAATACAGCTGCTATCTCCTCCCTACAGTCATTACAGAATTGTCACACACAGAGAGCTGAAACATGACTGGGGAGACGGATGTAAAAAAAAGGGAGGGGAGAATATCAAAGATCATAACCAAAGCCCAACATACAATTTTCTTTTCTTTTGTAATGAGACAGAGACCTATTGCACTCTGTGAATTATGCTAGGTAACAAAGCCACACATGGACATGTGAGAAATAAATTTAAGTACTACAAAAGTGCTCATTTTTAAACAGAATTTAATTTCAAGAGCTACAATTTTATATTTAAAAAGCTCTGAAAAAAAGATCTAGTGTCCAAACAGCTTATGTGGAAATAAACATGCTTTCACAGTTTCTAGGGAAAAGCTGAAAACTATCTCAATTTAAAAAAATATTGTCTTAAGAAAAAGGTGTGTTACAAACCATTTTCTTATACTATTCTCTGCACACAAAACTAGTATAACGACTGCCTCTGGTAGCTAATCCACAGGAACTTCCGGGACATGTAGATTTACACCAATGGTAAGCATCGTTAGAAGAAGGCAAAGGATGTGATTAGGAATATAGATTAACACAGGAGCAAAATCACCAGAAACATAATTACAGAATCAGATCTCTTGCTGATAATGAGTATTTGAAAAATCTTAAAGTCACAGTACCTAAAAACCGAAGGAGGTCGATTTTGAGGAGCTCGTGAGGATCCAGATCCAAAAAGTTTCCTTTGATCCTCTGTAGGTGTAAATGGCCTCTGAGTTCTTAGTGTTCGTAAAACATTTCTGGCTTCATTTATAATCTCAGAACTGGTCTTCTGCTTCGGCACTGAAAGCCTGTAGAATGGTTCTGGCTTTTCTGTATTTTTATTCTTTGAAGCTTGCATTCCTCTGCAAAGTAGTGTACAGGAAGACTGTAAAACATATAAAGAAGGCACAGCATGTAAGGCTAGTTTTAAGTTACAAACTATTAATGCATTAATGTTTTTTCTACCTTGATGTAGTTAAAAAGGATATTATAAAAAAAAAAAATCTGAGAGAGTGATGAAGTGGTAGAAAATAAGGACTCACCGATACTGTGTTTCCCTCCCTATTTCTCAGTTCTGTGGGAAAATACTGAAGAAGAGCAGAAAGCATCTGACATGGAGGACCTTTAGCTTTTTAGTGGAAGCTAAAAACCAGCATGCTGAGTACCACAGTGCTTTCTTGCCCAAATATGGTACTCTCCAATGCTACAGAAAATGTTTCTTAATACCTGAATACTTATAAAACATGATAGTCAAAACAGGAATTCAATAATATGCTGCAAAGTGATACTGTATTTCCAATGAACTTAGGAAATAACCAATGTAAGTTACTGACTTTACCAAGGGCAGCTTCCTAATAAGTCAGAGGTATTGTTATCAGTAATTGATAAGAAGAGGCAAGGCAATACATTTTTTTCCTGAGAGAAATTCCTTCCCAACCAACCCACATGCAAACACAGATAACACTACCATAAGATAAATCAACCCAAACTTCCACTCAGCGTTCTGTTCTGCTGCATCTTCTAGCAAACGCAGTGAGCAGTGGAAGACTTGCTTCATCAATCTCTCAAGCCCCCCCCAAAATCAATCACTATCCTGGTGCAGTTCTCTGTAGATATCATCCTTGTCATTTTGCAGCAAACTCATCACGAGCCTTAAACCATCCAAAATTCCTTTTGTTTTTCAAACTTACCTAAACATAAAAATGTTTCTGCACCGCCTTTGTCTCAGATGGGTATCTGGTAACTTCCATCCTCTCACATAGTTCATGACAACGAACTGACAGCAGATCAGATACTGCCATCTTGGTTATTTCTCAACTATGGAGCAAAACGTCCTACTTCTCTGGTTTCTTAGTCCACTTCTTCGTATTCTGCAGTCTTAGATTTCCAGCTGCCTCTTCTGTTCTTTCTTTCAGAGCCTGTACATGCTGGCACAGTCTCTTTAATTAATGCGCGATCCAACCCCTTCGGCTGAACTACACAAGGTAAAACTGGATGTTAAGGAGCAGTGCACCAATGTCTTCTACTTCAACATGCAGAAACACAAAACACAGGAACAGAGCAGCAGCCTGAGCCTGTCAGTGTTTTTAATCCTTGCTATTACCATTAATACATTACTCTTCCTCACTGTAACTGAATTTGGCTACGGTCCCTACTCTTCTCTCTATGATGATTCAAGAGAGTTCAGTAAGCAATTCCACTGCGGCAGGCTGTTTGGAGCAATTATCCAGCCATTTCTCACTGAACGGGGAGGGCACATTACCATTCCTTATTCTCCCAGCTACACAGAGTCAAGATTTTGACCCGTAAGTTGAAGGTCTTCTGTGTAGGCCACGTGCGCAATATGATTCTTGTTGTCAATACACGGAAACAATACTAAAACACAATCCCCATGATTTTACAAATCAGAAATGCAAAGAAATTCACATTTTTTCCGTTCTGGTCCATGTATTTCCAGACACCTCGCTGGATTTTAATATCAATATTAATATCTTAAATTTAACCTCTAAAGGACACCATTTTCTTTAGTTCTTGAAATTTCTGTGCTCTGACATGGGAATGTGTATTTTATGGGATTTATGCATGTGCTCTGCATAGTTAAACTAAGAAGCCACCTGGGAGATACGATGTGTTTCTGTGGATCAGCACCATCTCCGATACAATCAGCTTAAGTCTTTTGTTAACTCTACTGTCAGCTGCAAATGTCTGTCCTAGAAGCGCATTCATTTGCCAGTTGCAGTTAAGACCAAACTTCCATTATAATAACCTTTTGTTTGTCTTCACCTCTTACCAATTTCATTTCAACTTGTAACGCAACTTCTCTCCTATAAGCTTAATTAGTAAGTCCTACCATTTGGCTGCTGTCTTAATCACCCCTCCAATCCATTAAGAATAAAGTTTGAATAATTAACGTTGCAAAGGGAACCTGTGACCTATCCTGAATGCTTGGCTGAGCTCACGTGTGCATTGCTACTCGGGGAGCGCGGGGGAAGAGAGCAGAGCGAGATGGGAGCTGTCCTGAGGAGGGGTGGGGGGCAGCGGCGAGCACAACTTAAGACTCATCACCAACCCCATGGGAGCATTAACACTTCCTAATGTTGGCATACCGTTATGCACGTTCCAAACTGCAGTAGTGATAGGATACGAATGTATTACTAATTGATATCCCATTATTATCAGCCAGAAAACATAATAGAGCACAGAGAAGCAGGTAAGCAGTGTCATAAAATATCAGAAGTATATACATGATAGGGTAAGAAAGCTTACTCTTTCTTGTAAGTAATGAGGAACAATGTCTTTATCTGAATGAGTCTGGCTGCTGTGCCATCAGTGTGCCATCGCAGACAGTACGACCACTGTCTCTCTCTCGAAATGCAGACAGAGAAGGATTTGTACTCTCTAGTTTATAATGCCTAAGGCCGAAACATTTAAGCACCAAGCAATTGCTCTGCTGCAGCAGCACTCAGGAAGGAAGTTTCATCTGCTCTCCAGCGTCCCACAGCCCGGCAGCTCTGAGCAAGTACCATCAGCTACATTATGTCAGGTTTCTTCCTAGAAAACTACCACCCAGATCCATGTTTAAGGAAAACCCTCCCGGACACCTGAAGCTGTCTTGACCTTGATGAGCATAAGGCACCCAAATCATTCAGTTGCAATGCCAGAGACCGATTTAAAATAAGGTGCCACGAATGAATGCAGAAGAGTATTACACCTGTCCCTGAAAAGCTATACTTGGTGTCACTTGTTTCCCCCAGAGGTCTTGTCTTTACTGTACAGAAAGATTTGAAAGCACTAGGTATCAGCAGAGCACCAGAGAACCTCAGCTCGACAGAGCATGGTTCAGAGAACCCCAGATCAGTCCCAGCTGTCTCCAGAAAGGAGATGGCTGCACCCTGGCAGCACGCACCCTGGGTTACTCAGCACATGAGCAGAGCGTGGCTGATTACATGAGGTGTAGCACCACGCCGACTCTGCTATCCCCTCCCAGATCTCAAAAACAGTATCATTTAATTACTAGTGTACTTACGCATCGAGCCACCTCAGCGATCACTAAGCATACTGTTGTATCTCACAGCAGTACCAGCTTCAGGCTTAAAAAAAGCGAGGCTGTCTGCCCTCGCATAACCAGCACCCAAATACAGGTTTAGCAGCAGGGGTGGGGTGATAACGGGTATTATTCGGTATAATTTCGAACAGTAACCCCAAAACTACTTGGCAGCCTATGGGTCACAACCGGCACGCTTTCAGCTCGGTAAACGCTGGAGCAGAGGAACCTTTATCAGAAAGAAAGGAGAACGAACCCAAGAGAAACGGAGCCCACCACTCTCAACAGAGCACGGCCCGGCGGAGTAACAGCCCGCGCCCGGCAAGGTACCCCTCGTCCCCGGCCACCTCCAGCCGCGAGCTGCCGGGAGAGGCTCTCCGTCCCCCGCCCCGCTCGCAGGGCCTCCCTCCCTCCCTCCCGCCCGGCTCACCGCAGCGTGAGCCTCCGCGCCCCGGGACGAGCGGCA